>CM067903.1:4786878-5109278 GCA_034621355.1 Mycalesis mineus
TAGCAAACACTTGAAAATATATCAAAAATATAAGAATTACAATTGATTTTTTGTGTTCTGAATCACGTCACCCTCGTTTAGTATGAAAATTCAACTTTTATCAATCTTCATAGCTTTTATCAGCGACTACTTAGCTATAAGTAACTTTATTACTATTTAAATAGCAAATCTGTACTATTTAATGACATATCTCATCTCTGGGCATCTCTGGGGGAGGCCTCCATACATTTTTTACCTGTCCTTTGAATAACTTGATATTAAGTACCAAAATTGTTTCTCATCGATCATTTTCCTTTTCCGTCTCATCTTCGTCATTCATGCTACAACCACCTCACAATACAAAAGTCATGGACGCTTGATTTGAACTCCTATCAACTTTTTCGCTAGCTAGCAATTTTTATTCTGTAACTTTTACTAAAATCCTAACTGATTACCCTTTTCTAAACTCCCATGCAAACCAATTTTTTTATAGTTATGTACAACATAGAAAGAGACTTGAGTATTCATAAGTTTTATCTAACTGCTTACCCTTACCTAAGCTCTTATGCACGCCAATGTTTTATAGTCAGACATGGCGACACTAACAATGGTAAACAGTGAAAATGACCATCACGACACCAATAACAATATCAATAAAATTATAAAACACGCGCCCACGTTTGTCGGTTGCGAGCTGCATTCTAAACTTATGAATATCATATTATCTGTTTATAAATATTCAGTGTGAGTACGTTTGTGTTGGCAAATCTCTAAAAACAGTTGATCATTTAAGTTAACACATTACAATTTCGTAAAGAAATTAAAAAAAAAACATGAGATTTTAAATGTGCCCTAAGAATTAGAAACCGAAAAATAAATAAATAAATAATAAATATTATGGGACAATTAAACACATCGCTATATAGCCCCAAAGTAAGCGTACTCGTAAGTAACTTGTGCTATGATAACTGATCAATATTTTTATATATATTATACACAAATACTTATAATATATAGATAAACACCCAGACACTGGAAAACATCCATGCTCATCACACAAACATTTTTCCAGATGTGGGAATCGAATCCACAGCCTAGGGCGAAGAAGCAGGGTCACTACCCACTGCGCCACTCGGCCGTCAAAGTCATTCTACTCCTAACAAGTTAGCCCGCCTCCATCTTAGATTGCATCATCACTTACCATCAGGTGTGATACCAGTCAAGGACCAATTTGTTGTCGATTAAAAAAAAATTAAATTCAAATTCATGCATACTAATATTATGAAGCCGAAAGTTTTGTATGTATGTATGTATGTATGTATGTATGTATGTATGTATGTATGTATGTATGCATGTATGTATGTATATATGTATGTATGTATGGACGTATGGATGTTTGTTACTCTTTCACATAAAAACCACGCGGGTGAAACCGCAGGCGTCCTCTAGCAAGGAATAATATTCAATCATCAAGTAAAAAGAAATTATAGGCGAAAGTTAAAAAAAATTCGCCTCAAGTTATATGAAAGTCATAAACAAATTCATAAAGTTAAAAATGTTCCGTTGGAAACAATGGGCCATTGTACAAGAAGCAAAGGTCCCTTTCAACCCCAAAACAAAACACGAGCTGAGCCCCAAAAACATTGTAATAAAATACTTAAACATTTTTTTGTTACTTATTTTTGCGATATCACGTTACGTTTTGAAATTATTATTTACCAGTTTGTGCCCGCGGTTTCTGCTGCTACAGAATCAATAATACTTTCTTGATATTATTAATTAATAGAGTCTTTTGAGCTTTGAATGTAAAATATATTTCGTTGCTTATAAAGAACTTACCCTAAGTAATAGGGCTTAAATTAAAAATTGACTGATCACGAAATCTCTAAAACAATACAAATATTACAAATGCGAAAGTAATTCTGTCTGTTTGTTACTCAATCACACCTAAACTACTGAACCGATTTCAATGGAATTTAGTGCAGAGATAGTTTAGAGCCTGAGAATGGACATTAGCTACTTTGTCGCGGGCGGCCGCTAGTATTTTGTAGCTCGCCCTTTTGACTCCCCTATAACTATTTTTAACCGGCAAAAAAAACGGAGCAGGTTCTCAATTCGACACGTATATTTTTTTTATGTATGCCCACGCATAACTTTTTACAGAGATGTCCGATTTTGATAATTACGTTACGTTATACGTATAATTAAGTTACGTTACGTGGCGATAAATCACTAAAAAGTAAGAAATAAATTTTTTTAACAAAAAATAGAATCGACTCAAAACGCACTAAAAAGTAAAAAATAACTGTGTCATTTAGTTGCTTTAATTTACTTAAGCATATCTAGGAGTCGGTGCCAGCCAAGGTTTCTACTTTAAGAACATTACCTAGAACCCACAAACTGCTTTACTACGTTAAATAAATGTTCCTTAAACTTGCTGGCACCGACTTCATAGATATGCTTAAGTAAATTAAAACAATTAAATGATACAGTTATTTTTTAATTTAAGTTTCCTGACTACTATAGTAAGTTAACTTGAGAAGCATGTTACTCATTTCGCGATATAACAGATTTCCCGACACTCCCACAGGATCTAACCAAGCATACCCAGTTAACGATATTACAAAGCCAAGCCAAACAACTTAGTCTAAAATTACAATGCAGTGGCAAACAGGCAACTGGTGTCTTGTCGCAAATAACTTGGAATTCAGCTAACTAATTAATTTTGCTGTAACTATTTGCATAGTCGGTTACGAGTAGGGTTTCCACATCTCTGGATTTTTTTAATTCTTACAATTTAGCCCTTGACAGCTATCACACCTGATGGTAAGTGCTGATACAATCTAAATAAAAGCGCCGCCGGTAACTAACCACAGCCGGACCCTGTCCAGGACCAATTTAGCAAATCTTAACCGGCTCAGCCGGGAATTAAACCCAGGACCTCTGTTTAGTATATCTACCAGGCAATGTACTGCGCTACGGAGGCCGTTTAGTGTGAGATTTCAGAATTTTTGAACTTTTCTCAGGATTAAGAAAATCTCATGAAGTCTTAGTAGAACTTCAGAATTTTCAGTTCTATTAATTTAAAAGTTTAAAAAATTTTTAACAAAAAATAGAACCGACTCAAAACGCACTAAAAAGTAAAAATTAACTGTGTCATTTAGTTGCTTTTATTTACTTAAGCATATCTATGAAGTCGGTGCCAGCAAGTTTAAGGAACATTTATGGAATGTAGTAAAGCAGTTTGTGGGTTCTAGGTAACGTCCTTAAAGTAGAAACCCTGGCTGGCACCGACTCCTAGATATTCTTAAGTAAATTAAAGCAATTAAATGACACAGTTATCTTTTACTTTTTAGTGCGTTTTGAGTCGGTTCTATTTTTTGTTAAAAAAAATTTATTTCTTACTTCTTAGTGATTTATCGCCACGTAACGTACTCGTACTATACTGTCATAGTATATCATACTCGCTGTAAGCGTGCCTCCAAATTTTGAAGAGTTCCTTAAATTTCCCCAAGATATCATCATCGGATCCTAACATGATGACAATGGGACCACCTTGGAAGTGTGGTCTTTCTAATAAAAAAAGAATTATCAAAATCGGACAACTCTGTAAAAAGTTATGCGTGGTCATACATAAAAAAAATATATATACGTGTCGAATTGAGAACCTCCTCCGTTTCGTCGGTTAAAAAACTAAAAATAATCTTTCTTAGGATATAATTGGACAATTTAATTCAATTCACACTGTATAAAAACGATCATATTTCAACTTGTCAATTGAAAACCCAGTTTGAGAAAATACCTCATACATTTATTTCAAGTAGGTAGGCGGTTCTACAAGCACTTTTGAAACGTCAAGTCTGTCAGTACGTAGTGACTGTAAACCCTAGTTATGAGGAGCTGTTCCTGGGATACTTGTTTGTAATTACTAGACATGGTTTCTGACAATGAGCACTGAGATACTGAAATTAATTCAAACATAGTTCATGAATGTTAAAAGTTAAGCAGATCTGAAACTAATAAGTTATAACTAACTAATAACCAGATACTTCTGGTTTACTAGCTTTGCTAGTGTTGGTTGCAGCGGGATTTTAAAATAATATTCTGATGTCTTCAAAATCGTTTTATTCTTTCGTAATCTTTTATCTACCGCCGCATCGGAAAAGCAGTCCATGACGATACATGAATTACAAAACCACTCAATTACAATAATTAATATAACATTAAAATATGCGTACTTTGTAACAACCAAAAGTACAGTGCCATATACTATTCGACTATTTTAACATGGAAGATTACCTTAGTACCATAGACGATATCGTATAGTAATGTTATTCCAATATTTTAAAATGCTAAAGTTATTCTTCTTTTTCGAAAATTATACGTTTTCTCACAATGAAACCTCAATTAATCACCCTCTAAAATGGAAACCATTATTTGATACTTGTGTTTGTATGCTAATTGCCATTGGAAACATAGAAAATTAAAGGACGCTTGCGATTTTGCGTAGTTTTCGTTCCCATGGATATTTTGGCATAAAATGAAGCCTATCTGTTAGATGTAAACTATATTACTGTGAAGTTTCATCAAAATCCATTCAGTTTTTGCGTGAAAGAGTAAGAAACATTCATACAAACTTTAGCCTTTATAATATTTCTATAACGCCTCTAGATGATGTTTTATCTATATTTTCGAGAAAGTAGGACAAAGATAATTAAACTTGTGTTTTATTTTTCCTCGCCGAATTCCATGCAACAGTTACAAGTTTTCCATTGTATCGTCTATGATAAAGGCGTCACGTTCCGCTGTCGTGTTTGGTTAATAGTTTCGCTTGAAAGTTAAATCATAAAAACCCCATGCAGGTCAAGGTGATCTAGTTACTGTGTGTACCTTGTTGCTTGCCATAGCCACGACACCATAAAAAGCGTAGGGTTTTACCTCTTTAGCGCAGTTAATAATACCTTAGATCGTACAACAGAGAGGTCGTGAATTCGATTCCCAACTTGATTCAATTTAGGATTGAATCAAGTTGGAAATCGAAGCCAGTGGTAAAGTCACTACAAATAGTCAAATTTGACGTTTCAAAAGTGTTTATAATTAGCCTACTTGAAATAAATGATTTTGAATTTGATTTTATAAGTCCTAAATTAAATCTGGTTTGGTCTGTGGTTACATACCACCCTACCGACAAAAACGTTCTGCTAAGCGATTTAGCGATTTCTGGTATAACTCTTCCAAGATACAACCAGTTTAGACGTGTCTTTATTTTACTGGTCCATTTTATGCGATAGTTATTTTTTACTGATGGTTGCATGCATACTGTATCATGTGTGAAGTCGATATATTATAACTGAATCTCTAGCCACATCTGACAATGAGCTACAGTTAGACTAACTAAACGCACTGTTATCTGGTTAACCAGGGCTTAAACACTAGCCAAGTGTTTAATGTGCGATGATCCTTAGGTCGTTAGCGTGTTGTCAAAGCACATAGATACCAAGTTGATAATTAACTGCGCTATTCGCATTCATTAATGTAACCCAATCTTAGCACATCGTATATATATGAGTATGGGAATATACTAATACTTTTCTTTTTAAAATTAAAATCTTAGACGTAGAACCGTAATACCTAAATACCTACAATTTCAGCCACCACAGACGTTGAGCATTTCGCTCATCTAGACTAATTAAATACAAGCTTTAATGATTTCGTTTCGCTTTTGTGACATTTGAAGTTTGATTGTTACTGCTATAAGAGCTGGCTATATCCGAGGCCGCTGGAGTCTTGGACTCAATCACTGGCCAAGTGTTTAATGTCGTTAGCGTGTTGTCAAAGCACATAGATACCAAGTTGATAATTAACTGCGCTGTTTGCATTTACATTTCAGTTAAAGGGAATGCCATAATGAAGCTACACGGCTTGTGATTATAATTACTAAATAACTCATTAGTTACACTGTTCTACTATTGTACAGGAATGAATATAGGCATAGTTTCTTACCTCGTTAGTGCAGTGGTTGAATTATTTGAATGTGAGGTCGTAGGTTCGAAAAAAAAACAGGACTAAAAAAGAGCATACACCTTCAAGTACATCTAATTGTGAAAATCGTATGTTTGATTGCCATTTTCAAGTAAATAAGCAGACAAACCGTCGTAAAAAGCAATTCTATTGTATCATCGACATTATTAACGGCCGGTGGATGTTTCCCTGCTGGACATAGGCCTTTCTAGGCTCTTCCAAACACAACAATCCTGAGCCGCTTGTTGCCAGCGGCTCCCTGTGACACGTTTGTTATCGTCAGTCCACCTGGTGGGGGGTCGACCACTGCGCTTTCCGGTCCGGGGTCACCATTCTAGTACCTTGGCCCTTTAGTTTTACGACTCGAAGAGCTATATCGGATTCGCCCAGTGAGTGAATCTGAGCCTTCTCATGAGGCCTGCAGCTACCGACCAAGTCTCAGATCTATAGGTCACCACATACAGGTGATGATCTATTGTATATAACTTACGTAATATGTTCTCGTTAATTTTATTCAGCACGCTTTACCTGTAACAAAAATAACAATTATTTTTTGTATTTATAACATAGGTGTTATAAATTAATTATTAATAAAATCTATTAAGTTAATTCATAAAGGTTTTTATGTAGTAATAATAAATAATTGTGTATAGGTCTAAAGTCACACAGAAGGCGCGTTTTAAAACACGTTCCACTACTTCCTTCATTTTCCTCTAGCCCAAGCGTTGTAAACGATGCGTCAGGAAAAAGCGTCCTAATACACTCAAAATTGACTTGGCTGACTATATTTTGGCCTATTTTCAACCGATTAGTGCCCTAGTCGACTAGTCGGCAAAAGTCATTGTCGGTACACCTGTATAAAACAGTATGTTTTAAAAATATACAGCGCCATTACAAGGTTATGTCAACTATATATGTAGCGATGTTAGCGGTTATGTAAATTCGTATTTTGTATGATCAACTGAAACGAATTATTTCAGCAGCGTTGTTCAAATACACAAAAGAAAAGCAAACGTACAAATTCACTTGTACCTAGTTATGATTTCGACGAAGTTTTCTGTAAATATCTATCATAAAAGAGTGCGTGCGTGCGTGTGAGCGTGTGTGCGTGCATGCGTGCGTATGTCTGTATGTGTGAAATATGTACGTTTGTTACTCCTTCACGCTGTAACTAAACCCGGTTTGGCAGAAATTTAGAATAGAGTTAGATTGTACCCTGGATTTAAGCAAGGGTTACATTATTCTATACGTAACTACGCGGGTGTCCTATAACGCTCGCCTGTAGAGGCTAATATTAATATAGATTTTCAAGCTAGTAGAAAAAAAATTAGATTATTTACTGTACCCTTGCCCCACAACAAAGCAAGTTATGCACTGAATCATTGTTTTTGTTGTCCACATCCCATGGGGCCGGAGGGACCATGACTGACGCGGACGGAATATTAATATTATGTATTCAGTTAATGCGGTATTATATTCTTTGTTTGGGATTTGTTGCCCTGAGATATATTATAGTAGAGATGTATAAAATCTAGTTGATACTAACGCACAAAGATTAAACACACTTAGATCAGTGCCTGACGGATCTGAAACTTGGTCGCCAACTGTGTATACGAATATATTAGTCAACAGGCGATGGAGTGAACTAGACTCAGTATATTAACGTCGTCGAATCTAAACAGAGGATTCTGTCGCAAAGCTCAACATTTGGTAGGCAGAGACCACGTCCTTCCACTTGCCACTATCCTTACGTGTACGTCAGTTTAGGGTACTTTTGACCTGGCCTATATTCTGAAAGTCATGGATTTAATCCAGGAACATTCGCCTTGGTCTTTCTCTTCATAAATCTTCTTTCATTCGTTCTCTCTACATGTCCAAACCGTCTCAGCATGCCTTTCTCTATTTTAGTCACTATATCTTCTTTTATACCTCACTGGTCTCTTATCACACTATACTTAATTCTATTACTCGTTTTTACTGCACTCATACTTGTTCTCATTTCTACTGCATTTATTTTATTTCCATGCTTCCTCTGCTGTACACCATTCTTTAAAAAGCCGATGGACGCCTCTAAATGCTAGAATGTAGAACCAGCATAAACAAAACCTTCCTTTTGTCGTTCTCGGGTAAACAAGTCGACTATTACGAGTGAATATTAATAGTGCGGCATTAATTCGATACCAACCTCACATTACTAACTATTACAAACATATTTAGTGTTATTACAGGCGAATGAAATTACCTACACTCATGTATTTAGCGGCATTGTAATTCACTCTCTGATTTATTTAAAGTATAATAAATGCGCTGCAGTAAGTGCCTCATACTCCACAAATGTAGTATGGAGTAGGTATAGAATCATTCTCATCAATAATAGCCTATTAATGGACCATTACAGCGCCAGGAGTTCCTCCTTATAGGGGAGGGGATATGGAGCTTATGCCCTCCATGCTGCTTTAACGCAGGTTGGCGTAATAGTGTATTTTTAACGAATACAAATCATATGTTGATTATAGGGACCGAAACCCAACTTAACGCTCTCTGAGGCACGGAGTTGTAACATCGCCAATTCTCGACTCCGGATTTCGTATACGTATCCTACTGAAAATTTCTTAGAAAAACGTCAAATTCACTGAGCTGTGAATCGAATCCAGGATTTTCTTTTCATAATTCAACGTTTACAAAAATACTACTAACACTATAGTCCACGCAATTTAAACTGAGTCAATACTTGTCACTGAAAGTATGTTGTTTATTAAACGATCTACGCAGTTTTGGAAATTCTTTTAAACGAAATTAAAACGCGTGGTAGTGACTTCAGGACATGATTAACTGTAAATTCTCGATAAGTTGCTAAGCAACGTTATTTATAATTACGATCGATCGACCCGACGAAACAGTTTAAAATGCGTCGTCTATAATTCTGAACGCTATTATTTCCACTTGTATAAGCAAATATCACCAGGAACTATTATATGTACAATTATCGTAGTTGTAATGGCTCGTTATAATAGAATACACAATCACATAAGTACTTTATGAACTTGCTATTATATTTTATAGGTATTATATGGTAGTAATAATATAATTTCTGTTGTTATGAATTTAACATCAGATCCGATATGCACACCTTCTACCACCCCAGTAGACACCACTGAGTGCGGCGAGCACGTCGAGACGTCAAAGTGCCTGTTTCCACGATCCTTTGACATACCAAGTAGGACGCAGGCAGCTCCGCTGGGTTTTAGTGGGTATTCTGGCTTCACAGCCAGCGAGAACCACATACCCGGACGCGGACTGCATTGCAGCCGCCTCCGCCCGGGGATGTGTAAATGAATTTCCCAGCGAAAAAAAAAATAAAAAAGGGTGAAATCGCGAGCGACCTCTAGTTATTACATATTATGCGAAATCTTACTACAACTCATATTTCTACAGAAAACCCACAATGTGCGTTCCTCTTCGAAATCGAAGAATCCTCAGATGTTGAATGTTCAATTGCGAAGTTCGCAATAACTTGGGATATAATTAAATTTACACAGTGTGATGTTTTATGGCATCTTGTTGTGGACCCAGAGATTATATAGATGATTTAAATTACAAGACACATATTTTTATATAATATAATGTATTTGTTTTATATTTAACAATAAAACAAGTAATATAATTTGATATTTTAATTAATTTTACTTGAAAAATCAACTTTACCTCAACTACTAAAAATATGCTAGAAAAAAGTAACTTTTAACACTTCACTTTAGAAAACTTAGGTAATTATTTATTTTTATCAATAACCAACAACTATAATTATGTTTTTATAACAGTATATGAGTATCTTCGTATAAAAAAAACTTATAAACAATTAGATATTCTTAGTTCTTTATAAGAATCAGCCTCAAAATCTATCATATAAAAAAGTTCTATAAAATTATCAGTCTTGAATCAGACTAATTTTTTATATGTTTGTTAGACTCTAATTAATCTTTTTGTTTGCGATTTTTACATACATAGATTGTATGATCTCGGCAAATAAATGCCTGACAGTAAGGGCACTGGGTCTTGGTCTTCCTATATCGAGCATGAATGTTACTTGACACTCCTGATGGTAGAGAAATTTCTGTGATTTCTTCTTTCCCAAGTATTTGCGACATCTTACTACGGATGAGCCTAGGTAAAGTAGTGATAGATGATCTTTTTTGAATTTGTGGCATAACCAAACTCAAAGCTCTTTTAGAAAATGTCTTCATTCAACAGTTTCTTATTGCAAGCGTTTCATCCATTTCAGAGCGCCATTTATGGAGAGATAGTGTTCTTGACAAATGTATATCAATGGTATATCATTTAGATCAGTTCTTCTTTGAAAAAAATATCTGATATAGGTACTGGATTTAAAGATATAAACTCAGTAGATTCCTCTTCCAAACTTTGACAAGAATTGGAATCATGTTCATCTATTTCTAAGTAATCTTCGATTTCCGAACATTCTTCCCCTTCAATTTCATCTTCATATAATATTTTTTCAATATTCGCGTCATCTAATTGCATACAAGACATTCTGCAAACAATAATAATAATAATTTATATTTTAATAGTTACAAAAACCACTAACATGAACCGTCGCGTAAGGGTCTAAAAGACCCATACTCACTTGACACGTCCGTCCTGGTTAAACGCCGCAGGGGAAATGGCCGAGGTTGGGGGTACGAGTTCACTATATAGTCACTTGAAGGTATCTAGCGCGGCAAACTAAAACTAATAATATCAAAGGAATTACGGATCAAATTCTTCACCTCTGGGTCTTTTCGACCCATGCGCGACTACTGGCGGGTTAAATTAATATTGTAAAAAATTGGTTGTCTGTAAAGTCGGTTTACTGACGATAGTTGAACGTGACAATGTTTAAGAAAATACTGATGGAATGGTAGCATTTAATTGGTTATTAAAATTTTTAATTTAAGTATATTTTTATAAATATTAATTTAAATTAATAAAATAATTGATTTTGATTTTATAAATTTATATTTTAAATTTATAATAAATATATTAATTTTTAATTTAAAATTAATATATTTAATAATTATATTTAATAGACGGATGTCGAACGCTGCCGAACGCAAAGGCCGATTGTGCTTTGTCGCTCGTTTCGCGCTCTCGCTTGCACTTCAAGCCTTACACGGAACGCCTCAAAGCGAGGTAACGACGCATGACGTCATATTTTTTCGTGCGTGCAGCCGGCTCTATCGAATTACAAGACGTTGTCACGTCAAAAACATATATTACAAAGTTTTATCTTAACAAACAAACCGTATGGTTCCCGTCCCCATAACTAAAACATACTCGTATATTCATATCCGCAAGCCATTCACAGTCAAGACATTTCCACAAACGTAACCAACTCAGCGCCGTACTAGTTGGTTTAACTCTTTGCAAAGATTAGCCCGACTCAAAGGGGGTGCCTGCGACTGCAGACGCTCCAACAGGAGGGGAGGGGCGAACAAAGGATCAACGGGGATGAAATGGCTAACACAAAGCGAGATAAAACTGAGTTGTGGAAGCTCCTTCGTGCGCGAATCTGGTGGAGACAAAGCTGTATGGCATTTACTTAGTTCTATGACATATCGGTTTGACGTTTCGACAAAACATGGCAAGTGACAGTTTCAGAAATACTAGACTAATATTTGAACTTACTATAACGTACTTTTATGTACTTAAATAGAAAATCTTTTATATTTATATTATGTCGTAACGGAGATAAGGCGAGAGGGAATAGGAATGTTGGAAGGAGACGACCAAGGCTAACGTTTCCGCATCAAATCGAGGACATTTTGATTAAAGGCCAGGTTAAAAGTAACCTATACCGACGCACTTGTGTGAAAGTTTACACTATTCGCGTTTTTTTTTATTGTAGAAGAAAATCCTCATGGATGACATTCGGGTAACCCGGATGACGACATTCGACTTCACTGATATCTTCGGTGCCCTACGTACTAAAACCTCATACATTCGCCGACCGAACTTACCCGGTACCGTGAAGATCATAACTTCAGGAATTTTTCCATAATACAATGGAGCATGCTTGCGCCTAGTCTCTTCCCTTCTTTGCTTGCCAGCATGTATGCAATTAGGTTGTTTTTGACAGGTGTTCGATGTTACCGCGTGCTCTATTCCTCACGTGTTCAAACTCCACGCACTCAAAGATGGTGTGGTTCGGTATGTCTTCTTTTCCGCAATAGGGGCAATTTTCACTGGCCGCTTTACCTATTGCGTTGCGGTCTTTTTCTATTTTATTACAAGTATTTGGGCTATAAGTCATATTACTTACCTGTTTTTGTCGGTTTTGAAATGTATTTGTGTTTCAAGATGAAAGTTTAATTATATGGTTAAATAACGAATGTCGTGGGCTCTTCCGGGAAGTTGCGATCTTCTAATTGTATTTTAATATTCAGTTCAAATTACTGGACTGAAAACTTCAATGACGTCATCGTTGGGAAGCGGCTTTATTAAACAACTAGCAAACACCCGCGACTTCGTCCGCGTGAAACTTGGTGTAGACTTGAACTCCCGTTTGACCCTTTAAGGAGGTGAGCTTTAGAAAAAACGTTTCTTAGCGCTCTCCTACGTGATTATAGCTATATGAAAACTTTTTAGCGCGACGCACGCGAGGCGTATCTAAGATGGCGAATGCGGTTTATTTGGATAGCAACTACGGTGTTTGTCAGTGTCATTATAATTTACAGAAATTGTCCTTTATCCGAATTTTACGGATATATGTTGCCGAGTACGTACCCGTTGACAAAATTATTAATATAGTAGTTAAGATGTGCAAGTATCACTAAAGTAAGCCCAACTCTGTTTACCGAGTTAAAACTTGTTGCTCGTACAGTAAAGCAGAAAGTATATAAAGACTGAGCTTAACTGAAAAGCCCGGCTGTGAGGCCCCGCGGAAACTATTTAATGAATAGTTAAAATCCATTTTTTTCCTCGAGGCTTAAACACTGCAGTACATTCTGGTTTAGTTAGCCGTTAACTTTTTAATAAACGGTGAGCTATTAAAACTCTTTTGTTATTTTTTTCTGTTAAGCAGTTATTTAGTTAAGTACTGGAGTACACGAAAAACTTAAATACAAGTTCATTTTTGTTTCGTAACTTCATAAGCCTTTTATAGAAGGAAACTACAAGATTAACCTTTTTAAAAGCTCAATTGATTTGCTTTGGTTTTACTGAGTTTCATTTTAGTTTCCGCAGATCCGCGATTCATAAATTATGCAATGAAATGAAATGATGAATAAATTTCATTTCATTCATCATTACAATAAATTATGCGATAGTCTAACGAATTAAATAACTTATTACATTGATACTTGATAGTATAGTTAGTGGACAGGAATAACTTAATGAATTTTGTAATAAAGAAATTCTAATTTTATTAAAAGCAATCTGCACCTGAAAACACTTTTCTAAGCTAATAGTGGAAAAGTTTCAGATAATAAGAGCAAATATTTAGGAATTTGCCTCTGTCGCCATCGCTGCACGATGTCAATTGTTGCCACGTAATTAAAATTAAAAAAACGGGTCATTTTTACAATTTTGGAAACACCCACCACGCTGCTAGGTAGTGATGTTTGAAGTTTGTAACGATAACTTTGCATTCTGAATTTCAATAATCGTCACCGATATAGTGCAAGGAATGGGGCTACAATACCGCTCACTGCCCAATTACAAGCTTAGAATTTTTACTAACTTCTTCTTCTTCTTCTTGAAAAAAAAAAGAATCGACCCAGTACCTCGTGACCTAAAGCCTCTTAAACTAACCATTGGGCCAATGGATCATTAAAATACACGACCGTGTACCGTGACCGACCAAAAAGGTCATCAAAAAACCCAAAATTACATCCAGCTAATACAGTGTTGTCAGTGCAAAAAGTAATTAACAAGGTTTTCTTCGGAACCAACTAGTGGCCAGCGAAAGTGCCGACTCACTGGACCGACTTGTGTGTATTGGATACCTCCATTCGACAAGTGGCCCAAGCACAAAACATATAATTTCTTAAAAAAAAACTGCAATAAACGTCGAGACTGCCATTTGTCTCTTTATTAATTTTTTTGCATTTCCTTCGAATATTAAATAAAAACAGGCTTTAGGTACTTTGCGGATTGCCAGCAAAAGCACATGAAAATTAGTCCATCATTTATTTTTAATACGTGATAAATTTAAAGAAATAGGAATCCTTACAGTAGCCTGTCAATATATATATAATAACCTAGTCTTTGTCAAACAAAATATAAATATGTATAAACAGAAAAAGGACTTAAACGATCGTCTTCTTAGGAATCGACATAAATTAGTTTTATCAGCGTATCGCCTCCGAAAAGTTCAAAAGTCATTCGTTGGACTGGGTGTACTCTTCTACAACAGGATGCCCAATTCAGTTTTAGATGCATATGCCATTGCATAAGTTTAAGCAATGTATTAAAACTCACTTACTGAGTCAAGGTTATTATACTATAGATGAATTTTTAAATAACAAAGAGGTTGAGAGGCAATTGGATCAGCTTTCAACTTCACACAAGTAGTAGAATAAATAATTTTATGTAACAAAACAGATAATATTGTAAAAATTAATAATTTTAAAAGAGCAACTGTTGAGTTTCTTGCCGGCTCTTCTCAACAGGACCTGCCTTCCGAGCCGGTGGTAGAGTCACTACAAATAGTCTAATTTGACGTTTCAAAAGTGCTTATAATTGGCCTACTTGAAATAAATGATTTTGAATTTGAATTAATATTGTCCATAATTAACAAACTGAAGTCTACATATATGATATGATACACAGCACCAGAAAACCTACACAATTTCATGATTTTCCTTTTCCTTGTGGCAGCACTACACGAATCCGATAAAAAGCTCGAATCGCACGTTTCACTTTCACTAGATCAACTTTGCGAGGTATTGTCTCTACAATATTCAAATACTTCAATTCAATTTTAGTACATGATTTTAACGTCATCTCCTATCCTTATATACAATTTAAATATTCAAACTTACTGGAAAATATATATTCAAAACCACTCAAAAATACGTTGTTCATATTTAAAACTCATTGATACAATAAAATTCATCATGTAATAATTTTCTAATTTTGTACAGAAATAAAATATTTATTTATTTGGAGTTGGACCACTTTGGCACTGGTCGACTTAATTTATATTTTGACCTTCAACTAGCCAAAAGGGATACTAATCAATCATGACTATTTAAAATATTAGCTAGCCGAGGCCGGCGGCTTTGTTCATATTCTTGATAACTGGAAGTAGTAAATTCAACCAGAATGTAAGTTATGGTCATCAATTGAAGGTTTGCCAAAAATACTTACAATATTGCCAAAAAATTACATTTGCTCATAGAGTACTTCGTTACTTACAGAACAGAGCTACAGATCCTCTACCGTCTATGTATAAGCAGAAATTGTTTTCATTTCTTTGGGATACTTTATGTGAAATCATGTTCTCAGTATCCTGACAAAACACATAATTTCATGGCCGCCGGACATCATCTTTTGCCGGACAATCTTTATAACGTTAGGTCCTCGAGTAGAACGCTCTTTTTGACGTTGCATACCACTTTAGGCCGAGAGTTCAAACAACTTTCTGTTTTTATAAAATGACAATCACTGGCTCTCGCTCTTAAGTTAAAGTCAAAAATTTTAGTAAATAAAAACACGACGACATCTTTGCTCATCTTTTGATTGGCTTATCGAATCTTCATCGTATACAAATAAAAACCAATACGGTCATATAAGCTTTTAAACAATTAATTGCATCGTAAAGGGATCAGTCTTTAAGGAGTTACAGTGTCGCCAACAGACACACAGATACTTAAAAACACGTAACAACCTGTCAACGCCCCAGATTTTTACGTCGGGGGTCAAAAAAAGCATGTCAAGTATCACTAGAAAACAAGAACCTTTATCGATATCCTGCCCATTTCCTTTGGAACCAGAACAATGGTCCATCCATTGGCACTCCATAATCCCGGATACTCAAACGATGAGATACAATAGCCTGATCTCAGTTATGAAGGGAATTGAAGACGCGGCGAATGTAAGGTGATTAATGTTGTAAAAAGCTTCCCCTGCCTTTTGTGGGCGACCAAACTCGGGGGTTAGAAGGTATTGAGTGATCACCTAATTAAAGTGACCCAATTCTGTAAGCTCTTTAATTTTCAAAACCGGATATCGGAAAATTACAGACGTTATAGGGATTCTTTCTAAGAAAAGGGGACTTTATAAATTTTTACAATGGCTGTTGTAAAAATTGCGCCTTTAGGAATGAGTTGTTTTTTAGTTAAAACGTCTTAAATTTTCATCATTTATATATAAGTACTTATAAAGATTTGGTGTGCTAAAGTGGGCAATTGTTAATCTAGGAATGTTCGGATCTCGAGATCCTGGATTCGAGTCCGATCGAGTCGGGTAATACCATATTAAGCTTTTCTATCTTCCAAATACTCCCAGTAAAACGTCTTTTTTTTATTCATTACAAGTGAGCCAGGTGGAAGCGGGCTAACTTGTTAGGAGTAGAATAAAATCCAAACCATTATCGGTTTCACTACACGACATCGTAGCTAAATTGCTTATTGGTTCATCTCTGTCGGTAGGGTGGTAACTAGCAACGTTTGAAGCTTCCCACCAGTTGGATGACACCTCCGTGAACCTTCGAAGAGCAGATCAAAACGCTCTCACTCCCATAAGGAGGTTGGACCCTGTGCATCATTAAAATAGGCTGAGAATAATGAACAGGTAAACGCGATCCTCATCAATGCTTTCTATAAGTCGTTTTTGTAGTTATTTATCTTAAAAAAGAATACACGAAAAGAGTTGTGTTATCAACTATACTAAATTATTTTTGTAAAAATAAACAAACTAACATTAAGTCGCAATTTATAAAAGTACAATCCATTGTCACAGCATCCAACCGCAAATAAGATAATTACGGATCAAGTCGAACAGGGAGCGTTTGTCGAGTCGAATTGAATCGAGCGTTTCCCCGTGACAAACGGGTATTTTCAGCGCCCCCTCCATTCAACGTGCAAGCCTTTCAGCGGCTTTAACTTTTCATTGTAATTTGTTTCTCGGGTCGCGGGCTGAAGGATTTCCTAGGGTCCCGCAATATAACTATACGTCGGTAGGTACCTTCACACAACTATTTTCTGTATATTTACCGAAACCGCCCATTGTACCTGAATGGGTTTCGCCTACCGGGGTCCAATTTAAACACATAAACTACTGGATTATTTTTTATTTACAATTTACTAAAACGAACTGAAACTTAGTGTTAAAATAGAGTTTGTAATAGTATTCCATTTATACAAAACGCCAGCGCGAAGACGAGGGGCTCCATCAATTGAGGAATATAAGCAAACGACGCGAACAGTACCTACGCAGTTACTACTTTACTAGCAAATTAACAATTGAATCAAAGTATACCTACATTTTTTTTCCAAAAATATTTCAAAATTCTTTGAAAAGTACACACCTATGACAGAACTGTACTCATGAACATACACTACAGGTCTACGATAGGTATTTAGCGTAGATACGTACCTACATAGCGAAGGTACTCACTACACTGCTATAGGTACTTACCAGTCGACGGTTATCCAATAAAAATTTGTTCGGAAATTTCTACTTTTTTGTATTTATTTTTTGTATCAAAAAAGTTTTACTCGCAGCGTGGATTTATAAAACAATACTATGTTCGAATTTTTTATAATATTTGCTTAGATGTGTACGGAACCCCACCGTTTACGTGTTCTATCACAAACTTAAATAGACCAGACTTTTTTTCAATAAAAGTCACTCGAACTCGTCGTACCGAATGAGAGCGCTCGAAACTTTTTATAGAGTAAACAGAAAAAGTCGCGCCGGCGACTGTAGAAAGAGCGAATCACAGCAGACATTCACCACTCGGCGTTTAGAGATAAATAGAACAAAAGAGATCATAAAGCGAGATTATAGCCTCGGAATACAGAAACTGTTCCTTTCAAGCCGGTTTATTAGTTGTAACTCATTAGTGCAGTGCTTAGCTTGTGCTGCTACGGTTCTTTGGGTCCTAGATTCGAATTGTAAATAAGGTTTTGATATAGGGATATATTTCTTTCCTAGAAATTTTTTGGATTTATTTTTGGAATTTTTTCCGTTTGTTGCGTTTATAAAGATCAGCTCCCGTATTCACTTGGGTACCTATTTACTTATTTTAGTAAAAGAAT
Organism: Mycalesis mineus; assembly: GCA_034621355.1. NCBI lineage: Eukaryota > Metazoa > Arthropoda > Insecta > Lepidoptera > Nymphalidae > Mycalesis > Mycalesis mineus. The sequence continues at coordinate 4,805,142 of CM067903.1, forward strand.
CAATAGAACTAGTTTCGTATTTAATGCAATTCCAATTATAATGATTTTTAAGCTATTGTCTAGCTTCTATCGCGGGCCTTGGGCGTGGAGACCGAATCCAGAAATTCCGTAACGAAAAAACCTAACACCCTCCTTAATATCAAAAACACAATTTCGGCAACGACGTCATCGGGGAACGTGGCCTAGCGGTAAGGTGCTCTAAGTACCCGGATTGCCAGAGAGACGCGGGTTCCGTTTTTCCATCTATAGATAAATACCAGAATTTTTGATGACTTTGAAATATCACGCTTGTAAAAAAAAATTATGACTTTTTGAAATATCACGCTTGAAAAAAAAAATTGCGGAACCGACGGGATTCGAACCCGCGTCTCTCTGACAATCCGGGCACTTAGAGCACCTTACCGCTCGGCCACGGTCCCGATGACGTCGGTGGGTAAACATAAGTTGAAAAAAATGCTATGCAATAGCTTTACCGCGGCAGTCTCCGAGTGCCACACGTCTTTTTTTTTATTGAGTGATATCTAAAATATACAAAAAGACAATTATTTATTCAAAATGATTCAGTTTGGCGACCACGTTATATGTCCAGCTGTTAGTGATTATTGTACAGAGTTAAAAATGTCTACAAGTCCTGTAGATCACATTCCAAACTGCAGTGGACGCAATAACAAACATTTTCACCAACGAATAAACGACACTCGTACGTCAGGCGAGCGTTTACAATAAACGTCTATATTTCACGAGAGACGAACGACTCGGCTTAAAGAGTTAATCGCGTGTGTAAACTTAACACAACAACGATCCACACGTTCACTGGATCAGCTGATTTGAAGCTGAGTTACTTATAAACCACTTTAAGTGATTACCTACATTTGACAATTTAGATGAAAGTAGGTAGTCACATAAAGCTTCAATGTTTATATTTAAAAATAAAATTATTATGATAAAAACAAAGAGAGAGAGAGTTAGGGACGAATCTGAAACTGGTGTGAGTTTCCAGTTTGTCTCTATCTCTCTCTATCAGAGTCACGAAAAGTTAACATTCACATTGACTAGTTATAAAAACATCGTATCACAGTATAGCGCTACAGAGCTCTAGCTGAAATTGAAGCGAGGCAAGCTGTTACATTCCCGTTGGATATACAATTCCGTCAGACGAACGTTATGAAAGATGAGCGACATGATTTACATCGCGCGATCATCAATAACGTGCTGCAGTGACTGTAGCGTCGCGCGAACTGCGTGTGACAGCCGTGTCACAGTCGCGTCACAGACTGTGACACGGTCATTGTAATACAAATGAGAGGAATGTGACGCTGTATTTAACAATAAGAGAAATTATATTCGAGTGACTAAGTTGCCCGTGTGATGTAGGTGGTGTTACACCCCTGTGCCTAGGAGAGCACTTTAAGCCACGGTCACTATCATCAACAGCTGATAGATTGCTAACAAATGAAATATTATCACCATGAGCCCGCCAACCTGCATTGGAGTAGAGTGGTGGATCCATATTCCCTTACAATGAGGAAAGTCTGGCTCTGTAGTTAACCGTTAATAGGCTGATGATGATGATGATGAAATTGCCTGTGAACACCGTAACACTAACCTACCTCACCGATGTACTAGCAACCTATACAAATTAAAAAATAAAATTTCATTTTATTTAATAACTTATCTGATATGTGTCATCGTATCAACAAACTTGTGTAGTACATCGACTACAAGTCGGCCCTTGACTGCTATCACACCTGATGTTAAGTGGTGATGCAGTCTAAGATGGAAGCGTGCTAACTTGTTAGGAGTGGGACGAAAATCCACACCCCTATCGGTTTCTACACGACATCGTACCGGAACGCTAAATCGCTTAGCGGTAGGGTGGTAACTAGCCACGGCGAAAGCCTCCCACCAGCCAGACCAAGACAAATTAAGAAAAATCTCAATCTGCCCCGCCGGGAATCGAACCCAGAACCTCAGTCTTATAAATCCACCGCGCATACCACTGCGCCACGAAGGTCAGATGATCCAATGACCGTGTCGATCAGTGCTATGTTTGAAGACACGACTAATCGTGTAGCTACTACTAATAGTAGCTACCTACTTAAAAATTTATTTCTTAGAAAAACATGACCTTGAAATATTATTTTAGTCACGGTAGGTACGCTAACTTAAATATACTTATTAATTTTGTCCAACTGATGATGGTAAAACAAAGTAAACCATGTGCAAGACACAGTGCAAGGAAGTGTTAAGTAGCATAAGCGAAATTAGTCTTTATACTGAACTATCTACTGATAACCATTCCAAAATGCAGGGCTTTAATCTGTTAACCTAATCCGGTTCACGAGAGCCGGAGTTATCAAACAACAACTTCAACAAAGCAACAACACTTCAGTTCGTAGATAGATCCACGTACGTACGCCTTTACAACTAGTAATACCTACCTACTTACTACATAGTAACCGGAATTTAGATTTACCACAGAATTAATAAATAATAGTTTAAAAAAACTAAAAACACGCTTTTTATAGAAACCCAAACTAAAAAATAGAAAATAAATTTTAATAAATTTAAATTAAGAATAGTGTTAAAAATTTCATTAACTATAAATTAATAATAGTGTAAATAAAAAAAAAATATTTTATTTTAAAAAAAGCGTGGGGTGCATGGTGTCAATATAGTTATAAATATTTTATTGACAGATATGAGTAGAGTGATAATATCTTAAAAAGCAACCCACGCTTTTTTTAAAATAAAATAATTTTTTTTATTTACACTATTATTAATTTATAGTTAATGAAATTTTTAACACTATTCTTAATTTAAATTTATTAAAATTTATTTTCTATTTTTTAGTTTGGGTTTCTATAAAAAGCGTGTTTTTAGTATTTTTAAACTATTATTTATTTTTTACTTTTTAGTTTGGTTTATTTATAAAAGCGTGATTTTTTGGAACTTACGCATCAGCCTATTTTGGCCTAGACACGTGGGATTATTGAATCCCTCCTTATTTTGACTATTTACACTCTCATTACCTCTATAGCAGCTGTGGCCGACTTACAATCTGTACCCGCATTTGCCTGTGCCCCACCCTTAACACAGTGACCAAGGCAACCACAGAAACCTGGCCAGAGTACAGTCGGCACGGGAGCGAGCCTTGGAAGTCGCAGAAAAACTGCGACTGCCAGGGCTCGAACCCACGCCTGAGCGACTATTGTACGGGCAGTTTAGCACTTAAACCGCTCGGCCACACAGTCGCTAGTAATTTATTTATTAGTGAGAATAAAATAATTATTTATAAATATTATAAATACGGGGAATCAGAGTTCAATTTCGGAGAGGGAGCCTGAGAAACGGCTACCAGAACCAAGGAAGGCCGCAGGCGCGCAGATTACCCACGGAGAGTTACATACTGACATACTGACATACTGACAAACTGACATACAAGTGAAGCTAATAAAAAGCGTGTAAAAAAGAAGACGAAGAAGAAGAAGTCTGGCATAAAAACCAGTTAGACTATAGTCTGGTATAGCAAATCAGATCATAGTCTGACATAAACCCAGTTAGATTATAGTCTGGTATAGCAACCAGTTAGATCATAGTCTGGCATAAACCAGTTAGATTTTAGCCTGGTATAGCAACCAGTTAGATTATAGTCTGGCATAAAAACCAGTTAGACTATACTCTGGTATAGCAAATCAGATCATAGTCTGGCATAAACCCAGTTAGATTATAGTCTGGTATAGCAACCAGTTAGATTATAGTCTGGCATAAAACGAGTTAGACTATACTCTGGTATAGCAAATCAGATCATAGTCTGGCATAAACCCAGTTAGATTATAGTCTGGTATAGCAATCAGTGACCATAGTCTGGCATAAACCAGTTAGATTATAGTATGGTATAGCAACCGGTTAGATTATAGTCTGGTATAGAAACCAGTTAGATTATAGTCTGGTATAGCAAATCAGTTAGATTATAGTCTGGCATAAAACCAGTTAGATTAGTCTGGTATAGCAACCAGTTATATTATAGTCTGATATAAAAGACCAAAGCGAACGTTCCTGAACCAAATCCAGGACATTCTAGCAAAAGGCCAGGTGAGGAGTACCCTAATAATTATTTATAAATATTATAAATACGGGGAATCAGAGTTCAATTTCGGAGAGGGGCCTGAGAAACGGCTACCAGAACCAAGGAAGGCCGCAGGCGCGCACATTACCCACGGAGAGTTACATACTGACATACTGACAAACTGACAAACTGACATACAAGTGAAACTAATATAAAGCGTGTAAAAAAGAGACTTGGTCGCTAAATGCGGGCGATAGAAAGAGCAATGATCTGAAAGTCTCTGCGTGATCAAATCAGAAATGAGGAGATCCGCAGAAGAACCAAAATAACCGACATAGCTCAGCAAGTCGCAGAACTGAAGGGGCAATGAGCGGAGCACGTAATTGGAACAGCAGATGGACGTTGGGGCCCAAAGTGCGAAGCTGGCGACTTCGCATCGGAAAGCGCAGTCGACGCCCTAATAGCTAGACTGACGACATTAAACTTTTTTGTTTGGAAGTCCCTAAAAAAGGCCTACGTCCAGCAGTGGACGTCTATCGGCTGCTAATGATAATGATGACAAAATTAAAATCAAAACTTATAAGCCTTTCGAACAGCACTACTCTAATTTTCAAATTTTTCACTAGAGCTGGTGTTGCAACGGCAAATTCAGCAAAGCGACACCGCTTTCCTACGTAGACTACTATACTAAAATAAAATTAAAATCAATAACTCTTTCAAAATAAAGTCCTTTAATCCGCAGATTGTTTACCAGAGCCCGTTTACTAGAGCAGGAGATATGAAACAATAACAGCTACAAAGCAATACATCTTTAGTATGTACGTACTTAGGTAGATCCACGCATGTCTCTAATATTACCAGCATTTTGATATTCCTTTAAAATAAAATCAAATTAATATTATAAAATGTAAAGTTTATGTGCGTGTGTGTATATTATTTGTTATTCCTTCACTCCGCAAATATCGGCATGTGTGGCTAGTGTGAGATTTTACCGCGTCGATATCGAAAACAGTAAAAGCAAATTTTATATGGAATTGGAGTAGCGCCATCTAGTTATAGCGAGAGTAAAGGCTTTTTTTATATAATTTGACGTTACGAGTGAGAACGTTTTTGCGCAGTCGCTCGGTGAAAACTCGCACTTGCCACACTGATTAAGTTTAAGTTGTGGAATGAATGGAAATAGATGATACCCGGGATGAAGACGAAGGTAACTTTTAGCTCCAATGTTCAACATGAGCAAGTATTGCGCAGATGAATCTGCGGAAAAAACCTACTAGTTACTGAAATAGAAACTAGTAAGTATATAATGCAGGGGTGTAAGGGGGATGATAGTTCCAGTCGGCCTCCCCAAATGTCAACCTCACCTGCTCGCGGTGCACCCTGCAGATGGACCGACGAGGCTCTGGCGACCGATGAATGGCGGTATAACCATTCCAAATAGGCTGGACTACAAAATGAGGCCAGTGTCAGGCAGCAGTGACACTGGTTCGAATAGTCCAGCTCTGCGGTGACCAACCCGCCTGCCCAGCGTGGTCACTATAGGGCATTTCTTTTATGGGAGACGGTCCAAGAAAACAGCCCCTAGTCCCCGGCAGCCCCGCTATTCCTGGCTCTGGCAGCGGTCATGGTAACGGCGGGGCAAGGGGTGTCAAGAATCTCCGGAAGAGATTCCGCTGCCAACCCCGACGACTGGACCTGGCAACATTCAACGCACGCACTTTGAGGACTGACGAAAAGGTGATCGAACTGGAAGAAGTATTAAGTAAGTTGCGCTGGAGCATTATAGGATTGTCTGAAGTCCGAAGAGAGGGCGGGAGGGCGAACATCTGTCCCAAGGTGGTGTTGGGTTTATCGTTCACAAGTCCCTCGTTAACAATGTTGTACGAGTCGAGAGTGTGTCGAGCAGGGTAGCGTTCCTTGTCCTCCGAATTACCAAACGGTATTCGTTGAAGGTTATACAGGTTTACGCACCGACCTCGGCACAACCCGACGAGGAGGTAGAGGTATTGTATGAGGATATTTCAAGAGCCCTGCATGCTTCGAACTCCTACTACAATGTTGTTATGGGGGATTTCAATGCAAAGCTGGGCGAGAGGAGTGGTTCAGAGTTGAGAGTGGGGCAATTTGGCTATGGGCAACGGAACCACAGGGGCCAAATGTTGGCTGACTTCATGGAGAAGGAGGGCCTCTTTATGATGAACTCCTTCTTCAAGAAGCCACCACATAGGAAATGGACCTGGTTGAGCCCCGATGGTTCCACGAGAAATGAGATTGACTTCATCTTGTCGACCAGACGGCATATATTCAACGATGTCTCTGTGATCAATAGGGTCAAAACCGGCAGTGATCACCGACTGGTAAGAGGCACGTTGAATATTAATGTACAGCTTGAACGGTACCGACTGGTGAAGTCAACGCTCCGACCTACTCGTGCCCACATCCAAAACCCCGAAAGCTTTCAACTGGAACTCCAGAACCGTTTCGATTGCCTAGCACATTGTGTTGATGTGGACGATTTGAACAACAGGCTAGTGGAAACTGTCCATTCGGTTGGGTCTAAGTTTTATAAGACCCACCGCCCAAAAACCAACAAGAAATTCTCTGACCAAACACTCAAGCTCATGGAGGAAAGACAAGGAATGCGATTACAGTCTTCAGGGGACGCTCTGAACTACCGACGTATCAATAGACAGATCTCTAAGTCGCAGAAATGTGACTTACGCCGCTACAACACCGAGCGTATCATAGATACAATAAAACACAACCGTGGCTCGAAAGTGTTCGCGAAAGATCTGTCTATTGGACGCAGTCAGTTGACGCGTCTGAAGACCGATGACGGTAATCTCATTTCTTCCAAGCCCGAGATCTTGGGTGAGGTCGAGAAGTTCTATGGACAGTTATACACGTCAACTCAAAAGCCTGTTGACAATTTGGCTGAAGACCCCAGAGCCAAATTGACCCGACACTATACCGAAGATATCCCGGACGTCAGCCTAGACGAGATTAGTATGGCTCTCGAACACCTAAAGAACAACAAGGCGCCAGGTGATGACGGAATCACAGCAGAACTCCTGAAAGCGGGTGGTAAACCGATACTTGAAGTCCTTCAGCGATTGTTCAATTCCGTCATTCACGAGGGCAAGACGCCTCAGGCGTGGCACAGGAGCGTGGTTGTTCTGTTCTTCAAAAAGGGTGACAATACCTTGCTGAAGAATTACAGACCTATCTCGCTGCTGAGTCATGTCTACAAGTTGTTCTCCAGAGTCATCACGAATCGTCTCGCTCGTAGGTTTGATGACTTCCAGCCTCCCGAACAAGCCGGTTTCCGGCAAGGCTTTAGTACCATAGACCACATCCATACGCTGCGGCAGGTTATACAAAAGACCGAAGAGTATAACCGGCCACTTTGCTTGGCGTTTGTGGACTATGAGAAAGCCTTTGATTCGGTGGAAACCTGGGCTGTGTTAAGGTCATTGCAGAGGTGCCGAATCGACTACCGGTACATCCAAGCGTTGCAGTGCCTGTACGAAAACGCCACTATGTCAGTCCGTATACAGGATGAGACTACGAGGCCAATCCAATTGCAGCGAGGAGTGCGACAGGGAGATGTTATCTCCCCGAAGCTATTTACCGCCGCATTGGAAGACGTCTTTAAGCTCTTGGACTGGAACGGACTTGGCATCAACATCAATGGCGAGTACCTCACTCAACTGCGGTTTGCCGACGATGTAGTGATAATGGCAGAATCTCTAGATGACCTTAATAATATGCTCAATGACCTCAGCAGAGTTTCTCAACAGGTGGGCCTTAAAATGAACATGAGCAAGACAAAGATCATGTGTAATGCTCATGTTTCGCTCCACCCAGTTATTGTTGAAAATTCTGCACTCGAAATTGTAGACGAGTATATATACCTAGGGCATATGGTCCAGTTAGGTAGGTCCAATTTTGAGAAAGAGGTGAACCGCCGAATCCAACTCGGTTGGGCAGCGTTCGGGAAACTGCGTGACATCTTTTCGTCCAAAATTCCTCAGTGCCTGAAGACGAAGGTCTTCGAACAGTGCGTGTTGCCAGTGATGACATACGGATCCGAGACTTGGTCGCTAACTGCGGGCTTCATAAGAAGGCTCAGAGTCACTCAGCGGGCGATGGAAAGAGCAATGCTCGGAGTATCTCTGCGTGATCGAATCAGAAATGAGGAGATCCGCAGAAGAACCAAAGTAACCGACATAGCTCAGCGAGTCGCAGAACTGAAGTGGCAATGGGCGGGGCACGTGGTTCGAACAGCTGATGGACGTTGGGGGCCGAAGGTGCTAGAATGGCGACCCCGCACCGGAAAGCGCAGTGTTGGTCGACCCCCCACCAGGTGGACTGATGACATCAAACGGGTCGCAGGGAGCCGCTGGGCTCATGCGGCTCAGGATCGTTGTGTTTGGAAGTCCCTAAAAAAGGCCTATGTCCAGCAGTGGACGTCCATTGGCTGATAATGATGATGATGATGAAGTATATAATGCACCACTATAACAGGCGACATATTTACCTAATTCCGTTCATTAGAGCCAGAATTATGAAACGACAACATCCGCAAAACAACACCACTTCAATACGTTAGATAGATTCACACAGGATAATCTCAAGCTGCATAATAAGCAGAATTTAGACCTGACATTTCATTCAACAGCTATCTAGTCACAGGAGTTTAAAGCATAGAGAGCTTTGAAAAACATCCCCTTAATTCTACATTTCCAGTGAAAATTTTTGCATCAAGCTTTTCCTGCGCTCACAATCGTTGTGGAAAAAGCTCATTTCTGGAATTTCCATTGAAAAAAATAAATATAAAAATAGAAAATTTTACATAGATGAAAAAGGCACGCGCGTTTGAATGTCGTTTTGCAATTCAAATGACAGTTTTATATTTTTTTATTTTTTCGATAACAATAGCTAACACGGGTTTACGCTTTTTGTTAGTTCTGACGATCTAGTTTGAATCCATATGCGGAAATTCCCAAAACCGCAAATACTAAGGCTCGCCACACACGAACAATCATATTATTACCAATACTAGATTGTCAATTACATTCATCAGGGCACAGTTGTGCTGCAAACACAATATTGTTGACCATATTAACTTTATTAACAATACTAGCAGTCGCTCGCGACTTCATCCGCGAGAAAACCTCTTAGATACCCTTTTAATTTTAAAGACAGACTTTCATATAGTGTGCTCTTTCCCCGCTACCCCTCTCAATTTAATTTTTTTATAGTTTCCCGTCAACAACCAATATCCTCCGTCCCGTCCGGTGTACTAAAGATCTACATTTTTGTTAAACATTGTACGATATTACAGTACATTAACATTAACAATATACATATATTTATAACTCTTAACAAATGCATTAATTTCTACCAAATTTGATTACCATAAAACGGTTCTAGTGAGTTAATCTTAAAAGATAGACATATACTGTCGAGGACATTTTTTTAGATCATTTCAAGAGGAATAATTACTTCATACATATATTTTTGGTATCTAGAACCGTTTTCGCAGCGCACGCAACGGAAGCTCTCGAGGATGAATAATTTTCCCCGTTTTTTTTTCACATTTTCCATTATTTCTACGCTCCTAATAGTTGCAGCTTTATGTTATATAGCCTAAAGCCTTCCTCGATAAATTGTCTATTCAACACAAAAATAATTTTTCAATTCCAACCAGAAGTTCCTGAGATCAGCGCGTTCAAACAAACAAACAAACTCTTCTGCTTTATGATATTAGTATAGATAATTGCGTAGGTGCGAGGGTACTCAGAACCGAACGGTCATACGGCGAGGCGCGGTGATGCAACGACTACTGTCACACAATTATTGTCATTCATGTTTGTCATCATGATTATGATGATCACATGAAACACTTACTCTTAAGCCGCGAACACTGCTCTTTCTATTGTATAGTCCGTATTGGTACCCAATTAAAGGTTTCCACTGAAAACCAGCGCTGCAGCTTGCTGTAGGACTATTGCTGAGTAGAAAACCTTTATTTGCAGTATTTATTACTAGGTTAAGCCCGCGGTTTCACCCGCCTAGTTCTCGTACCCGTGGGAAATTTGGGATAAAATGTGACAAATGTGTCAGCGAACAGGTAACTATCCAGGGTGTCAGCTAACTTCATACCATTTTATTAAAGTGCCTGTAGCCCTTTAGTCGTGAAGAAGTAATAAACACACACTCACAAACTTTAGCCTTTATATTAGTAGAAAGATAATAACAATATAAAACCTGCAAAGTTATCTCTGGACAGTCAAGACTGGGCTGTAAAATGAAACAAATAATAAATAAATAAATATTATAGGACAATTACACACATCGCTATATAGCCCCAAAGTAAGCGTACTCGTAAGTAGCTTGTGTTATGGTAGCTATGATACCTGATGAATATTTTTATATATATTATACATAAATACTTATAATATATAGATAAACACCCAGACATGGGAAAACATCCATGCTCATCACACAAACATTTTCCAGATGTGGGAATCGAACCCACAGCCTAGGACGTAGAAGCAGGGTCACTACCCACTGCGCCACTCAGCCGTCACAAGCCAAAGAAATATTTTAAAAAGTAATTAAATAGTTCCATTTCAGACATTATGTATTGTGGCAAAACATAATATATCTTAGGCATTGTCAACATTATGTACCCACACATAGATTAGACACACACAAAGATTTATTGACAATGTGTATTCCATCTATTGGCTCTATTCATCTTGTCACATAATTTATAGTCCAAAACTGAACCGACATATTGATAGTGTCCTTCCGACCGAACTTGGGTTATTGGAGATATTGTATTGCATAATTGAGTGTTTTATGGGTGCACTATGCCTAGCCTCTCAGATTCATAGTCGGATGGGACAGCACACGAATACTACTGCAGGCAAATAAAGCAAAAGTCAAAATTGATCTATGAAGATATAGTGTACAAGGGTGATGTTAAAACAGGTGCACTCCCTATTCTTACTAATGGTTTCTTATTAACCCCCGACGCAAAAACGATGGGGTGTTATAAGTTTGACGTGTCTGTGTAAATGTGTATATGTCTGTCTGTGGCATCGTAACTCCCAAACGATGATCCGATTTTAATGCGTTTTTTTTTGTTTGAAAGGTATATCAGTAGAGAGTGTTCTTAGCTATGTTTGGTTGAATTCGGTTCAGGTCTTCAAGGTCATCAGGTTGTTAGTTAAATGTGATAGAAATGTTACACGTTCAGTTTGCTTAAAAGCATGTGTGTGCTCTGACATTTGAAACACTAATGTCTTCTGGAACCACTGAGCTAGTCTGATGATGAAAAAACTCGAAGGTAGAAGACGTAACCCTGGTCTACATTTTTAGTAAACCCATCGAGTTTGGGCTCGTTGAATTTGTCTTGACTGGTACTTTTTATGTTTCTAATTTGGTTCGGGGGTTTTATAAGTTTTTAATTTAAAATTTTTTTTTAATATTAGAACATGAAATGTTATCTGGACGATGAGAAAGTTATTATCATTTATTGGCCTTTGGACAGACGAGAAGTTGTGTTGAAGACTTACTTGCAGCCTCATTGTTCGTGGTCAACGCTCTACTCCAGACCATGAGGTACAGGTCGCTAACACTAATATATGATACTGATCGTTGATGAATAAAATATGTATTATTACCTACAACCCACCAACTCGGAGAGCATACTAGGAGGGAAGCCTGTAGTGCTATTCTGTCACATAACTTGACAGTGTGAGTTTCCACCTAATATTTCTCTGTCTAACATAGACACAGAGACGAATTCGAAACTTACATTTCTCCCGAGTTTCGTTCCGTAATAGCGCTACGAACTTGTTCTACTGTAGTACCAAAGACGTTAATAGGCTGCAAATCTAAACAATTACTTAACAATTTCATACACGTACTTGTATAAAAACATTGTACTAAACAATTTCAGAAAATGTAAAAAACATTTTTTAAAAGCTTTTATTTAACTTGCATTGTATGTATGTAAGTTCGGATGGAATCTTCGAGCTGCGCATGCGATGCCGTAACTATTGGGTATAATTGAAAACAATGTATAAGGACTTTATATATCTTAAAAAGTTCTACAAAAAAGTCCGCGACACTATGTATCTATCTTTTATATTTTAGCAGATATAGAGCTTTTTGTGTTTTAATAAATCATTTAATTCGTATGCTTACGTTTACGCCTTTATTTAACAACTAAACAAATATAATAAATTTAGCAGATTTACATAATTGAATTGGTCTAGTACCAATTTATTTACAAATCTGACGATAAGCTTTTATGATCATAAAAATTGAATACAATGAGTTTATAATATAACGAGTTAATAGAAGTTGATAGTTAAAATTTTTAAGCAAAATTCATTTTCTTCTTTTTAGAGCGTTTAAATAAAAGCTTCTTTTAAAAAAGGTTTTTTGCTTTTAATTTATTAAATACTTATGTGTAGTTAGGTTTCAGTTTTTGAACTAACATTTATAAAAGAAATCCTTGCTAGAGTCAATAATTACGTTTCATTAAAAGAGCACACGGCAACTTCTGTATCGCAGCACGTAATGATAGACGACGCTCATTAAAAAAAGTCACGTGAACCGAGCTATAGCCGCTGCAGAGGCTATTAAGCGTTTAGCGCAGGGTTGGCTGGTCTCTAATAATCACACTAATCTTGTAGAGGTGATAGTTTGTGTGTGTACGTTGCTCTTTCACGCCGCAAATTCTAATCCGAATTAACTGAAAATTGGAATACAGATAAAATATACCTTGCCTTAATTCATAGGGTAGGTTAATCCCAATATTGCCACTTGAATGGAAACTACGCGGAAAAAACGGACGTTTTTTGGATAAGAGCAAATGTTTGCGAAAGTGAATCATCGTTATCGGCCTATTAACGGCCCACTACTGGGCCAGGCCTCGCTCCTTATAGGAGAGGGGATATGGAGCGTACACCCACCACGCTGCTCCAATTCGGGTTGGCGAGCTTAGGGTGACAATGTTTCATTTATTAACGATCACTATTAGATGTTGATATTAGTGACCGGGACCGACGGCTTAACGTGCTCTCCGAGGCACGGGGGTGTAACACCACCAACTTCCAGACTCCGAGCTTGGAATGTACTGAACATTTCATAGAATAATGAAAAAGCTCAGAAATATTCCGTGATCCGACCCAGGAATCGAAGCCAGGACCTCGTGATAGAAGCCACATAGGCTAACAGTCACTAGACCAACGAGGCAGGCATACGAAAGTGAATAGCTATGAAGAATTAGATTTGATTTCTCAGTCTATTGCATTATTATACCCACTTTTGATAGGGACAGTTTACTACTAATCGGTTCGATTCCCGGCGGGGCAGATTTAGATTTATCTTAATTTGTCTTGGTCTAGCTGGTGGGAGCCTTTCGCCGTGGCTAGTTACCACCGTACCAACAAAAACGTATCGCCAAGTGATTTAGCGTTCCGGTATGATGTCGTGTAGAAACCGAAAGGGGTGTGGATTTTCGTCCTACTTCTTAGCCCGCTTCCATCACAGACGACGTCACTTAACATCAGGTGTGATAGCAGCCTAGGGCCAATTTGTTGTCGTTAAAAGGTAATATACGAACAGTTAGTTACTCTCCTATAAGGAGGGAGGCCAGGACCTGTAAAGGACCGTAAATAGGTTGATAATGACGATGATGATACGAACAGTTAATTAAACCAGACCTTATAAAGCCATATCCGGAGACATTTTTAAATGTTGACTTATCTTCCATTCCTTGGTCTTCAGAGAGAGACGAATATCTTAGCATTCCATGGATTCACCGTGCGGGTGCCGGGTTCATCGCGTGGCTGAGAGAAAAACTCCGAACAGAGCCCGAGACTTGTGACACGGGTGTAGGTTTAAAAGAGATCTCTTAGTGACGCGCGTCAACACTAACCTCCTCTGTTCAAGTTATTCTCCCTGCCCAGCCAAATTTGGAAGGAGCCTACTAGAGCAGCTTTGGACACTCGTTCCAATATAGAGCTTGCCGCACTTCTAGTAAGGCCAAGTACTTTTAACAGGTTATAGAGAGACTTCGCTGGTATACCTCTCGCACCCACTTCTACCGCGTATAAACTAACCACTAACAATAGCCATTTTCAGTTAGTTAATAATATAAAACTTAAGTAATGTAAAAAAATGCAAAAGTCTTCGTTTTGAATTTTTAAAAATCTCAATATGTGATTTATTTTACAACTAAGTGAATACGTCCATATGTTTAAAACATAAAAATCTTTCTATGAATATTTTCTGTACACTCGTGTTAGTTTTTTTTTGTATTGGGTAGCTCGTAATAACATAAAATGAGTGAATTGATGAACAACTCAGCATGTGATCACAATTAGGGTTAGTTGTCTATTCGGTACGGAGTGGGTGGACCGCCCAGCATGTCACCGTTAACTTACTGAACAAAAGTCCCGTTAGCGCACAACCCTACCAGAGCCCTAGCTCTATTAAACAATGCAGCAGCGTTAAATTAACATCAATTAAAAACATCTGCCCGCCGGTAGTTATTGCACAAGTGCTCGGCGCTACACTGACTCAATGGCTGATTGCTTTCATTGAAACGTCCCGTTTTTTAGCGTTCCTCACAATGGAAAAACGGGACGTACATTTTGTTGTCCGCATGTCATCCCTTCTAAAACATTTTCTTTCTCCATTTTACCAGGGTCCAACCCACATGGGAGCAGCGTGGCCCTCCAAATGCCGTCACTTACAAGGAGGAAGGCCTGGCCATGTAGTGGGACGATATTAGGCTGATAATATTCAAACGCAAGAACTTAATTACAGTTCTAGTCGACTAGGAGGTACTTTGACAGTCTGCAATAGAAATCTGACGATATGCATTAGATTAGAATAAAATTATTATTATAAAAACAAAAACCCAACTGCTTAGAAGTAATGAACTGAAAAGAGAAAAACACGGATCACTATATTTATATAAAATTTTAAATACTTTATGGTGCTGCAGGTGTAGACAAAATAGTTTACTACCTGGGAAAGAAAGACCTACCAAAACTACGTTTGTCCCCGCCTGCAGCACCATAAAGTATTTAGTTAAATTTTATATAGATATAGTGATCCTTGTTTTTCTCTTTTCAGTTCATTACTTCTAAGCAGTTGGGTTTTTGGAACGAAGTTCCTTATCGCGCGTTGTGAAAGGGGGCTAGACGGAAAAAAGTTGGTACGAAAAGTTGTCACGACACTTTTTGATTAAAGGATCTTGCCGCCGCCTTTGAAGTGTGTGCGCGTGAGCGGCGGGGTGCGCCCGCGCTGTATGCTGTCTCGCGCTCTCGTGGCGCCCTCTGGTGTTTCGGTGTACAAATGTGTGGTACGCGTTTAAGTTTATATAACATTATGTTTGTTATAATAATAAAAATATTTTATTTGGGGTTGACATACTTTTTTTGTTTTTATAATAATAATTTGTAAAATGAGACAGTACATACAGTAATATGAACATGATATGATATTTATATTTTCGAAATGGTCTTTTTACGAGCTTTCATTTGATACCCATATTGCTAGGATAAAAGAAAAAAATGCACACGTCCCCCCTTTTTTACAGCCGCCATTTTGAAAATTCATATAGCCTATGTCACTTCCACATTTTAGCCGAATTCAACGACACCTCACATGTCAAAATCCGTTCAGCCGTTTAGGCTGTAGCGCGTGCCGAAGAAATGGGCATACATACATATATACGCTCGAAAAACATTACCCTCCTTCTGACGCAGTTGGGTAAAAAGTTAAATTAAAGAACTATTTAATTTTTTACAAGCATTACACAAAAGCTTACAGCACTCCGAATGTCATTAATAATTAAACCTTACATCCAAAAATAACACGCAACGCATCGAAAACCGCCGTTATTTATGGGATCCCGTTGAAAAACCTGTCGATATTCCAAAACCCGATTCAAAAATTGACAGGCAAACATTAAAAGTTGCGTCACAACTCACAATCCAATATGGCGCGTTTCAAACACTTTCCGAACGTGAATGAGGAGGGTAAACAGTGTCAGGTGCTACGTGGAGACATCTGTCACTGAGGGGCAGACGGCGTAATCGCGTGTCAAAATACCACGTGAAATTCTCAGTTTTGGGACGTAATTTAATTCTGCGCCTAGGATGACCTAGAAGGGTAACCGTGAACTTAATGTAAAAATATTTAACTAACTTCAAAATGCACTATAAAGTAAAAAATATATTTCAATAAGCATATCTATAAAGTCGGTGCCATCTAAGTTTGAGGAACGTTTATTTAACGAAGTAACAAGGCACTTTGTGGATTCTAGGTGACGTCCTTAAAGTAGAAAGCTTGGCTGGCACCGACTTCATAGACTATGATTAAGTAAATGATAAGCAACTAAATGATGAAATTATTTTTTAATTTATAGGGCATTTTGAAGTCGAAACATTTGCTTAATTAAAAATTATTTTTTCTTACTTTTTACTTATTACTTATTTATCGACAGTGAATATAGGAAAATCTCAACGTACTAAACTATAAAAATACCATTATACGGCACTTGTAGCAAAAAAGTTAATGACACTTAAAAAATACCAAAATCGCTGCAAGTGTGCCTATAAAATTGTCAAATGTGACTTGTGTCAAGTTAGACATATGTGATAGACTCCATGGCACAAAGTTATGTGCAGTGGATTTGTAAGATGGTTCGATTCCCGGCTGGTGGGAATGTTGTGTGGAAACCAAAAGGGCTGTGAATTTAATTCTACTCTTTAATCTTGGCGCAGCTGGGAATCGAACCCAGGACCACCGTCTTATAAACACACCGCGCGTACTACTGCGCCACGGAGGCCGTTAAAATTTTATCCTTATTATATTCAATTGAAAACTGTTATTTGTTTATTGTTTGAAATTGAAACTAATAAACAATTGAAACTAGTTTATTGTTCGGAATTTTACGTGGAATACGTGGATAAATACATGTACACACGTCATACCATCACGCCTCATTCCCAGAGGGGTAGGCAGAGCACACGTCCTTCCACTTGGCACGATCCTTGCACATCTCTGTTGCTTCTTCCAATTTCTTTTATCCTTTCATACATTCATCCGTTTAGGGTACTTTTGACCTAGACTTTAATCAGAATGTCCTAGATTTGATATAGGAACATTCGCCTTGGTCTTCCCCTTCCAACATTCCCATTTACTTTCTTTTTATCCCTTTCATCCATTCTCTTGGACAACTACTTACTCTATTCTATACATATTATCGGCTAAACACAAACATGCTGTATAATTAGCAAATTCCATTCAATCGAGCTCCCGTCTTCGATGACCAATTTATCAGCGCGATCGGAACCAGGTTAATTGGTAGACAATTAAAATGGCGGTCGTTTGCGTTTATTACGTCATCCGAGCAAATAAAGAAATAAACTTCTTCATATTACTGCTTGCTGATAACAGTAAAGATGTTAATAGGTTAAGATGTTTGTTGAATAGAAACAGGCGCTACTTGACGGAAGTGCATTATGAACAAATAATGATTGACTTATTTTGGTATTCTCCTTTAGTAGTCAATAAGAATTCAAAATTTTCATCATCATCTTCATCACATGATGTCATCACAGCCAATAGGCGTCCAACGCCTTTTTAAGGAAACTAAACACAACTATCATAAGCCAGTGGCTCCCTCTGACACCCAGTTGGGGCGATCAACACTGCGCTTGCGCTGAAAATTACTATACGTTCATGAATTTAGCTAGAACAACGACTTTTATGTCAATGATTCGTCTATTCTTCTTAAAATATCGCCAATATTGTTGCATTGGCCTAATCTTCATTGTGGGTACATACGAGTAGGTGTAATATGAACCATATCTCAACGAAAAAAAACATCTAAATCAGTCCATTCGTATAAAAAACTAACCGTTCGTATAAAATCGTAACTTTTATGCGAATATTGTTTGCGGTTTTATATATCACTGACGGATATAGACAGACATGTCAAATTATCACTACTATATATCGCGCGAGTAAAACTGAATACTTTATACCACCCCGACTCGAACCTGGGACCTCGTGATCCGAAGCTTAACACTATACCAACGAGGCACTACGTTTAAAGACATTAAACCGTTATAAATATATTTTTGGCAGTTCACAACTGGAGCATTGTGAAACGTTATAAAGCCAAACTCCTGAAAAGTTAAGCCTCGCATTAATAGTTTGGAGTGTTCGCTTATTAAAAACTTTATGGCAGCCATTACCAGTGGGCCATAATGGCGGAGAGTGTTGGCGGAACGGCGGAAAAAATGGATTTAACTACTTATTATTCATAAAATATTTTCCGACTTTTACGAGCTGTGGTTTCGGTTCTCCATTAATTAACTTTTTTTAATTCAGCACTTGATTCGGTGTGTATGTAATTTTTCAGTTGCGGATCGTGATGTACAGTGTTTAATTCCTTTACTTCCATCTCCATCATCATCATCCACTGACGCATACGTGTTCGCTGGGTTTTAGTGGGTATTTCGGCATATCCAGTGAGTTCCAGATACCTTCGGAAGCAGATTCGATCTTCAGCTTTGCTTCCGGAAGAGATTAAAAAACTAAACGAATTACCCAGCGTATAAAAGAAGTGTTATTTTAAAAAATCTTATTTAAAAGATATTGAATATATTAATTAGTTTTAAGCTTACTAATCAAATTTATTGTCATGAATTCGTCATTAACTAGTTATTTAAAAAAAAACAGATGTAAAATGACTAGTGATTTGTACCTTCACTTTTAATTTGGTTGTTGACAAGCATTCTCAATCGAGTGTGGCTTTAGTCTAGGTCGGGCTATAACAATATTTATTAACGTGCTCTGCGAGTCACGGACTCACGGGTCTTCCCAAGTCATTTGAACACTGCAAAGCCGAACGCTTCCAAGAATCTTTACCGTAAGTTAAAAGGAATAAAAATGATGGAAAATGTTTGTGAGACGCGTCCTTTGTCGGCAATTTAATTTACACTTGTAATCCACTTGCCGGTGCCTGTTTGTTAACTTTATCAAAGCTCCAGCAGTCAACTTTTAAGCCTAACAGTGTTTGTGAGACTTACCCGGCTTTGGAGGTACTTAAAAATGTTTTCCTTGAAAAATAAGCCTCCGTAATAATCACAACATATTAAATGTGAGTGAATTTTTAACTGTGTACCAAAGTTTGGTCTTTGAATCGTATTTGTCTGGACTTAAATATTTTGAACAGGTACCTTGTTATATATAAATAAAAAAAAATACTATTTTACAGTAACTTCATTTTTAATTACCAATTAGTTTCAATTTTTATAACTTTTCTTCTTCGACCAAATTGCTTTTGAACGAGTAGGTACAGATGAATATGGTTAATTTTTATTTACATAAACTTTTAAATTAGATGAGGTAGTTTAATCTACAAATTAGCTTTTATAAACATATGAAATTAAGTTGCGAATTTGTGGAAAATCCCAAATCCTAATTACTTGTAATATATTTTTCTGTCGCATTAGTAAAGTGAAAATCTAACCTGATAAGTTGCATGCATGCATGCTTCATAAAGTTTATCCTTTTTTTCCGATGTCCAGTTTTCAAAGAGTGCATTTACCTGCAAAGAAAAATTTCACATTTAATGATAACACAAAGACAAGTATTATTCGACTTTCAAATAACTATATTTTTAAGCAGAATATAGCTGGTGTAAGTACCATACTGTAATATCATACATTTTATTAAACACAGCAATCTAATAAAATCAAACTGCACTGTTCACAGAACAAAACAGATAACGTATCAAAGAGCAGAACGCAATAAATATTAAAACAAAATGCAAATTTACAAAAGCACGGCGTCGCTTTAATTCTAGTTGTACTCGCAATAGTAGGATATAGCCCAAAGGTAGCAATCAGCTTTGCACAGTACTCCACTCCGCCACTTTGTAGGAAAATCTACCTTAAATCACCTGCAGTAAAAATCATACTCTACTCAACTTAAACGACACGTTAACCCAAAGGATTTACAACCATATTTGTATAACCCAAAAGGTATAATTTCGGTTGCGATAGCTGAAAATCATGTGATGTTTTAGTTCGGCGTGTCAGAAACCGGTACAACCAGTGTCTCGCCTGAGGCAGCTCCGTACAGCAAAAAATAACCGCAAAACGATTTTGAACTTATCACGGGAATAAGGTTCCGACTTTTTGAATTACGAATCTAGTTATTCACAGCATCCACTATATTATGAGAACACTTTTGATATCCCATTAACACTATTTCCTAGTATTACGATTCTGAGTTTTTAACTTTGATTTTTGAGGATCACTTTAGGTTCATTTTCGCATTACATTCAATCCAAATTGGACAATTGTTTGCCAGTAACTAGCTTTACAGTCACTTGGTAGAAAGGTTTTCACATCTTTGTGGTAACTTTCCGATTTTCATTGCTCTTTGCTTTGTTAACAAACGACTGTTAAAAAGAGTTTTTTAACAATACATAAGATGTACCGGGTTGGGCTTTGATCATCTTTCTTTGTCACCCAAACCATTATTATAATAAGTTAAATGGGGAAAATTATAGATAAGATGGATGTCAATCATTATCAACTGATTGACATCCATCCACTACTGGATAAGCCGCCTTCCAAATACTGTAAATCATGAGGACTTGACATTTATTTTGTTACATTTTTTTAAATCAGTAGGTAAGTACTCCATTCACGAAAGATATCCGTATGATTCTAATAAATTTAACTCTGCTTCAAGAATTCAAGATCGGGTTTGAAATTCCCACGGATAAACCTCACCAAATGCAAGTAAAATGATTTAATAAAAATGGAGTCAAACAGTCTATTCCGCGGACATCTGAATCTTTATACCGAACCAACGGCACCGCGTCTACAATATGAAAGCGTTCTTTGATATTTTGAATGCATGCTCGTGATTTAAATATTTATATAGATAGATGGAGAGCACGTTCAGACGCTGTTTAGAAAGTCTGATGTTAGATAAAATGGTTTCTTCGCTCGCCAAAGTACAATGACTCCGTGAAATGCATGAAAATTCTTGCCCTTTCCTTGCGCTGGACGAAAGCGTGTTCGTCCGGGTGGAAAATTCACCACGATATTATTCCTGGGGTTTACTGACATAGCTCGCCCCTCATGGTAGTAGCATGAGTAGTACCAACTATTGTGTTAGATGTCATTGATATTACATGTAATTATAGTTATTATATTCATAAATTATCTGTGTTATTAATTATCTGTGTTAGTTACTTTTATTAAGTATACATGAATGAAGTTGAAGTGTGAATGTATGTGAACGAACGTGTTATGTTCGTTCACCTCAGTGCACTGCGACCATGGATTCATCCCTATTCCTACCACCGAAGTGTCAACATATTTTAAAAATATATAAATTGAGTCATCTCTGTTGGTTTTACTTAATAATTGATATAATCCGAAAATCAGCATTGATGTCACGAAGATCTACCCTGGCCTTTAGTGGGACGTTAAATAGGGTTGATGACTTCGGCCATATTTGTCGTTGCCGCGAAGCCTATTTCTTTATTTCCTGCCAATTTTAACATATGTATTTAAGAGGCAAATAAACCAATTCCTGAAAGGCCGGCGACGCATTGGCAGTGCCTATGGTGTTGCAGATGTACATGGGCGACGGTAAGTCAAAGGAGACCACAACGTTCACACCGACGCCATGATTCTAGCCCTGCGCTCACCAACGTGCATGTTTGGCGTGACCAGTATCAAGAATAAAAAACCCTTTTAAGTTGTAATGGATACAGGTCTAGCACCTTACCATGGCTACATCAGATACCATTTGAGGTCAAGCAAAATAAAAATGCGATTATAATATTGTTCGTTAAGCCGAAGCTGAAGACACCAGATAACTTCCGAAGTTTTCCGGATAAATAACTGAATTGCATTTGCATTTAATGAATAAGAATTGAAGGATCTACGTGACTTAGAAATAATTATCGCCCTCTCGACGGCCCGGGGCCAATTGTACGAGTATAATTCTTGCTAATTAAATAGTCCAACTCATTGTAGGAGTACAATTCTAGCTAATTGAATAGTCCAACTCATCGGACTTGGATGGAAGTTCCAACAGCTTTAATATGAATATTTCAAAAAAGTTCATTTTTTCAATTCAATGAATTTACTAGTCGGGTTTGTCTTACGTAGTTTGGTCGAGCAATTTATTTCGAAATTCTCAAATTACCATAATGTGTGTTTCATTCTCATATGCGATTACAATCTCATCTGAATTTTTGTTTACACTCTCCGAATTCTGGCATGTTTAGTTTTACTTGGCGCCAGCGACAAAAATTAATATTGCATGTAGAGTAGAATCATAAAGACATTGTTTTAACGAGAATACAAGCGTCTTCTAGAAATTTGTATTAAATTAAGTCACATACAACATTAACAATTTATTAAATTAAAATGTCGTAAACACATAACTCTCTTTGATACAACACCGTAGTCGAGTAAACAATGTTTATGTTGATCTCGCAAACATATTTTCCCCGTTGTAAAAACGCCACCCTGTCCCGACAGGTAAGATAGATGACCGTGCCACAGCGAAGAAATTAGTGTTACATACTGCAAGCAGCTGTATACGTGTACACGTATAATATTCTACACTGTGGTTATTTATTATGACGATCTAAGCTGAACTGGTAAGACAGTGTTTTATGATTAGCTGTACATGAGGGTATGTTGATAAAACTATTATTAATAGTCTCTGAGCTACGGACGGACATGGCGAAACCACTCGTTTAAGGGTTGTTGGCTACGAAGCCCTACCCCTTACCGTATTGGCTATGATGAATGACATATTTGGATCCATTTCGTATTTTTTTCTTTACAGGTTAACCCTTGACTGCAATCACACCTGATGGTAAGTGATGATGTAATCTACGATAGACGAGGGACAGGATATTACCCCTTCGGTTTCTACACGACATCATACCGAATCGCTAAATCATTTGGCAGGACGTCTTTGGTAGGGTGTTTCTTATTATTTTTCGTTAGAATTAAATCGAATCGAAGTGAGACCTTTTAAATTGAACCTCATTGTTCTGTTTCTTTATTCTACTGTTAGTTGCAGCTGGATTTTAAAATAATATTCTGATGTCTTCAAAATCGTTTTATTCTTTCATAATCTTTTATCTACCGCCGCATCGGAGAGCAGTCCGTGACGAGAAAAGACGCGGCCAGAAAAACTCGACACATGCTCTTTTTAAATGAATTAAAAAACCACTCAATTACAATAATTAATATTACACTAAAATATGCATACTTTGTAACAACCAAAAGAACAGTGCCATACACTGTTCGACTATTCTAACATGTCAATGGCTTATGTTTTATTTTATGGCCTGGAATCAAGTCCTTTCGAATCATTTGTCAGTCGACAGAAGATTACCTTACGTTACCATAGACGATATCGTATAGTATTGTCTATGGTAACATACTCCAATATTTTAAAATGCTAACACTACTAACACCAAAAACATTTAATTAATCCAAGTGAAACACTAAATAAGGAGATAATAGACACTACACTATTTGTATGGGATTACGTTTATTTGTTCGTATAATATTATCACTTATTACACAAACAAACATTAACATATTCTAAATAAATCACGAGCGTTGAATATATGACTCGAAACTAACATAATTTCCTTGTGCCCACATTGATACATTGAAACCAAGATATACCTACTTACGTGCCGATTAAAGTACAAAATATTGCTCTGAGTTATTTACACTTTAAGTAAGAGCAATCTACTGTCACAAACCTTTCCTGTAACTTATATTGAATTAAGCATTAGAAATTAATAACAAAATATTAAATTAAAAATTTAAAAAACCCTCGACCCAAAGTAGAAACATTAAAAGAACCAGTCAAGACAAATTCAACGAGCCCAAACTCGATGGGTGTACTAGAAAGATAGACCAAGGTTACGTCCCCTACCTTCGAGCCTTATCATCAGACCAGCTCAGTGGTTCCAGAAGACATTAGTGTTTTAAATGTCAGATCACACATGCTTTCAAGCAAACTGAGCGTGTAACATTTCTATCACACCTAACAAATGACCTGATGACCTTGAAGACCTGAACCGATTTACACCAAACATAGCTAAGAACACACTCGACTGATATATACCTTTCAAACAAAAAAAAACCGCATTAAAATCGGATCATCCGTTTGGGAGTCACGATGCCACAGAGACACATACACATTTACACAGACACGTCAAACTTATAACACCCCGTCGTTTTTGCGTCGGGGGTTAAAAAATTAATAATTAATAAAAAAAATATATGTATCTATCAAAAAACTCTCCACTTCACTACTGACTACTCACACTTAGCTGTTTCAATAATAGGTTCATTCTATTTTTATATCCATATATTTCTTTATTTACGTTGATTAGACATATCAATCTCCTACACAATAATGAACTAGAGTTGCCGCGAATAGTGTTTATAGCGAATAGTCGAATACCGATTAATCGCCATTCACTTTGGCGAATAGTCGAATAACTCGACATTACTATTCGACATAAAAAAAAAACATTAAACACATTAAAAATATTTCTAATTTCTTCTAAGGTTGTGAGAAAAGAAAACAATAAAGTTAAAGAAATCTGTTTCATGTTATACATACCTACTAAAGCTCTTAAAACCTTTCGAAGAGATAACAAAAATTACGAGTTCCACATATGCACCTATATCAGATGTGATACCTAGCACTGTTTCATTAATCAGATACCTAATGAAAGATGCGCTGATTCAAGAAACTGCCCACGTTGATGATTTTAGAAAGACGTTGATAGAAAATATGGAAGCCCGTTTTAACTTGAATGATCTATGCTTTACGAAGACATATTACATGTCGACATTTTTAGACCCCCGCTACAAGAACTTTTAAAAACGAAACGTTGAAAAACGAAACCGACTTGCTCCAGAACATGCAGAAAAAATTATTTTTTTGCACCTCAATCTGCCTCTGTTGGATTTTTAATATTAATTAAAAAGCCTTACTAATTAAATTTCATGAATATGATAGGCACGGGCACATATGACAGATAATATAATTGATATTGTGAATTGTTTTATTAAGGAAAATAATAAAAAAAATATTATTTTTAACTCATTACTTCTTTTGTTCGTTAAAAGTTTATTTTGCGAATGCCGAATAATACTAGCTATTATTCGGTATTCGACGAATATCAAAAAATGACGAGTAATGCCGAATACCGAATAATAGCGAGTATTCGCGGCAACTCTATAATGAACCTTAACATATAATATTTTTTTATAGATTACAAGTTAGCCCTTGACTGTTAACACACCTGATGTTAAGTGATGATACAATCTAAGATGGAAGCGAGCTAACTTGTTACGAGTAGGATGAAAATCCACACCCCTTTCGGTTTCTACACGTGCCGGAATGCTAAATCGCTAGGCGACACGTCTTTGTCGGTAGGGTGGTAACTAGCCACGGTGAAGGCCTCCCACCAGCCAAAATGTAGGTTATGTTTTATTTAAAGCACGAAAGAACTTCTTCACTTCACTTCTAATATGTCTAAGAATCTGCGTATCTTTGCTTTACTATACCAACGTCACACATATACCATATACATAAGAGGCTTCACATAAAAGGCCAACTTCCATCCAAATTCCGTATCGTAATTCTCCAGCATCTTTATGCGGAAGAAACAATGGGCATTCGGGACACCAGCCTTGTGTACCAAGGATTTATGTTCTGCCATAAAGAAAGAACCAACGCATTGGCGAACTTGGCAAACATTCGCTCAAACATCGCCAAGAAACTTAGTCATGTTAGCAATTAACTTGTCAAAAGTTAACCATAACTGTATCTCGGTCAAACAAAAAAAGGGAAACTTAGTAAGAGGTTAACTGATAACTCGAGTTACAGCTTCACTTATAGCCAGTTCACACGTCTCAGTTTCACTGGTTCGTTTTATCATGTCTCTTTAAACCTAGACGCAAATGTCTGTGTGTGCGTGTTTGTGTGTGTGTGTGTGTGTGAAAGTGTGTGGGTGTGCGTATGTGTGTGTGTGTGTGTGTGTGTGTATGTGTGGGTGAGTGTGTGCATTTAAATTGTTTTTAAATGCGCTTTTTTTCGTTTGAAAGACAATTTCCTGGCGTAGACGTGGTAATTCCATTAACGATGAAATGAAAATAGCTATTGACAAAGAAATGTAAATGTATTTTAGTTATTTATTTTGCTACATACTCACTTTACCTCGAAAAATTAATTACATTTATTTTACCGAAAACCGCGAAAACTGATAGAGCAAAACCATGCAAACCTCCCCACAATACATAATAAGGATAATCAGATCAGAACAACTGATATTAACACAATATGAGAACAATGGTTTACCCAGGGGATTGCGGGGCGAGGGGAGCGCGTCCCGGGTGTGTATTATATAAGCGTGACGTCAATTTAATTCGTTACTTCAAATGTTATTAAATAAAGTTTCAAAAAATAATTTACTTCTTGAATATTTTAATTATTGACACGCCTCCATTCGTAGGACGAATATATTTTATTTTATTTTATTTTTTTATTAACTAGGGTAATCTTTAGTTGTAATACCTCATGGTAGGTAGAATGCATCCTGTATACAGCGTAGCCATCATCCTTTTGTAGATGATATGAAAAACAAAAATGAAAGAACACTCCAGCTATAAGCAAAAAACAAAAAACACTTAATACAGGTCCAAGGAATGCATGAAATCTTGTAAAAATATATAACTCCGTAAAAGTAATAATAATAAACTATATCACATTTAGATAGCGTGCCACTTATCAATCACACCAATGTCACTTAACATCAGATGAGATCGCAGTCGTCAAACTAAAAAAGTTCTTTGATCGTGTTAACTGGCTTAATTTTCAAAAAATAAAAAATAAAATAACCATTCAGTATTTTAAAATCAGAGTTAATCGCCTAGTCCCTCAAAAAACAGGCTTCCCAGGTGGTACCAACAATAAAATCTCGTAATAAAAAAGTGGGTAGTACAATAATTTCCCTACATATCTGTCGAGTCAGCCAGACGGTGCACAAAAAACGCCAGACGAACAAAAATCCGAGGCGTTTGACGTCAACTACGTGATTTTCCTTCAATATCCCCGCCAGATCAGATCTCGTTAGTTGGGGGAAATGTGGAATAGTGATCTCTAGCCTAGCGCCACTGTTTAACAATCACACTAATCAACAGTGGTTTTATGTTAAACTAGCGGATGCCTGCGACTTTTTCCGCAAGAAAATCAGTATACTGCAGCCTTGTAACGAAAAAAAAAAGATACGTGAACGTTTTTTATGACTCAATAAAATGAGCTTCGAATTAACTCTACCTCTCTCTATTTTTCCTGTTGGACAATTATAAAGATGTTTTTGGGAAACGCACTGTCGACTGATAAAAACATTTTTACGATTAGCGCTACCTATTGTTATCTAGGCACTTTTGGGAAGGCATAACTCACGAAGAAATTTTCAGTAAAAATTCTCAGCCCGGAGTTAGGGAGTGGAACCATTATGCTCAGGTACAATATTACAACATATCTCTTCAGTTTTCACTTAAGACGTTTCCTTTTTCTAGAAGACTATGTAAACAAAGTCCGTTTACACAAGTCTTCGATGATTGATAATAAAGGAGATAATTTATTTATTTTCCATCATTGATTAATGTCGGCGGGCAAATATCAATAAAATAGAAAAAAAGGAAAATCAAAACTGCATTTGGCTATGGCAGAAAAGTTGTATTAGCTATACAACATTTGTTTGTAGTTGCAGTTCCTATACAATTTTTCTGCCATAATAACTTGCTGCAAATGGCTAGTTCTAACGACATGTGTTCTGTTGCTAAATGAACCTTCTTCTTTTGCCATTAAATAAACTGTGCCGGGTAAAATATTTACTAGACAACCGAGTTCTGACCTGTATTATTTTTACACGTAGAAATCTCGACATAGGACGAACGCACTAGGTAGAGGTCGCTGTGTCACAAACATTTTTTGGGTCCGGGCGAATGATGGCGCACTATATTTCATTGCCACCTTTTTTGGTATGAACCTTAATAAACGTCACTGTAAATTGTTAGAACATCTACGTATTTACTATAATAACAGGTGTGTAAAACAAGCGTATCTACAGCCGTGACTCGGCCCGCGTGGACTTGTTGATCAGGTCCAGAGAGAAAAGAAAATAATGTGTGGTATTAACTTACTTAATAACAAACTTAATTTACAAATCGGTTCTGTTATCGACCCGTATGTATGTAAGAAGCACTTAGGTAAACTTTATATTTGTATGTTTACAAGTTTGTCAAAACTAGTGATTTCATTAAATAGGAGTTTTAGAAACGAAGGGATCATCATTCGTTACAACAGCCGATTAAAAAGGCAATTGTTATACTTGTATAGGTCTTTTTAGGAACAAACAATGTCCTGAGCCGCCTGCATACAGCCAGCCTAAACACAGGTTTAGTGTGAAAGTCTACCAAATGACTAGTTAGGTTTCAAATATGTTTTTGCTTTAAATTTTTCTGTTTTTCCATTCTTGTGTTTAACATAATATTCTATATTCCTTAACTATTTCTAAACACGAGAGGAGCAGAACAATAAAGAAATGAAAATCATACAATACCGTTCAAACATAACTATCGACGTATTGAAATATTCATGAGGCAGTGAATACTGAGTGCGTTCTTATTCTAATAAGAACATCTTGAAATATTCGCGAAATAAATTGACACAAGAATTCTCTGTACGGAGCGCACCTGCTTTACACTAGCGAGCGTGATGCTGACTGTGTTCTGTACTGTTAAGGTTAGTGTACAACAGAGACGATAACCGTGCGGTTGCCACGTGGTGCGGTCCACGTTTTTCAAGGTATCCTCTGTAAAGTTGCCGGTCGTCATTCTTTTGAAACACGTGGAGGCATCACGTTAAAATTAATACAAATTCTCAGATCGACAATAAATAGCTCTTGTTGTGATTTTTGTTTAAATGAGAAAGAATATAATAATGAACTTAAGCTAACTTATCCTAATAACTACCTATACAAATCATGCTCACGTTGATTGGTGGCAAGAATACTGGCTGCATTAGTTCTCCAGAAATAACAGTTCTAACCAAATAGCTTTTGAATTATAATGGTCGTTTATGTCGGCCTTTTTAGTCGAAAGACGATAACTCGATAAATGTTTGGGGAAAATCACCTGTTTCAGACTAACTGTGTTTTTACTGTTAAGGTTAGGGTTCTAAAGTAACGAAAATCTCGCGATAACAAAGTGCACACTGCGTATTTCAGGGTTCCGTCCCGTGTTCAAATTTTAACGTGTATTCTTTCTTATCATCGCGTGGAAACAAATCCACGCACATTCACTTAGGGTTCTCTAGAAATTAGCTACCGTGCGTCATTAAATAGTCGTTTAATGAAAATTTTATTCTCTCTTCTTCCTCTCTATATTATTCCACAATTGTTTTAGGCCTGTGTGCACCAAGATTTCGGTTATCATAACCAACGGTTAACATAAGCTAAATGTAAAATTTACTGTTTACGACAACCCACCCGTACGCCGGTTAAGGACGTAAGCTCGGTTTAAATTTGACGGAGAGAACCGCCCAGTTTACGTCCTTAACTGGCGTACGGGTTGTCGTGAACAGTAAATTTTACGTTTAGCTTATGTTAACCGTTGGTTATGATAACCGAAATCTTGGTGCACACAGGCCTTAAAGTTTAATAGGATATGACACCTACTTCTAATAATAAATAATCCGTTTACTTATAATAGGTATGATGCTTATTGAAAAAAAAATGATACATTACACTCAATTGTGCAAAACTTGCTAATTGTGCAACAGTAGTGAGATTTTACAACGCGATGCTACTAATATTACATTGCACCTGCTCAGCATGCACAGTACGTAATTCCGCATGCAGTGATATATTTCTCTTTGCTAAGTTTCACATACGCGTGTCTAAACTCGCCCTTACAAAAACGTATTCTTCGTCTATTCCACAAAAACCAATCTCAATTTCCCGGTTGGAACTCATGATCACATTATCTTCAGGAACGAACTTCAATTTAAACCACATACCTACTCTTTACATTTATATTAAAAACAGACTGATTTTAATTTAAATTTTCTCCCTAACAGCTAATTTAATAACATAACATATCAAAACAAAACGACAAACGCTCTTTAATGTCTGTGCAGTAAAAATGTCCTAAGAAAAAAATTGGGTTAATGGACAACTTTATAAGTATATTAATAGTAGTTATTCTTTGTGAAAGAGTTTGTCCGACAAAGAACAAACGACACGCAATTACATCAGTTGCAAGTATGCAAGCTTTGCTTTGTTCCATAAGGTTGCCGGTGAGACTATAGTATAGGCACTTGACAATTACTCACACTGATACACTGTGGCATGTTAGGAATACTTTTCGAGAAGAAAATGTCTGAGATGTATAATGAGATGGCTTGGTCTCATAGAGATGACTGAAAGGAGACTTACGAAAGAGATTTATTAGGCGAGATCCGCCGGGGGAAGATCAAGATGAAAGTTCCTGGATCAAATCGATTACATTCTAACGACCTCCGTGGCGCAGTGGTATGCGCGGTGGATTTATAAGACGCAGGTCCTGGGTTCGATTCCCGGCTGGGCAGATTGAGATTTTTCTTAATTTGTCTGGCTGGTGGGAGGCTTTCGCCGTGCAACCGACAAAGACGTATCGCCAAGCAATTTCCGATACGATGTCGTGTAGAAACCGAAAGGGGTGTGGATTTTCGTCCCACTCCTAACAAGTTAGCCCACTTCCATCTTAGATTGTATCATCACTTAACATCAGGTGTGATAGCAGTCAAGGGCCAACTTGTAGTCGATAAAAAAAAAGGTCAGATCAAAAATACCCTAAACCGACGTACTTGTATGAAGTTTTAATGACGTCGGAAGAAGCGATATAGATTTACAAGGATCGTGGCAAGTGGAAGGACGTGATCTCTGCCTACCCCTATAGGAATTAGGCGTGATGGTCTGTATGTATAAACAAGAACATTGTTATAGCCAATATTCATTTTGTCGATCAAATACCAGCTTTCCAATGGTCAACTCCTGTACTATTATTATTTTTTCATTGTCCCCGGGCCATTTATTACCTATTGTAGTGGAAGGCATTACATTCAGTCATTGTGGCGGGGCTTTGTTGTGCGCTTCGGCCAATAACTTCCTTCACTCCAATGTTTGTCTGCTACAATAACAAAAATATAAAATTGGCACCAGTTAACTTGGCTTCATTGTCATTTGTTGTAACTAGGAGTTTTAAGTATTATATTTTCTTACTGCAACGTTGGTACAGACGTTGGCACATGGCTATGAATTGAAAGGATCTTCATCGTCCTGAAAAGGTTTTATTAGATAGAAGGTTTTGTTAGGCCCTACCTACGACAAATTTTAAATAATATTGTCTAACATTAAGCGGTTTGGTTTCTCATTCCTTTTTACCCGACTGCGTCAGAAGGAGGGTAATGTTTTTTGAGCGTATGTATGTATGTATGTGTGAATTCCCATTTCTTCGGCACGCGCTACAGCCTAAACGGCTGAACGAATTTTGGCATGTGAGGTGTCGTTGAATTCGGCTAAATTGTGGAAGTGACATAGGCTATATGAATTTTCAAAATGGCGGCTGTAAATGGGGAAAAAAAGGGGGGACGTGTACATTTTTTTTTTACTAGCAATATGGATATCAAATGAAAGCTCGTAAAAAGCTCCTTCGGCTTCCGCTTTACCTATCCTCTACATCTACAATGTAGGTATCTTCAAGTCGAGAATGAATAGGCACCTTCTAAACAAGCGCGTTCCGACGAAGGCTGCACCTTGGCTTGCCATTCCAAAGAATGAAGAAAGAAGACAAATCCGAGCTTCATAATTTTTTTAACCCTAAAAAGACAATATGCGCAAAGAGTAAAAATGGCGGTAGAACATTCCAACAACAGAAACTGGTTTCATTGTTATCCTTCATCCGTTACCCAATGAGCGAATATTAAAGAAACCGCTGGAGAATAAAGAAAACTAGCAAATATTTGAGGGATCCCCATCAGTATTCCGTCCACACGTTCGAAGGACAGACAACAGAGAACTATGAATGTGTATTAACATAATATTCGGTATGTTTCGCCATTTTTCTCTTCTACCGAATTTGTCGTAACTTATGATTTCGACGAGTTCTTTATTTCATTCATATTATGTATTTGGTTGTCGCGCAACTTAAGCTAAAGAATTACTTTTTCGACCGACTTGAAAAGGAACGCTGTTGAACGAATAACTGCGACACTTGTGTTTAACTTTAAGCACTTTAAATTACTTCATCAGCTATAAATATAAAAATGTATTCCTGTTTTATACACTACAGTTTGCACCCGCGCAGTTTTCGTTACCGCGGGAAATCAGGATAAAATGTGGCCTATGTGTTATGCTGATATGTAAGCTATAATATTGTGAAGTTTCATCAAAATCCGTTCAGTAGTTTTTGTGTAAAAGAGTTACAAACATCCATCCATAATACAAACTTTCGCCAATTTATAATATGAGTAAGGATATTCAAAAGACTTCGTAAATAAAATACAACATAAGCAACATAATAGATTTTGTTTTGCAGTTACTGTAGATTGTACATACTTACAGGAAAAAGAAAAACTAACTATCTAGAACGTCATTCATCAAAATAGTTCAGACAATATCGCAGAAGTACAGCTATCTTTTTAATCTTACTTTTCCTTTGCTCTTGTTGGGCAAAAGGACCGACGTGTAACTTGTAGAACTGATTTATGAACAGAATTGAAATCTATCTGTAGGGGGAAAACTTCTCATGGACATTCTTACTGGATAGTGTCGGGCATTTACCGGCTAAAAATCCCCTCCTACCATCATAGTGCTAATGTTCCTCCCACTTGGCCTATCACCAGCACCGTAGTCGCAGTCTGTTTCACGCTCTGCCCTTTTTTTCATCTTCCTTAATTCTCATAATGCTCATTATTATCTGTGACAACTGCATCAAAATCCATTTATTGTTCTTGAAGATTAGCGCTAACATACATTAAGAAATGATAGTTGATTGCATTATGCTGAGACTCTCAATTTATCACACGATTTAATTTTTGGTGATTGTGTTCAAAATACACACTGTTTCTAATTTTCACAAAGCATTGTTTAATTTGTTGCAGAAGAAAAACAAAGAGAAATAACTTCGTAGATTTGTTTTATTTTCCATTCACATTACAAACATACATTTCCTTATTTGATCAACGTAATTGTAATTGCGTCCAAGTACAAGGTCGGGCGATGTTCAAATAAGCAATAAATCTATTGTGCCCGCAGATTGGGACCGCAACTCTTCGGGGAGCGCAGGTTTTGCGCCATTTGTGTAAACTGTCGACAATATAAGCTAATTTGCCGCGAAGTGCGCTAAATGTGCTTAGCCGTTGTTCTTGGGAAATTAATTATAATTAAATCGTTCGATTTAAAAATATTTCGATTTTGTCCTAAAAGGCTACTCTCTAACCACATTGAGAAATTCTTCTCTGGTACTATGTCAATACATTCAAGTTGTTTTAAATGCGTTACTTTATAAGAGAAGCAATACCTGACAGTTAGAGAAGTAGGTTCTTACTTACTTACACTTGGCTAAAAACAGCAGAGAGAGAATTTCCAACATACTATCTCTAACAGTTAGAGAAGTAGGTGCTTACTTACACTTGACTAAAAACAACAGAGAGAAACGAATATCTTAAAATAGTATTCCATATCTTAAAATATGATTCACCGGCTGGCGGGTCCATCACGAAGAGAGAAAAACCTCGAACAGAGTTTGAGACTTGTAGCACGAGTGTTGGTGAAACTGATTTAAATAAAAAGGATATTAGATATAATTCTTGTTATAAGATAATAATACACCAGGGAAGTAGTTTAAAGTAATACAAGCGTGGCGAGCGTGAGCTCCACACCACCCCAACGACCACAATAAGCAACTACAGACAGGGGCAGGCTCTACTCAATTTAGGTGAAATTGTCAGAAAATTGGTCGGGCACTTCCATCGGGGACAAACGTCGCTCTATTAAATAATTTCCTCTATTCGAATTTATTCGCGACATAATTTATGATGTCGTCTGTCAAGAAATTGCCGCCAAAAACGTCGGCAGATAAAATGTAACTGACAATATATACGTGGTGAATCAAAAAGCGTGCCTAGAGAGCCAAATCTGAACTAAGAATAATGAACTAAATATAATGAATAACAAAAAATATACTCAAATAAAACTCTATCACGTCGTGATAGATTTGCTTAAGAATATATTCGAAATATCACACTACTGTAAAAGGCGAACGTTTATAAGTAAGATTGTTTGTTATGTCATAACGCCATAACTACTGACGGGCAAAAAGCTGCAATCAATTTGGTTGGCTAAGATGGAAACGAGCTAACTTGATAGGAGTAAGATGAAATGCACACCCCTTTCGATTTCTACACAACATCGTACCGGAACGCTTAATCGATTGACGGTACGTCTTTGTAGGTGGAGTGGAAACTAAGTACGGCCGAAGTCTACCAGCCAAACGAGGATGACCAATTTAAAAAATCTCAGCCGAAAATCGAAGCCAGGACCTCCGTCTCATAGATCCACTACACATACCACTGCACCACGGAGGCCGAGAGAATTCACTCCAAAATTACCAATTAGGCAATTGAACATTGAAAAGTACCTTTTTTGAGGAGACCATTTCGTCGGATTTGAGTTTGGTTGTCGCTTAGATGTGTCGGCTTTTAGCGGAAAACAGCAAAATAAATAAATAATTCTATTCTAACATAATACATGTTAAAACTACTAAATTGTTACTACGTTACACTATTACATGTACTAGTGAGCCCCAACATCGTAATCACTGAAGGCTATTCTCTCAAGGGCCCTTGAAAAGGGCCTAATAAGGGCCCGGACTAAGATTAGTGGCCGTAATGTATTTAAATGATAAGTAGTACTTCTACATTACGCTTGAGGCGGTTTGCTCAGCGTCGTAATCGCTGGCTAAAACATACAAAGGGCCTAGAGGACTGAAGGTCGATTACTTAAGAGAATACTCAGAATACTTCGAAGTACTAACTGATTTCATATAGAAATACTTATGAATCAAATGGAATTAAAAAACAAAATTGCATTACGTCGGTTCATGTTTTGCTTGGACTACCTCCGTGGCGCAGTGGTATGCACAGTGGATTTATAAGACGGAGGTCCTGGGTTCGATTCCCGGCGGGGCAGATTGAGATTTTTCTTAATTTGTCTTGGTCTGGCTGGTGGGAGGCTTTCGCCGTGGCTAGTTACCACCCTACCGACAAAGACGTATCGCCAAGCGATTTAGCGTTCCGGTACGATGTCGTGTAGAAACCGATAGGGGTGTGGATTTTCGTCCCACTCCTAACAAGTTAGCCCGCTTCCATCTTAGACTGCATCATCACTTAACATCAGGTGTGATAGCAGTCAAGAGCCAACTTGTAGTCGATAAAAAAAAAATGCATTAAGTCGGTTCATGTTCTGCTTGGACCTCAAGACAAAACTATAATTTTTCAAAAAAACTCATTTATTACAAATAGGCTGTTTTACAAGCACTTTTGAAACGTCAAGTCTGTTAGTACGTATTGACTCTACCACTGGTTAAGAAGGCAGATTCTGTCGAGAAGAGCCGGCAAAAAATTCAGCAGTTGCTGTTTTAGAAATCAATGTTACAATTTGTATCCTTATAATTTACAATTTTAGAAAAACCGATTGCTTCTAAGAATCTTTGTCTTCATTTTATAATTATAATTTTCTAATAGAATCATCATTTAATCATCTTATCTATAACGGACTTTAAAGAGAAGAATGTTCTCAAAATCTATTTATTAATGGGCTCTTAAAGTGGGAATTTGGCGCTTAGACCCACTACGTTACTCCTAAGCAGGTTGGCAAGTGTATATATATGTATATATGTACTACTTAACGTGCTGTCCAAAGCACTGAAGTGCATCACACCTACACAAAATACGTAAACGCTAATGTTGTGTGGGTACGTTTGTTACTTCTTCACGCAGCGACTATTGGCCCAAATTTGCTGGATGGAATGGAGATATATAGCACTCTAAATTATAGCATAGTTTACATTATATCCAGATAGTCCTACGGGAACGAACTACGCGGGTGAAACTGTAGGCACAACTTGTACTTAATAGTTATGAATATGCTTCAGATTTTAAGCGTTGAGGAAAGTACGCACGTACCGCAGTGAAACTTCACCGTGGCGGCACGATAAATCAGCCGGAAGTTGGCCGGGGGGCGCTAGCATCGATGCGGCGCGTCGGTCGAGTTTTATTAATACCCTCGTTAAACTACGTTACTACGCGTCCCTTTTGTTACTACCTATTGCGAACTTTGGTAATGTTAGTTTTAATTTTATACTAGCTGTGCACGCGGTTTCACTTCAGTTCCCGTTTCCGTGAGGTTATCGAGATAAAAAGTACCTTTTTTTAGTAGTCTTAATACAGTCAATTGTTGCGTCTTGAAGGAGAACAAATAACTACATACAAACTTTCCCTTTTTTTAACATCTATGCAATTATGAGTTATATATATGTGGTTTCAGATCACGAGGTCCTGGGTTCAGTCCTGAGTCAGATTTTGAACTTTTTCGTGATATCCTTTTGATGATGATGGTTATACACGATCATAAAATCAAATACGGAAAAACCAATGCGACTATCAACATTGTTTCAGAAATTTTCAAAAATTATGAAATTAAATAATAAGTAATTAAGTTTCGGGGATTTTCTATAAACATATTATTAATGTGTTAAAAGTTTATTGTGACATTAGGAATATTTTACATAGGTAATAAATATCTCGCAATAATAATAAATAAGTTAAATAGGGCAATAGTTCAAGACGATATCCGCGAGAAACAGATAACACCAAGACACTTTATATTTATACGTAATATAATAAATTTTATTAATGATAAAATATTTTAAATCAATTAAGACATATTTCATTTGTTTATTTATGTTATCAAATTCAAAACTAGTTCTAGGCTGTGGACGAATTTTATATCGAACTATATATCGAACTATATAGTCGCATAATATGCATGCAGAAAATTATCGCATATTATAAAAAAGCAATCCATCACGTATAAGTCAGGGTGTCATCAAAGCTCTTTTACCGCCCAACTGCCTCTAATTTCATGTTTAATTCCTACTGCTTCTAATTTCGTCGGTGACCATGTACCCTAGACTTAAATACATACTTCTTCTCGGCGAAGCTACCATGGCGGTAATACTTTCCTAAGCGTACTCAGCCGAGAGATACTACTAGCATTTATCTTCTTCGTCGTTTTCTTAAATACTGAAGGTCGTGTCCACACTGCAGTGTCCTTGTTATGGTGTTCACAATCTCCTTCCACTCAGTCCGGTCCTCTGCTCTTCTAACGGCTGTTTTAAGGAGGAGGCCAGTGAGCGACTTCACTTGGTCTGATCAGCGGCTAGGTGATCAACCTCGTGGTCGTTTCCCCTCCACCTTGCCCAGCACTATTAGCTTGTCTAGGTTATCAGGGGAGCGGCAGGCAACGTGACCAAAATAACCGAGAATTCTCTGGTAACATATAGTTGAGAGCCTAGTGCCAATTCGCAGCTGATTCAGGATTTATAAACACTCTAAAATTACTTCAACGTACATTTACGTAGGTATTTACAAAATGAAATGGAAATGTTTATGTATTTTATAATGAAAATAAATTAATTATGTAAAAAAGTAATGAATAATTAAGTCACTTCCACAACTACGGCGAATCTAATAACGCCTTATTATTATTAACGATTAAAATCTCTCAAAGAATAGTGGCACTTGTACAATATAAAAAATACCTACCAGATAAAATACCACTGATTGAAATTATAATACACTAGGTTGTCTTGAATTTTAGGATCTAGCTCACTAGCACTAACGGATTTCTCGATACCTACTCCCACGGGGACGGGATCTAGCTATACCTAGTACTGAAAAATACAAACTTTAAGCTAAATAAATCACTAGATGTCGCTGCCAAGAAGTTGCAAGCGTCTACTAGTTTTTATTAGATCGTCTTGTCCGTGCGCTGTTCAAAAGAACTTCTGAGGAGAAACTTTCGCATTCAACAAGTGAGCAATGACTTAGAAACTCTCTACGACACTCGAAGAATCTTCGGTCGTCGTTGACTGAATCTGGCTTAGTGAAACGAACGTATGACAGACAGTAAAATCATTATTATGTCACCACCATTGCTTTATCCATTTAACTAGATATAAAGCCAGGTCTGACAGTTGGTCTGGTTCACGAATTCAAAGTCGCTCAATGAGCTAGGGAGCGAGCGATATTGGGTGTCTCTCTAAAGGATAGAATCCATAACGAGGAAATCCGGAGGAGAAGTAAAGTAGTGGACATAGCTCAAAGGATAAGCAAGTTGAAGTGGCAGTGGGCAGGCCATATAAGTCGCAGAACAGACGGTCGCTGGGGGCGGCGTGTTCTGGAGTGGAGACCACGTACTACTAAGCGCAGTGTAGGACGCCCTCAAGCCCGATGGTCCGACGACCTTAAAAAGGTGGTGGGAAGTGGCTGGATGAGGAAGGCAGAGGATCGTGTGTGGTGGCGCGCTCTCGGAAAGGCCTATGTCCAGCAGTGGACGGATACAGGCTGATGATGATGAAAGCCAGGTGTTTACTTAATCGTGAATTCTTTTAGTTATCCGAATCCAGGCAGACGTTTTCTTCATCAACATCATTATCAGCCTATTAACGGCCCACTGCAGGTTCGTTTCTCCTTCTAGGAGAGGGGATATGGAGCGTAGACCCACCACGCTGCTCCAATGCGGTGGCTTAGAGTGTTAATATTTTTGTCATTAACGAGCACTATTATATTGACAATACAAAACTCGGAATTGTTTTGCGAACCTATTCAGGGATTCGAACTCAGGACCTTGTGATCGAAGCCACAACAGGACCGACGAGACTACACGCTTTACTAATTCTACTAACTAAACATGCTTGCACTTGACAACAATCATGTCTGATGGAAGACAGTACTTAACGAATGGTTGGAACGCGCTTGCCTAAATGCCTCTTTTCCAAATAAGGTAAAAAATCACACGCGTTTAAATAGAAACAGACGCCAAAAGAAACTGCACATCTTAGAGGATACCAATGTTCATGGATCAATGTTCTATTTTTGGTAGAAGTCACATTTGCTAACCTCTAGCCTTTAGACTATTGAGGCTGTCTACGTATAATGACATAGTGTACAATAAAGCACCAGAAGTTTTCAGGCGATATCGTTAAGAAGGTTTACTTCAGCCGATTCTTTAAATTGATTCGGTCTAGCTACAGCTTTAGAATACCCTCGGGATTTGTTCAACTAAACAAATTCTGTAAATGTAAATCTAATTCTCATAATTCGACGTTCAGCTAATGTGATTGTAAACCCAAGTCTCACAAAAGGCCCGTCTCGAAAATAGGCACTACGGATTTATTGGATCCGCGTAATCTAATCCGGGGTTTCCCCTCAATTGGATACGAACTGTCCCGGGGAATTCGGTTACTTCTTGTTCATTACTTCATCGGGGGAGTTGCGGCAACTCCTGGACAGTGGTTACTTTTTTATTTAATGTCCTAACTTGATCATACTACAGGGCTCATCTGGAGAAAGTAGATTAAAGTCTAGTAGACTTTTTATACTTAGTACTCTTGAAACGTTAAAATTTTGCTCGGAAAACGGACCCTACGTAATGAAATTACATTAAGAAGAATTGACTTGAGTGGCTGCATCGCAACGCGTCTACGATAAAGCGAGCGATATTTATAATTATCTAGCTCTTTAAAGAGATATGTCTTCGGTAGCATCATGGTCCTACTGGTCTGACTGGCGGGAGGCTACGCAGTGGCTACCACACTACTGGCAAAGACGTAAAATTTGTAGAAATACAAAGTAGTGCGGAATTCATCCTTCATTCTTTCGTCACCACTTACCATTAGGTGTCATCGAGTAACTTGTAAAGAATAACATGTAAAGAAAGAAAAAAGAGCTTCAAACAGCTACTAATGAAGACCTCTGTGGAGCAGTGGTATGCGGGGTGGATTTATATAATGGAGGACCTGGATTCGATTCCCGGCAGGACCAATTGAGATTTTCTAAATTCGGCCCGCTTCCATCTTATATAATAAGATAAGAATCATACCACCAGGTATAATTGCAGTTAATTTATAATGAATAAAAAAAATCGTGGAAGTAACAAAAACTCAAACTACTTTACTGGAGCACCTACAAACAATTTCTTAAGTTCGACAAACTTAATTAGATACGCAGTCAAAGGTCACTCGGTTATTTCTAAATCGCTTTTAAAGGTTGTAATTAATTTCAAGGTTATGTTTAACC
Organism: Mycalesis mineus; assembly: GCA_034621355.1. Lineage (NCBI taxonomy): Eukaryota > Metazoa > Arthropoda > Insecta > Lepidoptera > Nymphalidae > Mycalesis > Mycalesis mineus. The sequence continues at coordinate 4,845,814 of CM067903.1, forward strand.
TTAGTACTGTAATAATTACGTGATTATTTTATAACCTTTGGTTCAAAGCTCGATAGACTAATTTGATTTAAGCTTAAGGCGAAATATAAGTAGGCGTTTTAAAGTTCACGATTGCTTAAATAAAGAAATCGAAAGTATTTTCCGCTTCAACCCTTAATTGTTAAGGTCGGATTCAAAACCGAGAAATTGTTGGATCGATTCCCGTCCGCTGTACTATTGTCTTACCCACTACAAACATAGTTTTACGCCTTACTAGATGCGAATGGGATATATTGGTAATTTTAATTATTTTAAAAACTGGTTTTGTATCAATTTGTATCATGGACGTTTTATTTAACGTAAACTTTCACCATTTATGACTACGTTCCGAAAAGTAGTACCGACTTCGAAGATTTGCCTCAAAAGGCTTATTTTTTCTCTGGTAAATGCATTTACCCATCCCGGGCGTAAGCTGCGCAGGCAGAACTGCGCAGTCTGCGTCCGAGTATGAGGGACACGTTGGCTGAGAAGCAGCCAGAATACCCACTAAACTGAGTTGCGTCCTATTTAGAAGTCAAAGCATCGTGGAAGCAGGCACTTGACGTTCCGACGTGCTCGTCGATGTAAATCCTCAAAAGCCTAAAACTGTGTATAAAACTAAACCCCATAGGAAAGATTAGTCCTGATATTATAATGTAATATCAATGGCATATAATACCCTTTGTAACAGTAGACGCCGACTATTGACATTCCAAATTCCCCGCAACACAGCGGACAAAGGCCGATGTAATATTTAAAGTATTTCCAGATATTCCTCCATCCAAACGCGCAAACACCACGCAGAATGTTAGCTTTGTGTTGAGGCGCGGACACACATGGGATTACTTGCCTTGGAATTTGTTATACTCTTCATTATACTATTTGTATTATAGAAGCAAAATAAGTACGTACAGCTTCCCAATCTTTTGATTTTTTTGAGACTTTCACGCAAATATTAATAGTCAGATTTTGATGAAATTCAAGTTAAATATTTAGCCGCAGCGCAGAAGGAAACAGTTCTAAAGTGTTCTTTATACATTACAATTTAATCCTTGACTGCAATCACATCTGGTGTTAAGTGATGATGCAATCTAAGACAGAAGCGTGCTTGTTGTTCTACACGACATCGTACTCCTACCAGCCAGACATGGACCAATTTTGATAATCATAATAGGCTCAGCCGGGAATCGAACCCAGAACCTCCATCCTATAAACCAAGAGTTTTCTATTCAGTACTTTATAGTATCAAGCATTGAGCAACGTAACTATGACAGCCTCCGTGGCACAGTGGTATGCACGATAGATTTATAAGACGGGAGTCCTAGGTTCGATTCCCGGCGGGACAGATTGCAATTTTTCTTAATTTGTCTTGGTCTGGCTGGTGGAAGGCTTTCGCCGTGGCTAGTTACTACCCTATCGACAAAGACGTACCGCCAAGCGATTTAGCGTTCCGGTACGATGTCGTGTAGAAACCGAAAGGGGTGTAGATTTTTATCCCACTCCTAACAAGTTAGCCCGCTTACATCTTAGACTGCATCATCACTTAACATCAGGTGTGATAGCAGTCAAGAGCCAACTTGTAATCGATGAAAAAAAAATCAAGTTTTCTTTAGCAGTTCAAAGTCAGAGTTAACAAAGTATTGCTTTGCTCATGTTTTAGCTCTTTAATTGTAATTACACTTGATGGTAAGTGATGTTGTCTTAGATGGCAGCGAGATAATTTGTTAGCAGTAAAATACAACAACAAGATTTGGACCAATTAAGAAAATCTCAATCGGGAATGGAACCTATGACCTCCGTCTTTTAAATCCACTGATTGATCTATGGGAAGCCATAACAAGCCTTCGCTGTACAAAGAAACTGGTTAACGTTTCAATTTCCTACGCTCGTCACTCTGCGAATAGATTCCATATCGAAACGTCGATATCGATGCTGATAAAGTCACGATAAAGCCCTTCCCAACCGCCAAGCAATCATTTACGATAATATTGTAAAAGAAACTATTCACCCTAGTTTGTTACCTACTGTCATTGCTATAGAGGTGAGAATGGATTGAAGCTTTTTTGTATCTGTTTGTATCTCTACGTGTCAATAGACACCTATATAGTATATGTTATTTGTTATTTTGATAGCCATTGCAAGGGGAGTGCTTATCAGGTTTATTGCAAAATATATTGCATGGCGTGCATGCTGTACCTACTTAGAATATTTATTACTACTTAATATCATGTCTAAAAAAATCACTTCAGTTGAAGATGGAAGCACGCTAACTTGTTAGCAGTAGGTTGAAATCTACACCTCTTTCGGTTACTACGACAATATCGCAGCGGAATGCTAAAACGCTTGGCGATACGTCTTTGTCGGCTGGACGGTAACTAGCCACGGTGAAAGCCTCCAGCCAGAGCTGAGCCAATTAAGAAAATCTCAATCAGCCTAGCCGGGAATCGAAAAAGAACCTCCATCTAATATAAAAATTTTTAAATAAAAATAGAACCGACTCAAAACGCACTAAAAAGTAAAAAATAACTGTGTCATTTAGTTGCTTTAAATTACTTAAGCATATCTATGAAGTCGGTGCCAACCAAGTTTAAGGAACCTTTATTTTACGTAGTAAAGCATTTTGTGGGTTCTAGGTAACGTCCTTAAAGTAGAAACCTTGGCTGGCACCGACTTCTAGATATGCTTAAGTAATTTAAAGCAACTAAATGACACAGTTATTTTTTACTTTTTAGTGCGTTTTGAGTCGGTTTATTTTTATTTAAAAAATTTTATTTCTTACTTTTTAGTGATTTATCGCCACGTATCGTACTCGTACTATACTGTCATAGTATATTATATGCCACTAGTAGCCAAAAAGCTACCGATACCGAGACAAAAACCGAAATCGCTGTAAGCGTGCCTCCAAAATTTGAAGAGTTTCTTCAATTTCCCCAGGATATCCTCATCAGATCCTAACATGATGACAATGGGACCACCTTGGAAGTATGCCCTTTCTAATAAAAAAAGAATTATCAAAATCGGACAACTCTGTAAAAAGTTATGCGTGGTCATACATAAAAAAAAAAATATATACGTGTCGAATTGAGAACCTCCTCCGTTTTTTTTCGTCGGTTATATAAAAATAAAAGTGAATTTAAGTAATAATGACCTATCAAGTGAACTTAACTTTCCAACTCCGGTCTTGAAATTTTACTTATTGTTTCATAAAAGAAAAACTCATAATTATTCCGCAACCCAACCCAGGATCCGAACCAAGGATCTTTTGATCGAAGCCTGTCATAGGCTAACCCATTCGACCAACGAGGCGTCGAGTAAGTTCATGCAAACGGCACAAATACCCTAATACATGAAGCGCACACAATGAATAAAACAGGGCCACTATGCAAACGAAACCGCCACTACATATGTAACACACACACACACATATGTTCACCACACACATACACACACCATATGTAAAATTACACAAGAGTCTGTATTACAAATGTTTTTGTAACATCCAACATCCTCCGGCATTCGCATTTCGTGCGATGGGCAATCACGAAAATATTTATATTTTCCTTTTTTTTTGGCTTCGTTGTTTTTAATATTGGAATAGACGTCTTTAATATTCTCCCTTTGTGTTTCATTTTTTTCTCGAACTACATATCATTCCAGCCGCGCCTTTTCGTTGCTAGACTAGTATTTGTGGAATATTTTATCTTAACTAATATTATAAATGCAAAAGTAAACCAGTCTGTCTGTTTGGCTTTCACGTTAAAACTACCGATTTAACGAAATCAGGTGCACAAATAGTCTAGAGTCTGAATAAGGGACACAGGCTACTTTTAATAGCGAAAAAAGGGTTGTAAGGGATCAAAAGGAGAGATGAAATGTTGTATGAAGGTCGTCATTTTTAAATCTAAAAACTTGAAACGTACTTCTAGACAGTTGATAAATTATTTATAAATATAACATTCAAAGTTAAGAAAAATTAGTCTGACGTAATAACCAATTCCACTCAGACGGTACTAAATAATGAGGTTCTTTAATCTTTCGGGCAGCCTGAAGACGACCTAACCTAACCGATAATCTCCCACTCATTAAATAATGATAATAATGTTTTTTTTTATATGGCCAATATTCCCCAGACGTCAAGACTGGGGATTGATAACTGTTCACCGGAGTCGAACCCATCACCTCTCGATATTGAGTCCGATCCCTTGAACATGGAGCAGGCTTCAATACAAAATGTAAGTGTTACACTTTTAATTTACTTTTATTAATGGGCAGTTATTAATCGCCTTTAGTCTCTGACAGCGTCGTGGGTCAAAGCTCCATTCTCTCTTTCCTATCAAGAGGAAGACCTTACCCTGTACTTACAATTGATATTGTTGATGCTAATGTCTAAAACATATTCAGGAGATGTCATAAGATTCGACTGTAGAGTTTATTAATCAAGATTTTTCAGTTAATTACTTAAAGCTTTCATTTAAAGCACTCTAAATATTATAAGTAGATTAAAGTTGCTCAAAACATCGTAGTAAAGGAAGTATTAAATGATAAAATGAAACACCGTTCACAGTCAAAGGAAGCTATTACATTAAAGAAGGGAGCGCGAAGAAAAATTCAATTTCCACTTCATTATGCAGCAACTATGCAAACGGGGTCTTAAGATGTCGTTCCATTTCTTTTACACGGACAGACACCATTCCGCTGAAATAAAGCATCGCGATCGAAGAAGACTGTGATTTATGTACAAACTAGAGGACGCCCGCGGTTTCACCCGCGTTGTTCTGGTTTTCGTGGGAATTTCGCGATAAAATGTGGCCTATTTGTAATTCTGAAATGTAAGCTATATTATCGTGAGGTTGCATCAAAATCCATTTAGATGGTTTTGCGTGAAAGAGTCATAAACTTTCGCCTTTTCATAGCAGTACATTAGCAGTATGACTAACTGATGATTGCGACTTCGTCTGACATAGATCTTTTGGGACTCACACTTACAACAGCCTGTGAGCTTTCAGCGACACGTTTAATGTCGTCGTCGCCCAACTATTTTGGGGTCGAACAAAGATGCTTTTCAGTAATGTGGCTGCTATTTTAACACACCTTTAGTGAAAAATTGTGAAATAGTACACCATCTTTAATTAGCAAAACTCATCCCCGAAAGGGGTAAAACCGGGTTTTTTTATTGACTACAAGTTGGCCCTTGGCTGCTATCACACCTGATGTTAAGTGATAATGCAATCTAAGATGGAAGCGAACTAACTTGTTAGGAATAGGATGGAAATCCACACCCCTTGCGGTTTCTACACGACATCGTACTGGAACGCTAAATCGCTTGATGGTACGTTTTTGTCGGTAGGGTGGTAACTACTCACGGCGAAAGCCTCCCACCAGCCAGACCAAGACAAATTAAGAAAAATCTCAATCTGCCCCGCCGGGAATCGCACCCGGGACCTCCGTCTTATAAATCCACCGCACATACCACTGCACCACGGAGGCCGTCAAATTTTCAAGTAGGTATCAATTTTCATGCGGAAAAAGCCAATGTTACATTTTATATCAAATCAAGCGGACTTTTATACTTAGCAAATTTTTAAGTGAAGTATATCAATATAGTGACTCTTCTTGTTGCACAAAAAAATCTGCCGCTATAGTATGCGCATTGGATTCAAGACGAAGGTCCTGGGTTTGATTCGCAGCTGGGTTAATTAAGATTTTCGAAATTGGTCCAGGTCTGGTTGATGGGAGTCGTGGCCTAATTACCACCGTACCGACAAAGACGTTTCGCCAAGCGCTTTAGCATTTAGGTACGATGTCGTGTAGTAACCAAAAGGCGTGTGGATTTTATCCTACTCCTAGAACAAGTCCTTGCATCATCGCTTAACATAAAATCAGCATTGCACTTATAAACTTCTTAGATAAGTACTGTACTACTAGGTATAGATTGACCCGAAATTCCGGAAATTTAAGGCAATATCTCGTTATTCATTACCTTAATAACTGGAACGGCTATATAAATCAGGATATATTATTTTGGCACAGAAACTTACCCGGGGGAACCAGTGAAACATAGCTGCAGGCTGATGCCATAATCTCTAAACATGATTACACTAGTTTTATCTCATTTGATAAAATATTTCAAAACTGGAGCACATTATAGTGATACAATGAAATAACAAATGTATTTACTCGATTACTTAATACAAATATTTGTAGCATTGATACTAAAAGTCGATAAATACACTGTAAAATATTGTCAAATAATGACGTTCGGGTATTTTAATAGCTCTACGGTATTTTATCGGATGTGACCTTTTCAGAATAAATCATAATTATATTGTTTACTATACTTAATACTTATAATAAAAAAGACCTCCAATAAAAAAAATTTAAATTGATTACAGATACAAATATAATCTCTCAGTTGTAAACTTAGGCAACATTGAAAATACCAGAGCCACGTCGGAAACAAATATGATAATTCGAAGTAATCTAAGATGGAAAAATAAGAAATAACCGTTCGGCTATATTATAAATCAAGGCATAACAAAGCATGTCGGCAACATCTTATATTACAACAAGAATAACTTCAAGATTGAAATGCCTTGAAATGCGGGCTCTTGTACCGTTACGTCGTGACGAGAAAGTAAAGCAAACGCAGCATCCAGAGATGCCCTCTACTCGTTATTATGTTAAACTATACTATACTATAACTAAACTATACTATAGTGTTATACTATTCGTTATTAAGTGGGTATCTATGGAACTATACTCTATTCTATCCCCACATTTCCATTCAGTAACTATAGGTACTGAATGGAAACGCATACTATACCATACTAATTAAGTAAAGCATTTTTTAAACGACGAAAAAACGGCGGAGGTTCTCAATTCGACACGTATATATTTTTTTATGTATGACCACGCATAACTATTTACAGAGTTGATTTTGATATTTCTTTTTTTATTAGAAAGGGCAAACTTCTAAGGTGGTCCCATTGTCATCATGTTGGAATCTGATGATGATATCCTGGGAAAATTGAAGGAACTCTTCAAATGTGATATGATGATGAGATGAGATGCACACTTGCAGCGATTTCGGTTTTTGTGGAAGTATCGGTAGCTTTTTGGCTAAAAGTGCCGTATAATATGCTATGACAGCATAGTAAGACTACGTTACGTGGCGATAAATCACTAAAAAGTAAGAAATAAGAATTTTTAACAAAAAATATAACCGACTCAAAACGCACTAAAAAGTAAATAAAATTATTATTATAAAAACAAAAACCCAACTGCTTAGAAGTTATGAACTGAAAAGAGAAAAACAAGGACCACTATATCTATATAAAATTCTAAATACTTTATGGTGCTGCAGGTGTGGACAAAATAGTTTACTACCTGGGAAAGAAAGACCTACCAAAGCTACGTTTGTCCCCGCCTGCAGCACCATAAAGTATTTATAAATCCCCCTTTTTTCCCCCATTTACAGCCGCCATTTTGAAAAATCATATAGCCTATGTCACTTCCACAATTTAGCCGAATTCAACGACACCTCACATCTCAAAATCCGTTCAGTCGTTTAGGCTGTAGCGCGTGCCGAAGAAATGGGCATACATACATACATACATATATACGCTCGAAAAACATCACCCTCCTTCTGACGCAGTCGGGTAAAAATAACTGTGCCATTCAGTTGCTTTAATTTACTTAAGCATATCTAGGAGTCGGTGCCAGCCAAGGTTTCTACTTTAAGGACATTACCTAGAACCCAAAAACTGCTTTACTACGTCAAATAAATGTTCCTTAAACATGCTGGCACCGACTTCATAGATATGCTTAAGTAAATTAAAGCAACTAAATGACACAGTTATTTTTTACTTTTTAGTGCGTTTTGAGTCGGTTCTATTTTTTGTTATGTATATACAAAGGCGGATTGACTATGAAGAGGACGTTTAGAAACTCATTTTTAGAAAATATCTTTTACGAAATATTAGATCAGCAAGTAAATCTAAAGTAGACAGACTTTTTATTTATTTCAGTCTGTCTTTTCCAACTATTCTTCAGATCTAAAATTTAAAACTTTTTAAAATCACTTATAAATCTACCTAATCTAGTGACCAATCTGCAAGACTAGAACTCATTTTCATTCTTTGTTTTATTAAGAAAAGTTCTCAAAAATTCCAAACAAAAGAAACAGTCATACAAAAAAAAGAACCCCTACCCAAGAGGGAGTTATAAATCTACTTTCCGATCACATATATTCAACTTAACCACGCACCTTGCGACCCCCTTATTAGATCCTCTTCACTATTTTTGTCATAGAGGGTATGCCTTACAAAATTAAGTCAAGTGGCATGTAGATGGAGTGCCTATAAGAGGCTGGGGAAGTGACACCTCTTGGGCACGTTCCGCCAAAAGTGGCTCTTGACGATTTGGCGATAAGAAACGGCCGAGCGATTGGCCTATTACCCGTAAGGTTGGAACATTTTCGATATTGATCATTATAACTTTTTTATTTAAAATAATATTGGTATCTTTGAAATGATCACTATTTCCTTTATGCATCTAAATACCTGAAGACTATACTAAAGCCAAACTCGATTGAGAATGCTTGTCAACGAACGAATTAAAAATGAAGGTAGAATCACTAGTCATTTTACACCTATTTTTTTAATTAAGTAACTAGTTAATGACGAATTCATGATAATAAATTAGATTAGTAAGCTTAAAACTAATATATTCAATATCATTTAAATATGATTTTTTAAAATAACAAAACATAACTTTCAATTTATTAGGCATAAAACGTGTTGCATTTTCTACCTTCATTTTTAATTTGTTTGTTGACAAGCATTCTCAATCGAGTTTGGCTTTAGTATAGATATCATGTAAGATTTGGATCCGGCACCGAACCCATAGTCATTCGGTTAAGAATCGCTGTCAGCCGATTTACCATGAAGCTCTATTAAAAGCTTTTATTTAACTTGCAATGTAAGTAGGTATGTTTGTTCGGGTAGAATCTGTGAACTCAATTTGGAAGTAGATACCTTCAATCGATTGAGCTGAAATGTTTTATATTAAGAAGCATATTGCATAGCCCTGGATCGCGAAATTCCTTTACGCACTGGGTATAAATTGAAAGCTCAATAGCTAATTAAGCGACCAGTTAGTTCTCCGGGGCGGCGGGCTTAGGGTGATAATGTTTCATTTATTATCGATCATTATCGGATGTTGATGATAGTGATCGGGACCGACGGATTAACGTGCTCTTCGAAGCACGGACCATCACCTGGAGTGGTGTGTGTGTGTGTTCCAAGTGGCTTGGAATATCCTGAAAATTTCATAGAAGAATGAAAAACTCAGAATTATTCCGGTGACCCGACCCAAGATTCGAACTCAGGGTCTCGTTATCACAGCCACAATCATAGGCTAACCACTGGACCAACGAGGCAGTCAAAAAAAATTTGCAATGGAGTAATTATAGAAGTTGATTTGAAACAGTAAAGCACTCGATGTATATAGTACTAGAACAGTAAAGTTTGTATTAGAAAGTAAATCTTGCTCCAAGTTTGCGTCCGAGCGTCTGGGGAGCGGAGGTATATTAGGACAGTAACGGGCGAGGCTAAGGGACATCTGGGAGTGCACTTTCGGGATGAAATTTAAAATTTGTTGTAAAATCCCGAAGTAAACTTAAAGAACTTGTTCCCGAGCTACTCAAGAATGTCCTTGCTAGATTACTATGTGGAATAAAAGTTAAACGATTTTAAAAAATGGCAGATCCAGGAAATAACTGAGATGACTAAACATCATCTCTTCATGGTAAGGTGATATGAAGTTTTTACCACGAAATAAATAGGCAAGCTGTTTGATAATGTTTCTTTATAATCAACTCATTTTGATTAAATTTGCAAATTATATTCTGTTAATATTGTAAGTAAACGATCATTGATAGAAAAGAGCAACGTTCTTATGTGTTTCTTGCTGGCTCTTCGAAGTGGGAATCAGTCTTCCGAACTAGTGGTAGAGCCACTACAAATAAGTCATATGAAATACACTATACAAGTGAAGTGAAGAGAACTGTACAGTTTTTACTACAGGGTAAAAGACGAAGAAGAGATAAATTATATTTTCTTATAAGAGAGGGTTCTGGAGCTTTAACCTCATGCACATTAATTAAATACGGCAGGTTTACACACCACGTTTGGTTAACAAAGCTTTTAAAGCATTCTTATTTTTATTCATTAGAAGTTAGCTCTTGACTGCAATCCTTTTTTTTTATCACGGGGAAATGCATCCCTCCCGGAAGCAAATCCGAAGATTGAGTGTGCTTCCGGAAGGGTATGTGTGACTCCCCGGCTATGCCGAAACACCCACTAAAACCCCGCGGACACGTCTGCGTCATTAGGTGGTACGTCACAGGATCGAGAGATACATTCATACTTTGGCGCCTTCTTCTGCCCTGTCTACGCCTTCGTATGTGAGGAGCATCTGGGTCTGCTTCCCTCGCCCTCTCGTCAGCCTCCTTTAGAGCAATCGCTGACTCGCAGAAGGTTACTGCAGCCGCCCAACACGTCTCGCTGCTGATCATAGCATTTACTACGTTCGGCACTGAAACGTTTCCCTCCAGAATGACAGCAAACGATTGTCTCTGCGGCTCCCAAGCCGCTCGCCCTACCAGCGTGTGATTGACTGCAATCACGCCTGATTGATGGATGATGGAGGCGGGCTAACTTGTTAGGAGTAGGAAGAAACGCTAAATCACTTGGCGGTACGTCTTTCGAACTAGCCATGGCCGAAGCCTCCCACCAGCCAAATCCTATCCTAGATTGCAATAAACAGACAAAACTTATATTCTATAAACAACGCGTCCACAAATCTATCCCTAAATGTTTGAAATATTTAACCCTCATATACTTTTAAATTTCCGGCAGTCTAAATTGAATACAAAATGAAATACACTTGAAAAATTTGAACATTTTCCGCGCACTAAAATAACACAAGCGTAGCAGGTAAATCTTGCCCCCAACTAATGTCCAAGCTTGCATGCCCGGGGGACAATATATTTGGGAAGTTGCGTAGGGGACCGACTCTGCACTTACATGATGAAATTTTAAATTTGCAAAGTGATAACGTAAAGCCGTTTTCTGTATGGTCTGTTAAGACTGTGGCTATGTTATGTGGCCGAGACGATCTTCTGTAACCCAGTTTTAAAAGTTTATCAACTAGAGGAGTACTTTTAAATTGCAACATGCCTTCGAGATATTTCCCGTACTTTCACTGAAGTTTCTGATATAATATTAACTTGTTACTAACTTTATAGAGGAAACATTTATTTGTAAGACGCATCAGGGCAGTGAGGTGTGAGTTTTGGACAAAATTATTGGTTAATTCCTTAAGCACTATATTATTACAACTGACAGCAATTGACTGACTGTAAGAATAGAATCAATTGGAGAAAAGTGGTAAAGTGGTAATTGAATATATTATTTAATATTATATGAAATATTAAAGAATGCTCGATTAATTGATTATTACAGCAAACAATATCTTGTAAGAGCCCTTTTTTGTTCTGTGTAAAAATGATATTCATCCTAAAATGGATTGCATCTAAAAACGAACATTGGATTTTTGAACTAAGGAACTAAAAGCGGAATATTGGCTTTAGGGTATATAGATATCCATGGAACTCAAAGCCAATATTAAAAAGAAAAATCCAACCATTCAGTACACATAAAAGTAAAACCAACTCCAAAATTCCGGGAAAAATATATTCACGTCCATGACGAATATGTCACACGTGCTCCGTGCATCAAGGTAGGTGTATTTTCAAAATTTCAAACATTTCCACAGTTTTTAATTTTCTATTCACAACAGTTTGGTTAATATACAGCGAGTATGTTCCGAGCCAACATTATGCTTTGATGCATAAAAGCATACGTGCAAAATCTCGGCTCATAGTTTGAAATAAATGTTCATTGTTTGGCCAAATTGACCAGCAGGAAGTTTGCAGCGTGGACCGGATTTAACGCTGACTGCATTGTTTATGCGCCGCGTAATAGCTAGATTAAATTATAATTTCAAGTGGTTTATTTCGTATATTCTAGTTGACGGCATCTTCAACGTTGTACGTTGGGTGTCCATATTTAAGTTCCGCCTCGCTGCGTTCAATCGGGGAGTGTTAAATGGTAATTTCTTTCAAAATTTAAATGTTAATATTCAAATAAACTCTAAGGCGTATTAATGTTGTCTATAAAGTTAAAAGTTTACTGAAAAATAAATATATATATAAAGGTGCCGGATCGTAGCCGACCGCAAACGACAACAGCAAACTATATTTATTTTCGAGACGAAGTGTTGCTCGCTAGGAATCATAGAAATAATACGTACAAGCCTGTATTGACTCTACGAACTTGTCGACTACCAAGTGCCACCCTAAGGTATAAAAACCTTCCCTGAAACTTCGAACTTTTACGTAAGCAATACAAATCCGAAGAGAAGTTTTTGAGAAAATCTCAATCCTTCTCTTTCAATTCGGCTAATAAGACTTCCAGAATACTAAACAGAAAGGAAATATAATTCTTAATATTCTAGCCAAATAACAAATAACTTATCATCAACTTGTAACATTCTGTGTTCGCTCGAGTCGTATGTACGAGTAGCTATATCCACAGATAAAGCAACATAATTATGATTTTCCTTCTTGCTTGATTCGCTCGATTAAAATTAGTTTAATAAATAAAAAAACCGGCTTAGTGCGAGTCGGACTCGCGCACTGAGGGTTCCGTAAATTTTATGGTTCTTTTTTTTGTACTATAAAACATTGTTTAATGCGAAATTTCAAGGCTCTAGAACGAATTGAAGTACCCTTGAACTTCGATTTAGTTGCGAATAGTTAAATATTCGGCTTATGCTGTATCTTTTGATTGCGTGTTGGCATAGAAGTTTGATTTTGTTGTAGCTTATAGGTATTATATATCTGAGTATTTGATATGAATTTCAATTTAATATATTTACGCGTTTGTCAGAAAAGAGGGTAAGCTTAAAATTATTAAAAACATTTTTATTATATGATGTAACTAACAATTTACGATTTTCGTAATTTTTCCATTATTTATACTATATAACCTTACTTAGTCCCAAATTTCAAGATCCTAAGTTTACGGAAACTTCCTGTTAGGTTTTGATTTACTTGACCGTGTCGAAAATTGGGGAATTTTTTGGCATAAACGGCTGCATCTTTTGATTGCCTTGGCATAGAAGCTTGGTTTTTCCACGACTCTGAGAGACAACAAACTTTAATATTCGATATAAATTTTAGCTTGATACCTCCACGCGTTCCTGAGAAAAAGGGTCTTGACAGACAGACGGACTACAAAGTGATCCTATAAGGGTTCCGTTTTTTCCTTTATAGGTACGGAACCCTAAAAAGTGATACCTTCAAATCGAGCAGTGGTACCTCAGACCATTAAAAGAAGTCCAACTGACGCTATAACATGACGTTACGAAACTACCTCTATACCCAGCCTACTTAAAATAAACTAATTTTGAATTTGAATAATAAAAAAATATCACATAGGAAATTAAGAATATCGTCAGTTAAAGTTAGAAGGACAGTTTCAGCAGTTAGCACAAAACTGCTGCGATGGCACTCAGTGCATAATACGGGCGCCAGACCTTTTTCAAAAGTTTTAATGGCTTTTGTAGCTTTGCATATCATATTAGAGCGGGGAGTTCTGAGCTAAGCGCCGTAATTGAATCTATTCTATAACATCAAAATATAACAATATCGTGGAGAAATATTTTCTTTTTTTAACCGACGAAAAAAAACGGAGGAGGTTCTCAATTCGACACGTATATTTTTTTTTATGTATGACCACGCATTAACTTTTAACAGTGTTGTCCGATTTTGATAATTCTTTTTTTATTAGAAAGGGCATACATCCAAGGTGGTCCCATTGTCCTCATGTTAGGATCTGCTGATGATATCCCGGGGAAATTGAAGGAACTTTTCAAATTTTGGAGGCACGCTTACAGCGATTTCGGTTTTTGACTCGGTATCGGTAGCTTTTTGGCTACTAGTGCCATATAATAAACTATGACAGTATAGTACGAGTACGGTACGTGGCGATAAATCACTAAAAAGTAAGAAATAAAATTTTTTAACAAAAAATAGAACCGACTGAAAACGCACTAAAAAGTAAAAAATAACTGTGTCACTTAGTTGCTTTAATTTACTTAAGCATATCTAGGAGTCGGTGCCAGCCAAGGTTTCTACTTTCAAGGACCCTAGAACCTACGTTACCTAGAACCCGCAAACTGCTTTACTACGTAAAATAAATGTTCCTTAAATAAATGTTACTTGGCTGGCACCGACTTCATAGATATACTTAAGTAAATTAAAGCAACGAAATGACACAGTTATTTTTTACTTTTTAGTGCGTTTTGAGTCGGTTCTATTTTTTGTTAAAATTTTTTATTATTAGACAGTTGTGCTGTAATAGATAACATTTTTATTTAAAAGTGAAACAAAACCAATATAAAATACGCTAAAATAATTAAAACAGAGTTGTGCTGTAACTGTAAATATTAATTATTCATAATATTAAATTTAAAAAAAATTACCAACTTTTAAGATTTGTTCGCTTGCCCTGTGTCACACGTAATGTGCATATATACGCTTATTGTGTTTTTTGTTAATTTCTCATTAAGTGAATTTTTGTATTCTTTTGAGAATAAATATCTTTAAACCCAATATTGTTAAGGGGGGTTTTGATGAGCTAGTGTTTAGGTAACTCTACTTTCTGACATTTGAAAAATATTTGTGGATTACAAGAACTAAACGATTTTGATTTGAAATGATTTTTTTCGACAACACATTTACGATTATTGGGCAATGAATATCCTTACTAAGGCGAAAGTTTGTATGTATTGTTGATTTGTTGCATGGATGTTTGTTACTTTTTTACGCAAAAACTACTGAATGGATTTTTATGAAACTTCACAATAATATAGCTTAACTAACTTAGAATAACATGCTGCTCTAATGCGGATTAGCGGGCTTGCAGTCACTTGGAAATGATCACTACCAGGTAGGTACTAAAGATCGGGATCACATTACAAGTGTTTGTGATTTTACAAGATTTGTAACATCGCAAAATTTTCTCACTTTGTTACTGAGAATTTATTAAAAAAAAACTCAATGTTCATAGCCATACCTAGATTAACTAATTCTTCAAATAAACATCAACAAAAACAAAAGATAAAATATTTTTCATAATCAAATAAATTATGCAACAAGCGGGAACTGTTCTCACTTATAAAGCGAGACCTACTTAAGTGCGATTAAACGGAATAGCAAACACCTTGTGTAACATACATCATCATCATCATTATCAGCCAATGGACGTCCACTGTTGAACATAGGCCTTTTTTAGGGACTTCCAAACACAACGATCCTGAGCCGCATGTGCCCAGCGGCTCCCTGCGACCCGTTTGATGTCATCAGTCCACCTGGTGGGGGGTCGACCAACACTGCGCTTTCCGGTGCGGGGTCGCCATTCTAGCACCTTCGGCCCCCAACGTCCATCAGCTGTTCGAACCACGTGCCCCGCCCATTGCCACTTCAGTTCTGCGACTCGCTGAGCTATGTCGGTTATTTTGGTTCTTCTGCGGATCTCCTCATTTCTGATTCGATCACGCAGAGATACTCCGAGCATTGCTCTTTCCATCGCCCGCTGAGTGACTCTGAGCCTTCTTATGAAGCCCGCAGTTAGCGACCAAGTCTCGGATCCGTATGTCATCACTGGCAACACGCACTGTTCAAAGACCTTCGTCTTCAGGCACTGAGGAATTTTGGACGAAAAGATGTCACGCAGTTTCCCGAACGCTGCCCAACCGAGTTGGATTCGGCGGTTCACCTCTTTCTCGAAATTGGACCTACCTAACTGGACCATATGCCCTAGGTATATATACTCGTCTACAATTTCGAGTGCAGAATTTTCAACAATAACTGGGTGGAGCGAAACATGAGCATTACACATGATCTTTGTCTTGCTCATGTTCATTTTAAGGCCCACCTGTTGAGAAACTCTGCTGAGGTCATTGAGCATATTATTAAGGTCATCTAGAGATTCTGCCATTATCACTACATCGTCGGCAAACCGCAGTTGAGTGAGGTACTCGCCATTGATGTTGATGCCAAGTCCGTTCCAGTCCAAGAGCTTAAAGACGTCTTCCAAAGCGGCGGTAAATAGCTTCGGGGAGATAACATCTCCCTGTCGCACTCCTCGCTGCAATTGGATTGGCCTCGTAGTCTCATCCTGTATACGGACTGACATGGTGGCGTTTTCGTACAGGCACTGCAACGCTTGGATGTACCGGTAGTCGATTCGGCACCTCTGTAATGACCTTAACACAGCCCAGGTTTCCACCGAATCAAAGGCTTTCTCATAGTCCACAAACGCCAAGCAAAGTGGCCGGTTATACTCTTCGGTCTTTTGTATAACCTGCCGCAGCGTATGGATGTGGTCTATGGTACTAAAGCCTTGTCGGAAACCGGCTTGTTCGGGAGGCTGGAAGTCGTCAAACCTACGAGCGAGACGATTCGTGATGACTCTGGAGAACAACTTGTAGACATGACTCAGCAGCGAGATTGGTCTGTAATTCTTCAGCAAGGTATTGTCACCCTTTTTGAAGAACAGAACAACCACGCTCCTGTGCCACGCCTCAGGCGTCTTGCCCTCGTGGATGACGGAATTGAACAATCGCTGAAGGACTTTAAGTATCGGTTTACCACCCGCTTTCAGGAGTTCTGCTGTGATTCCGTCATCACCTGGCGCCTTGTTGTTCTTTAGGTGTTCGAGAGCCATACTAATCTCGTCTAGGCTGACGTCCGGGATATCTTCGGTATAGTGTCGGGTCAATTTGGCTCTGGGGTCTTTGGCCAAATTGTCAACAGGCTTTTGAGTTGAAGTGTATAACTGTCCATAGAACTTCTCGACCTCACCCAAGATCTCGGGCTTAGAAGAAATGAGATTACCGTCATCGGTCTTTAAACGCGTCAACTGACTGCGTCCAATAGACAGTTCTTTCGCGAACACTTTCGAGCCACGGTTGTGTTTTATTGTATCAATGATACGCTCGGTGTTGTAACGGCGCAAGTCACATTTCTGCGACTTAGAGATCTGTCTATTGATACGACGGTAGTTCAGAGCGTCCCCTGAAGACTGTAATCGCATTCCTTGTCTTTCTTCCATAAGCTTGAGTGTTTGGTCAGAGAATTTCTTGTTGGTTTTTGCGCGGTGGGTCTTATAGAACTTAGACCCAACCGAATGGACAGTTTCCACTAGCCTGTTATTCAGATCGTCCACGTCAACACAATTTGCTAGGCAATCGAAACGGTTCTGAAGTTCCAGTTGAAAGCTTTCGGGGTTTTGGATGTGAGCACGAGTAGGTCGGAGCGTTGACTTCACCAGTCGGTACCGTTCAAGCTGAACATTGATATTCAACGTGCCTCTTACCAGTCGGTGATCACTGCCGGTTTTGACCCTATTGATCACAGAGACATCGTTGAATATATGCCGTCTGGTCGACAAGATGAAGTCAATCTCATTTCTCGTGGAACCATCGGGGCTCAACCAGGTCCATTTCCTGTGTGGTGGCTTCTTGAAGAAGGAGTTCATCATAAAGAGGCCCTCCTTCTCCATGAAGTCAGCCAACATTTGGCCCCTGAGGTTCCGTTGCCCATATCCAAATTGCCCCACTCTCAACTCTGAACCAGTTCTCTCGCCCAGCTTTGCATTAAAATCCCCCATGACAACATTGTAGTAGGAGTTCGAAGCATGCAGGGCTTTTGATATATCCTCATACAATACCTCTACCTCCTCGTCTGGTTGTGCCGAGGTCGGTGCGTAAACCTGTATAACCTTCAACGAATACCGTTTGGTAATTCGGAGGACAAGGAACGCTACCCTGCTCGACACACTCTCGACTCGTACAACATTGTTAACGAGGGACTTGTGAACGATGAACCCAACACCACCTTGGGACAGATGTTCGCCCTCCCGGTAGTATAGTAAGTTGCCGGATTTCAGGATTATCGAGTCCTCGCCCTCTCGTCGGACTTCAGACAATCCTATAATGCTCCAGCGCAGCTTACTTAATACTTCTTCCAGTTCGATTAACTTTTCGTCAGTCCTCAAAGTGCGTGCGTTAAATGTCGCCAGGTCCAGTCGTCGGGGTTGGCAGCGGAATCTCTGCCGGAGATTCTTGACACCCCTTGCCCCGCCGTTACCATGACCGCTGCCAGAGCCAGGAATAGCGGAGCTGCCGGGGACTAGGGGCTGTTGCTTTTGACTTTCTCCCATAAAAAGAAATGCCCTATAGTGACCACGCTGGGCAGGCGGGTTGGTCACCGCAGAGCTGGACTATTCGAACCAGTGTCACTGCTGCCTGACACTGGCCTCATTTTGTAGTCCAGCCTATTTGGAATGGTTATACCGCCATTCATCGGTCGCCAGAGCCTCGTCGGTCCATCTGCAGGGTGCACCGCGAGCAGGTGAGGTTGACATTTGGGGAGGCCGACTGGAACTATCATCCCCCTTACACCCCTAACATACATGGTGCTCTCTTTTTGTCAGGTTTGCAATTCAAGTAGGTTTTTATTGTTATAGTTCGCACAGCCTGCGCCAAGTTTCAGAATGCACCACTATAAGGGTCCCTTCACATTGACACTTCAAACTCGAAGTGAAGCATCACGATGTATTCACGTTTTAAAAGTAAATACAGATCCGTGCCTACATATATTTAACAAGCATTTTTTTTGTTTTAATAAATATAACCCTCACTCGAAAAATTAGTACGTAATTTCGATTAAATATCGAAACGGTATTATCTAATATTTTAATTATTTAAGTGGCTTATAAACTTATTCCTTACAGGGCTATCAGTTTACTAGCAGGCATCTCTTTCTTTATTTAGTAGCCGTTAGGCTCCTCAAAGAACCTCAGGCGTGTCACCGGGGATTGTGGCGAACGTAAAAGCATCGCCAGATGGCAGAAGACTCACTAGAGTGCAGTAACTTCGCCATACAGTGTCTACAAAAGCAATTATACGCGGTAGAAATCACTTAACATCTTAAAAATTATAGATGTCGGAAGCAAATATTCCTAATTATTGATTTTCGTTTTCCGTTTTCTGTCTTTGGAAAATACATTAGCGAACTCCGAAAAAAGCTACGCAGTATACGTCTTGCTATGTGGGATTCTCGAACCTACCTCCATCTAATGTGAATGGGCCCTAATCAGCTCTACAATAAACATCCTGTAACTGCATTTATTGGGTTATATTTGGCTCCGCAGAACTCAAGTGGGTTCTTAGTTGAAATAAAAGCTATGCAATCACGAGAAACTGGACTAATGGATCCGTGAGTACCAGTTTTAATAAAGTTTATTTAGTTCATAGGCGGATTACGTTTGTTTGAAGACGCTTAACTGGGAACGCCTTTGAATTACCGGCAGCGGGCAGTTTTCAAGTGGAAATTTCTTTAAGCGCGTTGAGAGATTTTTAATAGGAGTACATCATAATTTAAATACCTTTTCTTATAAGGAGGAACTAACTAAGAGCCTGTAAGAAGACTAAAGAGTTGCTATTATAGCCCTTAATCTTATCACCAATATGTGACTACCTCATTTTTGAAAATTTACTGCAAGACCGGAATATTCTTACGACACGTCGATTCTATAATGCTATTAAAGATTGTAGATCAGTAATCACCATCATTTTGGAATTTTATAAAATTCCCCTTTTATAATGGGGGAAGCAAAGGGAGAGAGGGGATAATTGGCAGACTGATGGTGATAATATTATACTATACCATAGATTCGGTAAACGATCACTATCACGTTGATCGCAATCAACGACTTGCTCTTCAAGGTTCTCTCTTGCCGTTCTTTGATCTTGTAGCTATAACATAAGAGCAAAATCACATAGATCCAACACTGACCTCAACTAGGCAATACATTAGTAGTTTAACATAAAGTGGCAACACTAATTAATACGTAATCGTGTGGGTAAATTAAACAGAGGGTAAATCCTATTTGCTGGAGTGTAACAATCCCGGGATTTGTTGCCCTGCGCCCTGTCCGATGTTAATTAATGGTCTGCGGTTGGTAGTGGAGTTGGTAAGCAAAGGTTACGGGTGTGGGTTACGAGACACTGATTGGTTACACCGACGTAGTGTTTGTAGACCAATTGACTGCCTTCTGATTGCGAATTTTGGTAGCATAGCATATCGTCATGTATATTGTCCTTGGTTCAACGAGGGTATGATTGAACATGTATGGGTAATTGAACAATTTTGGTACAAACACTGCTGCAATAAGAATATAATTTTTAAATTATATGTAGTTTTATTTACATTTTTAACCACTAGTACATCGACCGGTCAGACATTGAAACCTCTGGTCAAACTTAACCTTGAGGTAAATTGACAAAATAAAAATTGTAATGACTTTTCTGTAAGAAAAAAGTAATTGGTTCTCTGCATTAAACATTTAAATGGCATATAATATTATGTTTGTATCTGATTACATATTAGAGGAAAATAGTAATTTATGGTAAAATTACGGGCAAATTAAATGGTCAATTATATACGAGGAAATATATAACATTTATTTATTTGTATGTTGCCTAGCGGCTTGTCCAATGTTAATTATTGGTGCGGTTTGGTAGTGGAGTAGGTAAGCAAAGGTTACTAGTGTGGGTTTCGAGACATTGATTGGTTACCAATTTTGAAAACCATGAACGTACGTTTTACGTTCCGAAAGCGGTGCAGCAGGAGATATATTATGTGAACTCTACAGTGTTCAGTAACTCCACGATAAAGGGGTCGGACTCAAGCTAGAGATCACGATCACTTAACAGTCTTTCTAATTTAGAGGTGATCATAAATATTAGTCATATTTAAAGGATGAAAAAGAATTAAATGAAGTTAAGGAGGCGTTTATTAAAGAAGTTCATGAACAATGGATACACGATTTACCGGCCAATCCAAGCAGAATACAATACGCTTCATTTTGACATCGGAACATCCTAAAGGGATGTTTAACTATTTTGTGTTTTGACAGCCAAGTGGTATGCGCAGTGGATTTATAATACACAGGTCCAGGGTTCGATTCCCGGCTGAGACGATTAAGATTTTCTAAATTGATCCAAGTCTGACTAGTGAGTCTTCTGCCGTGGCTAGTTACCCCCCTACCAATAAAAATGTACCGCCAAGCGATTCAGCGTTCCGGTAAGATGTCGTGTAAAAACCTAAAAGGTTCTCAATTCGACACCTATATTTTTTTTTATGTATGACCACGTATAACTTTATACAGAGTTGTCCGATTTTGATAATTCTTTTTTTATTAGAAAGAGCATACTTCCAAGGTGGTCCCATCATATTAGAATCTGATGCTGATATCCTGGGTAAATTGAAGGAACTCTTCACTTCAAAAGAATTTCGGTTTTTGTCTCGGTATCGGTAGCTTTTTGGCTACTAGTATAATATACTATCACAGTATAGTACGAGAACGTTACGTGTCGATAAATCACTAAAAAGTAAGAAATAAACAATTTAATGACACATTTAATTTTTTACTTTTTAGTGCGTTTTGAGTCGGTTCTATTTTTTGTTAAAAATTTTTATATCCTACTCCCAACAATTTTTTGTTCATCATTTATAAAAAAATCAATGTTCAACTAAAAAAAATATAAAATTATAACACACTTATAGTAAAAGTAATTTTAAATATTCGTTGGTAGGCAAGCAACTAAGTACCTACTCAAACTATGCTTCGGTACATTATTTCCCGTTAATTTTCCACCTCAGCGGTTCTCTATACACACTCGGAAAATCCTTTTCGCGTGGATGCAGTGTAAACAAGATACGGTCTGCGAGGAAAAAATAATAGAAAATGCAGTTAAATTTCTACGAGAAGACCCGAGCGCCTTTGTGTATTATAAGATAGTAAAACATAACCTTATAACGTTAAAATATTTATGATGTTTTAACCGTAAGTGTAACAAACATTATTTTTGTATTATCAGACTGGAAACACATTCATAATAAGATTCGACACAAGTTCTTTTCGTACTATTTCCAAAATTCTTCTCACCGTAATTCCATAATGCCGATGTCTTTAGATTTGTTTATCGAAAGTTCGAAAATTATTACAAGTATATTGGCGATTTTATTGAAGAGACGAATATCTTAGCATTCCATGAAATGCTGCTGTACGTGTCGGGTCCATGGTGTGGCAGACAGAACAGTTGGAGACTTGCGACACAGGTACCCTTTGTGACCGGTCAAAGTTCGCCTTGGCTGCTCGAATTATTCTCCAAATCTAGTAGTATTCTGCTAGAGCAGCTTTAGACACTCGTATTGCCTACGAAAATTATGCGGGTGAAACCGCAGGCACAAGCTTACACATATGGTTAAGAATCATGCCGAATATATTTAAATTACACGGATTTTTACCAATATGTAGAGGCAGCCTTATCGCTATATAAGCTTTACATGAAACATGAGTGTATGTTCGCCTGTTCGCCATAATCTCTGTAACAAATAGTCGCTCGTTACTGCGAGCGCGTATCATGTTACCGTGTTTTTCTCTTCAACAGCTCGCTTCTCTAGTTAATGATGATTGCGGACATCTTTTGTGATGATATAACGTGCACAAATTGTTCTTACGTTTATATTTATTTTATGTACCCGCAATATGCCTTAATAAATCTGTTTAAAGATAATGTAACGTTAAAATCCATTCGTATTCAAGAATTTGTTTGGTTAGCTCAGTGGTTTCGGATCAAGAGTCCTGGCTAGTTCAAATAGAAATGGCTATAAAATATTGAGCTTTTCTTTCTAACAATAAATTATCAGTATCATTAAATTAGATAAATGGAAGCGGGCAAACTTATTCGGAGTAGGATGCAATCCTTCCGGTTTCTGCAAGACATCGTACTGGAACGCTAAATCGCTTGGCGGTCTTTGTCGGTAGGGTGGTAACTAGCCATGGCCGTAACCCACCCGCCAGACCTGAATCAAGTTGGAAAATTTTAATCGGCCACCCAGCCGGGAACCAAGCCTAGGACCTCCGTCTTAAAATTCCACTGCACATACTACTGAGCCATGAAGGCGTATCATACTACTATTATAAAGGCGAAAGTTTGTGAGTTGGTGTATGTTTGTTATATTTTACGCAAAACTATTGAATGGATTTTGATGAAACTTCACAATAATACAGCTTACATATCCGAATAACACATAGGCCACATTTTAACCTAAAATTCCCACAGCAACGAGAATTAAAAAAAAAAGTATTTACTGCGGACGGAGTCGCAGACGTTAACTAGAAAACAAAACATTTGTATTGCCGCATCTATAGTTTTAATTACACAAACACACCTTAACAGAGCCCAAAGTTTAGACCCAAATGGGTCTCCAGAGTATACCTACCTCCTTAGTTTCAGACAAACAGGCAACAGTGTGGTAACGAAGAACAACTTTGAGAAACAAAGAGACATCGATTTATGTCTTGAACACAATTAATTTGTTACTAAACTTGCTTGTCTTTGATTGAAATCGTGGAACTTCTTAACTATACTAATTAGCTTTTTAACCTTCGACCAAAAATGAGGGTGTTTTGAGACATGTCTATCTGTGGCATCGCTACTATGCTAAACGAATGGACCAATTATGATACGTTTTTTTGTTTGAAAGCTTGTCGGATTTTTCAGTAAAGATGTTGTGAGCGACGCGAACGCTAAATATTGTAATTTATATTTACTTATGCTAATAAAGCACCAAAAACGGAACGCAGCTGATGACAGCTATAGCAAACGTCAAACTCATTTGACACTAACCGACCGAAGCGTCACTAGCTACTTTCCCGAAATAAGCCGTTTTTTACCTTGAAAGCTGTGCTTTTATTGCTCAAGACCCAACAGATTTTTTTATTTTTTTATTGACTACAAGTTGGTCCTTGACTGCTATCACACCTGATGTTAAGTGATAATGCAATCTAAGATGGAAGCGGACTAACTTGTTAGGAGTAGGATGGAAATCCACACCCCTTGCGGTTTCTACACGACATCGTGTAGAAACCGCAACGAACGGAACGCTAAATCGCTTGGCGATACGTCTTTGTCGGTAGGGTGGTAACTAGCCACGATGGAAGGATGGAAAGAAGTTCTTACATACAAGCCGTACATACATTATTGTAAGTTAATTCATACAGGCCATATCTGTCCCTTGTTATAGCTTTGTACGTTAAAGGGGAAACCGAAATACTTATTTTGTGGGCCATTCGGTTTAAGGACACTGACATCAGCAAGATACTACAACATACATCTTTTACTAGGCTTTGTTACGTAAATAAAAGAAATGTAGAGTTTACTATCTAAAAAATATGAAACGCGGAGGAAGTAGCAAGCGCCGCCAACAAAATAATTATTATTCTTACATGACTTACAATAATCGCCTCTCTACATTATAAGGACATTGCACGTCACCTACTGTATACATTTATTTGAATAAGAAATCTTTTGAATTGAATTGAATAGAACACAACAGTCACGGGTAGAAGGCGAACAACCGACACCGAATAATGAGATTATTCTTGGTGAAAGTGGTTTCAATGCCTCCGCGTAAGGGCATTGACTGCTGACCAGCGTTTATCAGCCTTTTGTTGTGGCCTTTTCGACCAACAATGGAATTTTTGACGAAACTTTCACTATCATGTCATTATTATCATCGGCCTATTTTTAACACGCGGATCCAGCCTTTTAAACACACGTCAAGTTATCCGCAAACCGGCCAAGTGCGAGTCGGAGTGAGAGATGACGTCTAAACTAAGATTTCGTACAGTGTAATGGACACACATGGGCAAAGTCGTGTGGCAAACATTTAAAAATTGATAAACTTGTAATATTTTATTTGCTCCCTTACCGAAATTACTGAAGTAAATATGTGTGTTTTATTCTAAAAAAAATTTTAACAAAAAATAGAACCGACTCAAAACGCACTAAAAAGTAAAAAATAACTGTGTCATTTAGTTGGTTTAATTTACTTAAGCATATCTATGAAGTCGGTGCCAGCAAGTTTAAGGAACATTTATTTTTCGCAGTAAAGCAGTTTGTGGGTTCTAGACAACGTCCTTAAAGTAGAAACCTTGGCTGGCACCGACTCCTAGATATGCTTAAGTAAATTAAAGCAACTAAATGACACAGTTATTTTTTACTTTTTAGTGCGTTTTGAGTCAGTTCTATTTTTTGTTAAAAAATTTTTTTTCTTACTTTTTAGTGATTTATCGCCACGTAACGTAGTCGTACTATACTGTCATAGTATATCATACAACACTAGTAGCCAAAATGCTACCGATACCGAGACAAAGACCGAAATCGCTGTAAGCGTGCCTCCAAAATTTGAAGAGTTCCTTCAATTTCCCCAGGATATCATCATCAGATCCTAACATGATGACAATGGGACCACCTTGGAAATATGCCCTTTTTAATAAAAAAAGAATTATCAATATCGGACAACTCTGTAAAAAGTTATGCGTGTTCATACATAAAAAAAATATATACGTGACGAATTGAGAACCTCCTCCGTTTTTTTTCGTCGGTTAAAAATCGGAAGTAAGCAAAGCTCACAATGTCATAGCCCGACCTACAAGGACTCGAACCAAGGATCTAATTACCCGGAGCTACATAAGCTAACCACTGAACCACACGCACAATAACTGCGCCTTTGACAATTTTATTATCAAATTATATTATTACTTACAAAGCCAATATTACTTCAAGAGTCTAGATAGCTACGCCTACAGCAGTTCCACTAACCGAACTTGGCATAAATAATACTTTAATAAACATTATTACAAACAAAGAACACATCGGAATATTTATTATATTAAAACACGACCTTGTCTAGTTTGAAATACGACTAGACTCATGAATATTGCGCCGCCGTATTAATCATGAAGTAAGGATTACCGTCTCAGTGGGTTTCGACGAATTTGTACACTGAAACTTCTCTTATTGGCACGGTAAGATGCCCATTTTTAACCGAGACAAACAACGTATTTGTTTAAATAGTACCACTTTGACGACCACCGTGGCGCAGTGGTATGCGCGGTGGATTTATAAGACGAATGTCCTGGGTTCGATTCCCGGCGGGGCAGATTGAGATTTTTCTTAATTTGGCTTTCGCCGCGGCTAGTTACCTCCCTATCGACAAAGACGTATCGCCAAGCGATTTAGCGTTCCGATACGATGTAGAAACCGTAAGGGGTGCGGATTTTCGTCCCACTCCTAACAAGTTAGCCCGCTTCAATCTTAGACTGCATCATCACTTAACATCAGGTGTGATAGCAGTCGAGGACCAACTTGTAGTCCATAAAAAAAAAATTGGTTGTCTGTAAAGTCGGTTTACTGGCGATAGTTGAACGTGACAATGTCTTAAGAAAATACTGATGGAATGGTAGCATTTAATTGGTTATTAAAATTTTTAATTTAAGTATATTTTTATAAATATTAATTTAAATTAATAAAATAATGGATTTGATTTTATAAATTTATATTTTAAATTTATAATAAATATATTAATTTATAAATATATATATTTTTAATTTAAAATTAATATATTTAATACATTATATTTAATAGACGCAAAATTATGATGTGAACGTATGTTACTCGAACACAAAAAATTGGTTTCTTTGTCGGTTTCTCTATGTTGCCGTGCACTCTCGAAAATCTTGCACTTCAAGCTTTACATGGTTATTAAAATTTTTAATTTAAATATATTTTTATAACAAAGCGAGGTAACGACGCATGACGTCATGTTTGTTCGTGCGTGCAGCCGGCTCTATCGAATTATAAGACGTTGTCACGTCAAAAGTTCTCGGAGGCCTACATCCAGCAGCATGATCATGATTCCAAAAAGATAGCTTCCCGTCCGCGTGAACCTCCCCCAAACATTTTCATCCCTACTTCTACTTTTAACGCGAAAGTTTACGAGTGTGTATGTTTGTTTCTCTTTAACACAAAAACTACTAAATTTATTTTAATGAAACTTCACAATAAGCTTACATTTCAAAATAACACATAGGCCATATTTTACTTCAAAATTCCTATGGAAACAAGAATAACGCGGGTGAAACCGCGGGCGTCCGCTAGTGTTAGATAAATAAAACAGTGTCTTGCTGTTTACTAATCCTGGATTTTTAGCACAAAACATCCATAGTTTGTTTGTCTTGCGCCACAAATAAGTCGAATCAGCCTTAAGCGTATAATAGTCTCCACAAACAACAAGTTTCCAATTAAACAAACAGTACTTGAGCTGTTTATCATTCAGTAAATATTTACTGAGTCACATTATGATGACTATAAGTCATGAGTAGGGTTGCCATCTGTCCGGGTTTTAACAGATTTATCCTATACTATAGCCAAACTCGATTGAGAATGCTTGTCAACAAACAAATTAAAAATGAACGTAGAAGGTTCTAGTCATTTTACAATTCATTTTTTTAATTAACTTGTTAATGGCGAATTTATGACAATAAATTAGATTAGTAAGCTTAAAACTAATTAATATATTCAATATATTTTAAATAAGATTTTTTAAACTAACAAAACATAATTTGAAAATTATTAGGCATAAATTGCATTTTCTACCTTCATTTTTAATTTGTTTGTTGACAAGCATTCTCAATCGAGTTTGGCTTTAGTAAAGTGTTTGTATTATACAAAAATA
The DNA here is from genome assembly GCA_034621355.1 of Mycalesis mineus. Lineage (NCBI taxonomy): Eukaryota > Metazoa > Arthropoda > Insecta > Lepidoptera > Nymphalidae > Mycalesis > Mycalesis mineus. The sequence continues at coordinate 4,873,616 of CM067903.1, forward strand.
TATTCAAGCGCTCGCTCTATTTTTAACCGACTTCAAAAAAGGAGGAGGTTCTCAATTTGACTGTGTGTGTTTTTTTGTACGTATGTTATCTATGAAGTCGGTGCCATCCGAGCTTTCTACTTTAAAGACGTTACATAAACTTGGCTGGCACCAACTTCATAGATATGCTTAAGTAAATTAAAGCAACTAAAGGGTGCAATTATTTTTTACTTTTTAATGCGTTTTGAAGTTGGTTTAATTGTTTATAATTTTTTTTTTTTTTCTTTGTATATTTAAATAATAGAACTTTGTACCTTAATAATTTGAAAATTGAGATAAATATTATAATATGAAGTTGACGAACTTGGTGCCTCGCTTCGCTTCCAATGTGACTTGAACCTAATATACTAGCTAGCCTAGATTTAAGGACTCAAAAGCAGATCTATCTTTAAAAGAGATTCGAGTATTAGCAATAAAGGGAATTTTTCGCTAATAAAGGGAACGACATCAACGCGAGTGAAACCGCTGGACAAAGCTAGCTATTACGTACTTAACATATTTTGGTTTTACAGATGTGAGCTACACACCTTTTCAAATATATAAAAAGTTGATTAATGATAATTTGAAAATACTTAAATAAATAATTTATTATCAGGGTTGGTAACTCCGGTGCTTTAATATTTACTGCCTTGGTATATATCCATATAAAAAATGGCAACCCTACTCACAGTAAATTCGATACAATGAATGAAAAACCACAATAGATATTCACCTACGAGTATTTTTATACGCAAAACTATTATTATGTGCGGGTAGTTTCGAATAGTATTACATCTGTCTCTGTCTAACGCGCTACGATAGACAGAGACAGTGAGACGGAATTTGAAACTCATGCTGTTGAATAAATGCCCCTATACAATAGTATTATGATCAATATTCTGTAGGAACTAGTTATTGCCTGCAGCGTCCCACATAAAGAACAAAATAAATAATAAAATATTTGTTTTTTCGATGGGAAAAAAAATGCGGTTCACCTAATGGTAAGTGATTACGCCGCTCATATTAATTAGACTGCAACAACAGCAGGCACTATTTAACAGTGTCATATTGCTTTACCGGCTTCGCTTTCGCCCTTAAAATATGTTTTTTTAAACGCCTTAATAAATAGGTTCTCAGTTTGATCTGTATATTTGTCATGTACTTTGAAGGTAGTTCGTGTTTCGTAATAATCAATGATCTAATTCTGCACTCTAATAAAATAAAAAAAATGTAAGAGTAGTACGACTTGTCACTTTGACTAAGTTGAGTGGCTCGTTGGTGTAATGGTTAGCCTATGTGGCTTCGATTACGAGGTCCTGGGTTCGATTCCTGGGTCGGATCACGGAAGAATTCTGATTTTTTCATTCTTTCATAAAATTTTCAGTACATTCCAAACCCGGTTCGGAGTCGGGAAGTTGATGGTATCACACCCCCCATCCATGCCTCGGAGAGCACGCCAAGCCCGGTTACTATCATCATCATCTGATAGTGGTTGTTAATAAATGAAACATTATCACCCTAAGCCCGCCAAACCGCATTGAAGCAACATGGTGGGTTTACGTCTAGGCCGATAATGATGAGAGATTGTTAAAAGTACAGATTAAGACGATGATGGTTATTAAAATATATTATACAACACAATCTAATCGATAATATATATTTAGATAGTAAAAGCATTGACCCAAAAACATACAAATTATAGTCAAACTAGAATAATATTATAATCTAGAACAGTATTATGCTCTTTAGAATCAAGTCTGTGCATAATTTTTGCATAATTACCGTACTGTAACACATGCGCTCGAGTATGTACATTATTATGAACTGTGCATTGATTACGTTCGATGCATTGTTGAAATTGCATCACAATAAGTAGACTAATCGATTTAACGTCACCTCGAACTATTATCGACTTAATGCTCTACGTCATAAAGTTGTAATTCCTCTTTCGCAATAACAAGAATTCTCACAAAAGTTCCGCTAGAAGCGCTGTGTATTGTCATCATTATGAGGCTATTAACGGCCCACAACTGGGCCAGGTCTCCGTCCTTATAGGAGAGGGGATATGGAGCGTACACCCACCACGCTGCTCCAATGCGTGTTGGCGGGCGGTAGGGTGATAATGTTTCATTTATTCACGATCACTGTTAGATGTTTATGGAGACGGTTACCGACGGCTAAACGTGCTCTGCGAGGCATGGGGTGTATCATTATCAATTTTCCGACTCCGGGCTGAGAATTTACTCAAAATTTCATAGAAGAATGAAATACTCAGAATTATTCCGTAACCCGAGCCAGGGTCGAACCCAGGACCTCGTGATCTAGGCCGCATAAGCCATATCTCCTATTATTATTTACATTTTATTTATAATGGTGGAAAAAACTATCACAACTCAGCGAGAATTTCATCAAACTTATAGAGACGACAGAGACGAAAAGTCGAAAAGTGAGTCGTATTTTTTTGTATAAAAAAAACAAAAATAGAAAGCATGAAATAATACGATTTTTCACTTTCGTTTAAAATGTCGTCGAGATTATCAACATTAAAAAGAAAATAAACTGTAAGAATAAGTAGAAATTCTGTGATAAATTCTATATAGAAAAATAAGGATAAAAAAAATTATAACAGAAAAATAAGACTTGATTCCTCGTAAAAGTGAGAAAAACAAAAATGATCCTGTAATTTCAATAAGAATTTAAACTTCAGTAAAATATTGTTAAAGATGTTAATAAAAAAATATAAGGTTTGAACATAAATAAAGGACCTTTTTAAACGGTCTATTTTTCTATGAACTCAGAACACAAAATATTTCGGATCTATATCTACTTAATACATTCAGACAGTATACTACAAATAAACAGAGTAAATAGCTATCGTAACTTTCCATTCAGAAATAGGCATCGATTACTGAAGAAGTCACTTAGAATCAGGTAGGTACTCTGTCATGGCATTGGGCTAATATGCTAGCTTCTACCATAATCACAAAGATTTCATTGATTAAAGATCTTTTGACTTTAACTTTACCTAGAGGTAGAGGTAGCCCTAGTGTGCTCATCAGGTAGGTAGAAGTTTTTGACGGCCTCGGTGGCGCAGTAGTATGCGCGTGGGTTCCCGGCGAGGCAGATTGAGATTTTTCTTAATTTATCTTGGTCTGGCTGATGGGAGGCTTTCGCCGTGGCTAGTTGCCACCCTACCGATAAAGACGTACCGCCAAGCGATTTAACATTCCGGCACAAGGTCGTGTAGGATTAGCATTTCATCCTACTACTAGGTATAACTATAATTAGTTAGCCCGCTTTCATCACTTAACATCAGGTGTGATAGCAGTTAGGCACCAACTTGCAGTTGATAAAAAAAAGTTGCGTCTATTATCGAGATTGAACTCAATATTATGTTTGAACGATTTCTATATTGACGCCGAGAAACAGATGATCCGTCTGATATTAAGGAGTAACTAAGGCTATTTCTATATTGACGCCGAGAAGCAGATGATCCGTCTGATATTAAGGAGTAACTAAGGCTATTTCTATATTGACGCCGAGAAGCAGATGAGCCGTCTGATATTAAGGAGTAACTAAGGCTATTTCTATATTGACGCCGAGAAGCAGATGAGAAGCAGATTGACGCCGAGAAGCAGATGATCCGTCTGATATTAAGGAGTAACTAAGGCTATTTCTATATTGACGCCGAGAAGCAGATGATCCGTCTGATATTAAGGAGTAACTAAGGCTATTTCTATATTGACGCCGAGAAGCAGATGATCGGTCTGATATTAAGGAGTAACTAAGGCTATTTCTATATTGACGCCGAGAAGCAGATGATCCGTCTGATATTAAGGAGTAACTAAGGCTATTTCTATATTGACGCCGAGAAGCAGATGATCCGTCTGATATTAAGGAGTAACTAAGGCTATTTCTATATTGACGCCGAGAAGCAGATGATCCGTCTGATATTAGGGAGTAACTAAGGCTATTTCTATATTGACGCCAAACAGCAGATGATCTGTCTGATATTAAGGACTAACTGAGGCTATTTGTATTTTCGTAATCTTATTTATTTTAATTCCATGCGGACGAAATCGCTGGCATACGCTAGTTTTGAACAATAATGTTTTTATGTCAAGAAATAAACAGGCTTAGCCATGTCATACCGAATTAGTACACTGAGTAAAAACCCAAGCAATATTTACTTGCAAAATATTAGTAGATAAAACCAAGATGGCGTCGAGACATTAATTTCCTAAATTAAAAATCACAGACAAAGAAATGGCACAGGTGCTCTAAAGCTCCGCGGAGTCCTATCCCCCGGATATTGTTTAAAAAATAACCGGTTACACCGGTCCCCTTCAGCGTACTACAGACGTACCAACTATTGAACTCGACTCCACAAACTGGACAAACTAGTTTTTTGCAATACCATCGCTGGCGATGAATCTGAGTTATTACCAACCTACTTATTTGCTTACTGGATTTGCTTATTTTGTAGTATTCGGGATGCAGTTGGTTTAGCAATTACAAATAAAGAAATCAGATTAGAAATAAATAAATACATTTTTAATAGGTACCATCGAACTCTTCTACTATCAGCTTATTAAATGCAAAATATTTCTTTTAAATTCTATTAGGCTACTATTTTCAGAAGATTTGCGTTTAAATAGATTGTTAGGCTCTTAAGGTACCTATTTTATTAATTTTATGCGTAAATATAAAACTATATTTAAAAACAAACGTGCTTTCTGCTGAACTTTATTCCAAGAAGAAGTTACCTAAAGAACAAAATAATAATCTAATAATTATTCAGAACATTTCTCGTAGTTGTTTTTTTTTATATTTTTTTCATTAAATCATCAAGACATTGCAATCACCGCAATGCACAAATTGCAGTTTCTTAGTAGGTTCATAATCCGGTACGAGAAAGAACCTCCCCAACTACCGCGTAATTAGATTGCTGCAGTTCCCTATGTCAGAATCTATTACAATGGCTGTTCTGCGACAAAAACATGTCACTGGGCATGTAAAGATGGCCTTATACAGTCCCTTTTGGAGGCAAAATGGATGAAAATTGTCCCTCATTAATTCGTCGCTACTCATAATTTCATTCAAATTTCAAAATACCCAACTTAAGAAATCCGTTTAATCCCAAGAATTAACTTTATAAAACGTGATTCAGAATAAATTCTTCAGAGATTTTTCTATTAAACACGCTAAACTGTCTTCGACCTTTGACAGTGAGTAATGACTTAAAAAAAATTTACGATTGGCAATTTTGCTTACAATGAAATGTCTTTAAACGTATTAGTTCCACATTTGTTTCAGAATGTAGTTTATTACTCGAGTAGAAATGAGAATACACACCTTATTACAACAGCAAAACAGTCGTTATGAAGTCAAAAAATCACCACAAAACACATTCCTTACAAGGTACACATAAACTTAGCCCAATACATGTATATCTATGACACAAACAGCATTTTCTTGTTCACAAGATGAATCACCGAAGAATGCACCGTAATACACTTTAAAACACACAGAAACTTACATCGCAAGCACTGAAACACTTCTTATTACTAAACGTTCGATTTCTAAGTTGTTCGAACAATATTTTTACAGTATTTTCGACAAGACAAAAGTTTTACGGCCGCGGAAAAACTGACACGATAACCCCACTCCACATCTACCGCAAGACTGCTCGGCCGCTGTCAAAAATATAACCCTGACAAATTAAGTGAACCTACTCGGCCAGCAACTCCTTGTTGAAACACGGCACTTTTAAATTCGGCCGGGTTCTCACAGGGGAAACTATAAACAAAACTTGAGAAAACTTTTGTTTTGAATTGTTAAAACACTCTCTTTACAGTTTAAACACTTCTCTGAATATAAGAACTTATAAATAATGGTCCGAGCGTGTTGTTTAAGCGTTAATATCGGGTTAAAATCACGTTTTGTTTATGGTTATGAGCATGATCGCAAGTGAAGTAAGTACAAAACAACGCATTGCTAAAAGTGGACCTATTGAATGCGCGGCCAACTTCACGCCTAACAGAGATGTCGATTACCTGCACGTTTTTTGTATAGGCAACCTTTTTGTGTAAAAACTAACTGTACAATATAATAATAGTCTTTTGTACAACGGAGACTTTAAGACGTGTTTAAGAAGCTTACAAATACTTAGCGCCAACATTCTTAATTTTCTGTCGGTAATTTTATGTTTTTCGAGAATTATCCGAGGTAGATATTAATATAAGTAGATAAATATAATAAATCTTACCCACTTGGAATATTTCCTATAATATTCTGTAATCTACCTACGTTGATCGTCTTTTGATTTCATTGATTATTGTAAGTAAGTAGTTTGCCGAGAAACCGAATGCCTAAATAAGTACACACGTAGTAGGTGCCATATTATTCTCATAAACCATATTGTATTTAAAAAGCCCTCTCTACCAGCCATTTTAAGAATACTCATAAAATTACTAGATAGAGCGAAATGCTCTTACTAAGTAGTTAGTAGAGCTTTACTTCAAATTCTACAGTGAAATTGAATGATAAATAGTAGTAGGCGCAATGGAAAAAAGCTTAATTGAGACACTTCTATATGTCTGTGTCTATTCTATACGTATGCACTTTTGAAAAGTTAAGTCTGTTAGTGAGTAGAGTTCACCACGAGCTCTAAGCTCTAACAAAGTAGTTTGTACGGATAAAATCTTTAAAAAGAAATTAAGCTCTTTTTTAAAATAAAATAATTAATTAAAACAAGATATGAAGTGTGCATAAGGAACCATTCCTTGTAATTTTGTTATTCAGAAAACCATAATTTTTATAGTATTTTAGTCATAGATGAACTTCAGTTATAAATCAACGATTTAATTATGTCGATATTTTATTCAATGTGCTAATAAATATGTTCATCTCAGCCCATGACTACCTTCCGTGAGGTACGAGGTGGAGTCACTGTAAGTGGAGGTTTTTATAAAATTAATGACTTTATCAACGACAATAATTCATGGAAGCAATCAGCCGTTCTTTATACAAACAAGACGGGATAACCGAAATTGTAAATTATAAAATACAAATTGCAACACTGATTTTTAAAAGAGCAACTATACCATATCTATGAAGTCGGTGTCAGTAAGTTTAAGGAACATTTATTTGACGTGGTAAAGCAGTTTGTGGGTTCTAGGTAACGTCCTTAAAGTAGAAACCTTGGCTGGCACCGACTCCTAGATATGCTTAAGTAAATTAAAAAGCAACTAAATGACACAGTTATTTTTTACTTTTATGTGCGTTTTGAGTCGGTTCTATTTTTTGTTAAAAAATTTTATTTCTTACTTTTTAGTGATTTATCGCCACGTAACGTACTCGTACTATACTGTCGTACGTACTCGTATTATACGGCACTTGTAGCAAAAAAGCTACCGATACTTACACAAAAACCGAAATCGCTGCTGTGCCTATAATCTTTGGTTGAGTTCCTTCAATTCATCAATTTTCCTAGGATATCATCATCAGATCCTAACATGATCAGCTTGGAAGTGTGCCCTTCTAATAAAAAAGAATTATCAAAATCGGACCACTCTGTAAAAAGTTATGCGTGGTCATACATAAAAATATATACGTGTCAAATTGAGAACCTCCTCCGTTTTTTTTATCGGTTAAAAAGAGCAACTATAGATTCTTGCCGGCTCTTCTTGGCAGGATCTGCCTTCCGAACCCGTAGTACGCCTTCCGAGGCATGGAGATGTAACACCACCAACTTCCCGATTCCTGGCAGAGTTTACTGAAAATTTCTTATAAGAAAAAATCAGAGTTATTCCACTACCCGACCCAGGATTTGAACCCAGGACCTCGTGATCAATGCGCCATAGGCTAAGGCTAACCACTAGATCAACGAGGCAGTCACTTTTAGGTTCCGCGGTTTTATTAAAACTGGTTCTATACCGCACTTATGTCGTTTAAAGAATCAAGTTGTTGATGAAAAATTATCAAAATAACCCTGCCCACGTGGCGCAGTGATAAGTGTAGTAGATTTATAACGATGATCCTGGGTTCGATTCCCGGCGGAACCAATTGAGATTTTCTTCCGGATGCCGGTCTAGCTGGTGGGAGGCTAAGGCCGTGGCTAGTTACCACCCTGCCGGCAAAGACGTAGGTACTGCAAAGCGATTTAGCGTTCCAGTACGATGTCGTGCAGAAACAGACAGGAGTATGGATTTTCACCCTACTCCTAACATACCCCGTTTCCATCTTAGATTACACTTGTAATGATTAAAAAAAAGTTTTATTCAGCAACTTAAAATTTTATTTAAAACATTATCTATAGAGATAGAAGCCGGAAAAGTTGCTTTCTTCAACGAACTCGTCTAACCTGGAACCTCCGCCCACCACTCCGTCAGACTTTTTACAAGGGAGTACCATACTCCAGATATTATTGCAAATAGGTAGGTAAGCAATAATGCAGTTAGTTGATTGTCAGGTACAATCGGTTAGATAGGTTAGATCACGTTTCTCTAGATTCTTTAATGTATAACTTAAATATATGTACAGATAAATAAAATTAATTAAAACTAAATAAAAAAGGAAATAAACTCTACCTTAACCTAAACTAAAAAAAAAATTAAATCAAAATAAAAAAGAGTAAAAAACTTAGGCGTCATAGTATTCCTCCGAATCAGAGTCGAGTGGTGTCCAGAAGGCTGGCAGCATTGCCACGTTGAATGGCATTGCTGATCCTCTGTTAAAAAGACGCCAGCCTTCTGATCACGGGAGGCGTCAAAAAAACGAGTACTCGGACCCCACGGTCCAAGCGTTTCAACTCCAAACGGCTCAAATACGTAATCTCCGACGAGGTTACTGTATTTGCGCCGCTTGAGAGTTTCAGCTGACACAGCAGCAGCGCCCGCACAGCCCGTCGTGCTAGGAAGATGTGAAGACGCAAGGGTGTCCACGCAAGTTGCGTCCTACACCAAAGGTCCCATCTTCCATGGCATCAATGACATGCCGTCTGACCTCTCGCCATTGTCGCGCGCCAAGCCGTTAGGTTCTAAAACAGCTGGCACGCCAGCAGTGACAAGGGAACGACGTATGATGTCGTTTCTCTTGAATTTTGGAGGTGTTTTTATATTCGTTACAAGTTGGCCCTTGACTGCTATCACACCTGATGATAAGTGATAATGCAATCTAAGATGGAAGCGGGGTAACTTTTTAGGAGTAGGACGAAACCCACACCCCCTTCGGTTTCTACACGACATCGTACCGGAACGCTAAATCCCTTGGCGGTACGTCTTTGTCGGTAGGGTTGTAACTAGCCACGGCTAAAGCCTCCCACCAGCCAGATCAAGACAAAATAAGAAAAATCTCAATCTGCCCCGCCGGGAATCGAACCCACGACCTCCGTCTTATAAATCCACCGCGCATACCACTGCGCCACGGAGGTCGTAGGAGTAGGAAACCCTTACAGTTTCTACACGAACGGAACGTTAAATCGATTTACATAAAACCTTAAGAACTAATATGCTATCTATTGGTGAAAACCGCATGACAATCTGTTCAGTAGTGTTCGAGTTTATAGCGAATAGTCAGACGAACAGACGCGGCGGTCTTTACCAAACTGTTATAAAAGTTAAAGTTTGTGAGTTTGTATGTTTGTTACTTCTTTACGACTAAACGGCTGGAGCGATTTTAATAAAATTTTAGTTATCTGACACCCTGAATTAACACATAGGCCATATTTTTTCCAAAATTCCCACGGGAACGAGAACTACGCGGATGAAGCCGCGGGTGTCATAATACATAATACATGATATGTAGTGACAGTGGCGTGCACTTCATGACTGCATAAAGTCACTGCCTACCCTGAAGACACATTAGGGACTAGTATTGGAAAAGAAATTTCCCATTTCGGGTTGCTAGTACCCTTAATACATACCCTACTTATAAACCTTATGCACGCCACTACGTAGTGATTATTCCACATAGCTATTTGATATCAACCTCAAATCGACAGTGACGGCGTATGTCTCGCTTTATAACGACCGATAATGGTAATGAGGTAAATAATAATTAATCACATTAATAGCTGACACAAATATTTGCCAGACAAATTATAATTATGACGCCTCGTATAGGTTTAAAGGTAGGAGATAAATACATTACATTAATGTGACGTGCGAAAGCGACGGCCGGTGCCTCCCACCAAGCAGATCTGTACCAATTTAGAGAATCAGAATCAGCTCAGCCGGGAAGTAACTCAAAACCTTCGTCCAAGGCGCATACCACTGCGCCACGGAGGTCGTCAAGAGTTTGCCGAGACTTATACCTTTATTTAAGCCTTTGCCCGGGTTAAATGTGCTCTCAGACACAGGAGTCTAACACTGGCGTCAGTGTTTCCTGTCATCTTTGATAGCTCAGATTGAGACCTAGACCTCATAATTGCTTTGCACCAGGCATAGTTTTTTTTTATCAAGTTAGTTCTTGACTGCAGAATGGAAGCGGGCTAATTTTTTTAAGGAGTACTAGAAAGACATTCACAACCCTATTCGGTCGATTTAGAAAATCTTAACCGGCCCAGACGGTAATCGAACTTAGGACCTCCGACTAGTAAATCCACTGCGCATACCATTGCGTCACAGAGGCCGTCAACAATATATATTATCAAGCATAAGCTTATTTACTACAAAAAATGAATATAAATAAAATGTAGGTAGATGGAAAAAGATTAGCGGATTCATATAACCGAGTGCGAAAACAAGCCTGCATCGATCCCTGTACCAGATATGACCGAAAAACACATAAAACACCTGGCATTACCGCACCTCCCACTGCCCCCCACTCCCCCCATCGGAACGGGTTTCAAAAGGCACACAAACGGTATCCGTTTATAACGATAAATCACGTGACTCATTCATTTATCCGCGAAATGGCGGTGAGGTGCGAATATTCATTCCGGCCTAAAAACCGTGTGCGGATTTTTAAAATTTGGGAGTAAACACACTTATTTGCTTCTTCATTTCAGTTTGAGTACGATATACCTAATACTTATAATCAAATCCTCCTCCTCCTCGGGTCTCATAAAATGGCTCAGAGTCACACAGCGGGCTATGGAAAGAGTTCTCGGAGAATGCTCGGAGTATATCTGCGTGATCGAATCAGTAGTAGGAAGATCCACAGGAAAAACTAAGTAAGTAAATGATAGCTCAGCGAGTCACAGAACTGAAATGGCGGGGCACGTGGTTTGAAGAAATGATGGACGTGGAGTCCCAAGGTGACCCTCCACTGACGCCACCAAACGTGTCGTAAGGAGCCGCACAGTCTTTCGAAGGCCCTAAAAAGCTCCATGTCCAGCAGTGGACGTCCACCGACTGTTGGTGATGATGATTTCTTTAACTTGGATGGCACCAACTTTAAATTTTAATATGCTGAAATCAGTTAAAGCAACTAAATGGCGCATTTTGTTTTTACTTTTTGTAGTTGGTTCAACTTTTTCAGTAAACTATTTTTGGCTTTTTTGGACAACGATAATAATGTCTAAAATATTCATTTATCACTTCCCTTTTCATAAAATTCAATAGTGAAGTTAATCGCCGATTTTGCTTTTGTCTTTGTTGAAAGCAACAAATATTATAAGAATATATTGTCTGTGGTTTAACAGTAGACAAGTAATAGGTCTCTGTGGTACCTCTCTCTAATCTCTTGCTCAGCGTCCATCAAGAAAGATGGAGTGTAATTTAATGTTTAATTTAATAAAACGTGTTCTCCTATAAAACTATTTTATTTTGCACAATAGTCGACCACCTTAATAACTCTTCTGTCTTTTAATTAATAATGATGTAACAATCAGTTTGCCGTACTGTATGTAAAATGAAGTACTTAATTTTCGAGCAAGTGGCCAAAAGAGTAATTTGAGCGCGTCAACATCAATCTTCTCGTACGTTGTTCCACGTACGATTGTGGCGGGCCTCCGGACCGTTTGGCTCGTGACTAATTACGGTTATGACGACTGTGTTTAAACTATATAACTTTTGGTAATTAAACCGAGCGTTTGTTCATTGCAAATTACCGGTTCCGTAGAATAATTTTCATATTAATGTCTGAAATGTAACTCTACCGTGCGTAAAAAACGGCCAGTCGATATTAACCAATGATTTTTTGTCTATCATTTATTTATTTACATTTCTTTTCAAATTTTCAACAATGCTTATAAAACAATTATAAAAACACTATTAAAAATTTATAAAAAAAAATCCATTCCGCCTGCTGCGGGGCCCGGGGGTCCAAGCAACCGGTGGTCAGGGCTCCAGAGTGAGGAACCTCCTTACAATACGCGCCGTTTCAAGAATAACTGCCTTCTGTATCCGACCCATGATCCAACAATTAAGCGAAAGTTTTTATTTTTCGCTATAAGACCGTTGATTGAAACGACTATAGGAACAATCATTATTGACTCAACATTCCACATGACGGTAATCTCATGAGCAAGGTCCAAGTATTTTGATACTTTTTCCTTTTCAGTTTTCACCAGATTATCATCATGTGGAACAGTAATATCAACAATCATTGCACGGCGCGTTAATCGATCAATTATCACTATATCAGGTCTATTGGCTACAATATACCTATCAGTGATAATTTTTCGATCCCAGTAGAGCAACGCACTGCTATTTTCAAGAACTGACGCTGGGTCGTACCTATAATAAGGCACCTCAAAATCGACAAGGCCATACTGAAGAGCAAGTTTTTGGTGGATTATCTTGGCTACTTGATTATGTCTGTGCAAGTATTCGCCATTAGCAAGATGAGAACACCCTGAAACTATATGTCTGAGGGATTCCCCAGGTTGATGACACGCTCGACATATGTCTAGAGTGCCATCTTTCATAATATATTTCCGGTAGTTTCTCGTCTTGATAACCTCATCCATAGTTGCACAGACAAAACCCTCGGTTTCCCCAAAGAGGTCACCGAATAAAAACCAAGATACAGATGTTATTTTATCTACATCCGGCCCCGTGAGGGCCTTGTAGAAACGTCCATGCAACTCCTTACTCTTCCATATCGCCACACGATCTGAGTTACTAATTACTTTAGGCTTACGCCAGTTCTCTTTGCCAAGGGATAGTAGGGTAAAACCCTTGTCCACTGCAACGACATCCTTATGCATACCCACATTTATCTTGAGAAAAAAATCTCTAAGATTGCACACCTCACGATTATGGAGGTTCTTGGCGTTCAAGAAACCACGTCCCCCACACTTGCGTGGGAGGTACATCTCATTACAGATGAACGTAGATGGTGCATCCGATATGACGTCAGCAGTTTGCGGACTTTACAGTCCAGCGAGCCCAGTTCAATTTGAGTCCACTTTAGAATGCCAAAAGAGTATATGAGTAAGGGCATGACCCAGCTATTGTAGGCACACACCTTATTACCACCTGATAAAAGACTTATTAGGACTTTTTTCAGGCGGCCAAAGAAGCGTTCCTGCACTAGTTGTTTCATATTCCTTACCTCAATACCAAGTGCTTCTGACATTTCAAGGTATTTATAGGTCTCATCGTTGCATGCTTAGCTTGATAATGGTTTAAGCTTGATAATGGTTTAACGATTACTTTCAGACGTCAGAATACTGACACCAACATCCCGAACTAAGAACTTAGAATGTACTTATTTCACAACCCGGTCCAGGAATTAAACCCAAAACTTAGTTATCTAATGATGTGAATTCACATGGCCTAACCACTAGGTTAAGACGCTGTACCAAATATATTAGCAAATTATTCGTTTATAAAAATTGCTCTAACGACTTTTGTAGGCGTTCTAATTTCTAATGGAAACATCATGAGAAAAATCGTTGAGGCAAAGTTAACGATTTAACTAAGAGTTAATTCTTACTGACAAAGTTTTAGGCCTCGGCCTAGGCGAATGTTCTTAAACGAAATTCAGGACATTTTAAATAATGGCCAGGTCAAGAGTAATTCCCAAACCGACGAGCTTCTATGAAAAGATTACCAAGAGTTGAAGAAGCTAAAGAAGTATGCAGGAACCGTAGCAAATGGAAAGATGTAGTCTCTGCCCACCTCTATGGTAAAGAGGTGTGATGATATGTATGTACGTATGTATAATTTTAGGAGAAATACATTTAAATATAAGTTCATATACAAAACTAGCTCCATCCAGGATCTCATGGTCCCACATGGTCACATTTTGGCTAACCATAGAAAAACTATTACTGCTATGAATGTATGTATAATATGTTTGTTGGTATGTATGATTCATGTTTTTCCATGTAAAGCTATTGTAAGGTGGCAACGCGAGTATCTATGGTATTTCATTATTTATTCAATTCGAATTTTCGTGCGTGGACCGCAAATTATTATGGTTTTATTGGTTCTACCGAAATTGCCTCGTGGCGCGACAAATTGTTACATTTTATCAGATTTATAGAAATAATTTGAATTCTGTTTATGTTTATCTTTCCATTATGCTATTATACGTTATTATACTGACGATAAAAAAAGCTTTGGAATTAACTTTATTGCTAGCTGTTTAGGTTATAAACATAAAGGTAGTAGGTAGGTTTTCATCACCATTATCATCATCATCATCAGCAGCAGATAAACATCCACTGTTGGACATAGGCCTTTCTTAAGGGACTTTCAAATAAAACGATCCGAATCCGCCTGTGGCCAACGGCTCCCTGCGACACATTTTGCGACAGTTCACCTTGCGGGGGGTCTAACAACCCTGCGAATTTCCGATTCAATTGCGGCGACGTCATTCTAGCACCTTGGGCCCCCAACGTCCATCAGCTGTTCGAACTACGTGTCCTGCCTACTGCCACTTCAGTTCTGCGACTCACTGAGCTATTACTTTGGTTCTTCTGCGGATCTCCTCATTTCTGATTTGATCACGCAGATATATTTTGAGCACTGCTTTTTCCATCGCCCGCGCGTCATTTGAGTGACAGCCTCCTTACTCCTAATGAGGCCCGCATTAGCGAGTAGGTTTTAGGCATATTTCAAAATAGTCATAACAGAAAACTTCTAGCTGAGTTCGTCGTGTGTCGTTAGTGGTGTTCTTGGACTAAGAATCTTCACAGCTTTAATTTTAAGTTTCTGACTTTAATTTTTTACCATAGCGTAAAATAGTTAGTCCTAACTTAATGTCCGCTCTCTCCTTTAAGGAGGAAGCCCTGGCCTTCTAAATAACAAGTTGTGTAGATCTAATTATGTTTGGTTCCATTTTAATGCAGCAAATAAATAAAAGGCATCTATTCAACAAAAGGTATAATTGCCAACATAACATTCACAACATCTTTGTTCTGTATTGTTTCTAGTTAAGTATACCGCCGACATTACTCTCACTATAATCCTGTAAAACTTTACACTAATACCTATTATCGAAAACCTTAAAACTAGTTCGATCATAATCAAGTAGGTATCTACAACAATAGTTCAACTATGTATTTTTACTAACTGCAAGATAGCTGTCATCACACGTGACGGTAAGTAAGTGATCTAGTAAGTCTTTGCCAGCAGGGTGGTAACTGGCCTCGACTAGCCAGACCTGAACTAATAAGGAAAACCCTTCCTATAAAACCAACAAGTATACCGCTTTGCCACGGAGGCTGTGGAATGCAAGAAATAATTGTATTGGAAAAATATTTCACTTTAAAAACTAAAGTATATTAAACTTAAATCAAAATCACAGCTCTCCTCTATCACAGCTCAGTCCTTATATTACAGATGCTATAGAACTCCTCTTCGCTCATCAGGTATTCTTTAGTGGAGTCTTTGAACTTGCACCACTCGCAGTGGCTGCTGGCTTCGCAGCCTGTGAAGTGGAGCTCCTGGGCGATGGATTCACCAGCCTTGGCCAGGTAGATCGGCTAGAAGAGAAAACAAATGATCAAAATGATAATAGTTAAAAATCTGGTAATACTGACCGTGGTATCTATTTCCATGGAAATTATGGGCTTATTTATCGACTACAAGTTGGCCCTTGACTGCTATCACATCTGATGTTAAGTGATAATACAATCTACAATGAAAGCGGGCTGACTTGTTTGGAGTAGGATTAAATGCACACCCATTTCGGTTTCTACACGACATCGTACCGGAACGCTAAAGCGTTTGGCGGTAATTAGCATGGTGAAAGCTTCCCACCAGCCAGATCAAGACAATTTAAGAAAAATCTCAATCTGCCCCGCCAGTATGCGAACTTCAGAACTCCGTCTTATAAATCTCCGCGTATACCACTGCGCCACGGAGGCCTTCAAATATGCTATAACTAGCAAACAGCGAAGTTGTATAAACTTACCAATACAGTGAACTCTCCCGTCTGCTTGGACCTGTACATCTCCAATCCAAACAGAGCCCCGTACTCCGGCAGACTCTGCTCGTGTCTCAGCACCTTGGTGACCTCCATCAGTGCCCCGATGTTGAAGTCGTGCGCCGAGTACATGCGGAACCTCTTCTGTATCTGTTTACCAGCGGCTATATCGGTAGCTGCTTTGATAAAGTCGTTTAGCACAACTCCTGGGAAAGATAAAAGGATTGTTATGATAATTCTGGGAGATTTTATTTCTCAACTGTCACAATTTAGGGGTCAAGATCAAATAAAATAACCAAAAAAACCATCAACTTTTATTTTACCCCCGTCTATTATTATTTATTATTCTCGAAGTATTTATGCAAGGGCCCAATCATCATTATAACAGAATCATCTAATCCGATTTAGTAGCTTAGCCGTGTAATAATATTTAATATTTAAAATTTCACACAAATATGAATAAGAATTTAAGACAAATCGATTATAACTTCCCTCTCCCCTAATTAAATTATCTTCAAAATTTGAAGACTTCAACTTCGAAAATAACTAGCAGCAAAGAGAAAATTTATTATTAATACAACATTATAATGGAACAAAGCATTATCCTGTCCTTGAAAAGTTAATAAATCGAATAGTCTGAGAGGCCACTGCAGAGTTCCATGTCTGTGAGTTAGAATAAATTAATATGTTAATACAATATTCATGACGAAGTGCTAGGCTCCAAATTATGTGTCTATTGACCTGACACGTGGATGGCTGAAGATTGACTTGAAATTAATCACTGCTGTGAATTTCATTAACATTAATTTATCTGTCTACCCGTAAACACAATCTACATGTGACTGTTCCTTTTAAACTGGTATAGGACAAACTCCTTGGATTGATTTCTAGACCAGGCTCATAAAATATAAGGTTTTACTTCTATCCAATAACATCATCAGTAGAAGTCGGTGGTGCTGCTTCCTTGAAGAGCACGTTAAGCTGTCGTTCCTTTGCTCAGATTTTTTACCTTTTTAATCAAATTACACTGTATAGTTCAAGTAGCCGGGATTAATTTTTCCAATACATGCTGCTTCTAAATTTCTTGGAAATTAATTGAAAATGTAAAATGTTTCATTTTTAACCGACGAAAAAAACGGAGGAGGTTCTCAATTCGACACGTATATTTTTTTTTATAATTATGTATGACCACGCATAACTTTTTACAGAGTTGTTTTTACAGAGTTGATACCGATTTTTTTTTTATTATGCGACGGGCATCGAAGGTGGCCTATTGTCATCTGTTAGGACCTGATGCTGAAATAAATAAATGAATTCTAAATTTTAGCTTACAGCGATTTCGGTTTTTGTCTCGGTATTGGTAGCTTTTTGGCTACTAGTGCCGTGTAATATACTATAACAGTATAGTACGAGTACGATACATGACGATAAATCACTAAAAAGTAAGAAATAAAATTAGAACCGACTCAAAACGCACTAAAAAGTAAAAAATAACTGTGTCATTTAGTTGCTTTAATGCATATCTAGGAGTCGGTGCCAGCACGGAGTTTAAGGACTTTATGAACCCACAAACGCTTTGTATGACGATAAAGGTTTCTTAAACTTGACTGGCACCCCCTACATGGGATCTTAAGTAAATTAAGCAATTAAATGACACAGTTTTTATAATGTGGGTGTTCTATTATTATTTAAAAATTTTTATATGTTTGCATGCCACACCCTAATGTGGGTACATAAAGTGCATAAATAAATGTTAAATGTTTTCTCTATACCCATAATCCGTACCCTCAAAGATTAACCGCTAGACCCGGGTTGGGTAATCAAAATTACCATAATATTTATACAACATATACTTGTTTATTGGTTTTGGCTTATAGTGTAGGTACTAAATACTTAGTGCTTTAACATTTCGTTCCCACTGATCGGATGTTGGATTTACTTGGCCGATCCAATGGTAGACCATTTTACATGGAGCTACTCGCACTTATCGGATTCCGATTGTGTGACGGAGCCGACAAGAATTCATAAGTATAAAATTGTCTGCCTCAAAACCATCCGATTCTGATAAGGTGTCGTGTGTGGAAAAAGTGGAAACAAACTCTTAGACTAGTTGATTTTACTTTCAATGTTTATCCATTTTTGAGCGATCATTTTTCCATTTATAATTTCTAACTAATTTAGTCATTTTATAACGATATAATGTAGAAATAATTACTAATTAGGTCAAGTTTTTATATTTTAGTTTTAAAAGAACATGACACAAGACTAGAAAAGAAAAAATATTAACCAACCTCCGCCAAGTCTTTTCATTTCATCGTATCGGAAGTACAGCCGGTAAGCTAATCTCGCCGCCTCCCCTAATTTGGGCAAAAGTGGTTTCGCCCATTCTGGGATATCTAGACCAAGACTAACCTGAAACAAGGAGAATAGAAAAAAATGAGATTGACGCATTTGGAAATTGGGTTATGTACGAGTATGTTGACTTTTTTGCCTAGCTTCCAAACCGGTGGTAGAGTCATTACAAATAGTCTAAGATAACGTTTCAAAGGTGCTTGTAAAGTAAGCAGACAGCCTCATTGCTACTACTTACTACTCTATGAGGCAAAGATGAATATTGCTACGTACACTTAAAGCAGGTAGAATTGATTGTGTATTGGAGCGAAGTCCAGGCGCCCTCACAAAAGCAAAAGTACTAGGTATTAATGTTTTTTTCTGCTGCCTAACAGCATGGCTTTGTTCTGGTCTAAAGAGCATGGTTGCCAATGTAATAAAATGGGTACAAAATTTACAATTTGTAAGAAGTTTCTCTGGAATGTCCTGCTCTGTTTATAGACGAGCCGTTCATTTTTTATTCAACAAAGTAGGCCCTTGTCTGCGATCTCACCTAATGTTAAGTGATGCAGACTAAAATGGAAATAAAATAAGTAACTAAATCTAAGTTAAAAGAGGAACATCTCCAAATAGTTTGTATGCACCATTACAACGGAACGCTAAATCGTTTAATGGTACAATTTTGTCAGTAGGGTGTGACTAGCTACAGCAAAAGCCTAGCGACCTGAGCCAAATTGAAAATATAAAATATCCTAAACTGACCCATGTTGGGTATCGAATCAGGGCACTTTCAGTTGAGAGCCAACGAGTAATGCGGTATGCAAAACCTGTACCAGATATTTTCCTGCGGCATAATAATTAACACATTCTCTAGTGAGATTAACCGAGTACAAAAACGTCATTAAAATTGAAGTTAAATTAAAATTTTAATGATATTTCAAATTAATGATAATTTTGACTAGAGAGGTAATTGTCCAAAGACGAGACCGTCGATTTGGAATGCTAATTAGTTGTGACTTTAATTCAGTATTTAGATTGATTGGTGCGGTTATTTATGTCAATTTCATAATTTTGAATTCTTTTTTTCTAAAATAATATTGAAATTTGTTTTGTAACGTCAAGTTAAAAAAAACTGGAAGCAGTTTGTAATAATCATCGACATCATCAGCCTGGACATAGGTTTTTTGAAGCGACTTATTTACTAAAACGCACGGTACTTAGTCGCCCTCTGGTTAGCAGCTCTCTGCTACAACACTGCTACCCATATGTTTCATATTGTAAGTCAACTTAATGAGGGGGAGGCATTGTCGTGTCACTCACATACTCACAAACTTTCGTCTTCATGTCTCCAGTCATGTCTTCCAGTAATTTAAGTACCTAACTGCTACGTGCTTAGATACATTTGGTCTAGACCGAAGTCACAAAATCTTTGCCCAGTGAAGCTTTAGCCTGTCGGCACTTAAAAGCACTTGGTTAGAAATTAATAGAAACTTTTACCTGACTCCTGAACAAATCGAACAGGGTCTCAAACAGAAGTGGGTCTTCAGTGAAGTTTCTTCCAGTTTCCTTCTTCACGATCGTCACCAGGTCCCTGAACTGAACGAACTCCTGATGAACAGATTCTTCTTTGGCCACTGCCATCAGCTCCTTGAATCGTTTGCAGTTGGAGTAGAAACGTAGCTGGAAATCAAACATTTAAACATTGATTTAAAGTTAAATGCTAGTGGCTGTAGATCGACCTTTATGATCACAATATTTGGTTGCCTCCTTGGTCGGACTTGGGTCGGGTCACGGAATAATTCTGAGTATTTCATTCTTCAATGAAATTTTCAGTACATTTAAAGCCCGATATCGGGAAGTTGGTGGTGTTACACCCCTGTGCCTCGGAGAGCACTTTAAGCCTTCGATCCCCATAATGATCACCATCATCAACATCTGAGAGTGATCGTTAATAAATAAAACATTATCACCCTGAGCCCGCCAACTCGCATTGGAGCAGCGTGGTGGGTTACGCTCCATATTCCCTCTACTACAAGGAGGGAGGCCTGACTCTGTAGTGGGCCGTTAATACTCGTAGACTGACTATGATAATCCACCACTTGTATTCTAGTGTCCTAATGTTTTCCTAAGTCTTGAAGAAATTGTTGTATGTCTTGAAGTTTTTGTACCAGCTCTACTTATTGCATTTTATATCTTTTCTACGTTTTCTTTTAGGTGTACAAATAAAATATATATAAATAAATAACCACAAAAAATAATATGTAGGCATTAATAAAAAATTTAAATAAAAATAGAACCGACTCAAAACGCACTAAAAAGTAAAAAATAAGTGAATTAAAGCAACTAAATGACACAGTTATTTTTTACTAGTCAGTTCTATTTTTTGTTAAAATTTTTTATTTCTTACTTTTTAGTAATTTATCGCCACGTGACGTGATTATATGGCACTAGTAGCCAAAAAGCTACCGATACCGAGACAAAAACCGAAATCGCGGTAAGCGTGCCTCCAAAATTTGAAGAGTTCCTTCAATTTCCCCAGGATATCATCAGTGTGCCCTTTTTAATAAAAAAAGAATTATCAAAATCGGACAACTCTGTAAAAAGTTATGCGTGGTCATACATAAAAAAAAATATATATATACGAGGAATTGAGAACCGTTTTTTTTCGTCGGTTAAAAAATAAAATAAAAAGTAACTAGTGCTAAAATAATAGAGATGTGGAGAAACGTGAAAACGTGTATTCGTATAATAATTATACGTATTACGCACGTATAAATACGAGGTCAATCACGCTCCTAATCAATATACTGTTGTGATAGATTATTACCAGACAAAACACATAATTATGATGATTAATATTTTTCTCCTTCTATATGTAGGTACGAAATTATTTTTGGTTTGGCTTATAAATTATAAGAACTTTTTTTTAATACTCCTGTAAAATGTAGAGGAAAACAGGGAAGAAGTAGGCATCGAATGCGCGTAAACTTCAAGAAGTCACAGTAGCTTGTGTAAGCGATCCTGTGTTGCTTTCCCAAATGACGGATCCACTGGGTTTTAGTGGGTGGTCCGGATTACTACCCGGGATTCTCACATACCCTTACTGAGGGAAACGGATGCGTCCCAGGGATAAAAAAAAAGATTTATAAGAATTACTTTTGGTGAAAATCGTTAAATAAGTAATCTTTTATTAGAATCTTGGGTGTCTAGTTAAGTCAGTGCTAAGCAAATTATTTGGAGGCAAAGAACCTTATTAATAATTTAATTAAAAAAAACTTATTGAATGTATCGAATCCAGCACCTATTCGAAAAATTACGTGGATAAATGTGATTATTACTTTAAGACGAAAAAAGCGGATAGACAGGTTTCGGTCAGACAAACGCACTTTACGAATCCATAAGGTTTCCTTTTTTGCCATTTGGCAATGGAGCCCTAAAACTATGGTTAATATAATAAGTAAATACTTACATAATCTTCAGACAAAGGCTTGGCAGTGTAAGGAACAGGCTGCCATATTTTCCCCAGTCCTTCGTCCCACTGCTGCTCAACCTTGGGTGGATATAACGCCGCCATGGCCATCAGAGCAGTCATCTTGGTGCGTTCCTTGTCCGTACTCCTCAGCGCTATCTCGTCTTGCAGGTAAAGGCTGGACAAGAGACCATAACCCTCAACGCCGTAGCGCTGTTTGATAAACTTGCCGAGTTGGAAGGATCTCCTTTTGCCAGTCTGTAACAGCAACATATGAGATATTAATAAATGTGTTTTTTTTTCAATTCATGACAAGTTAGCATTTGTCTGCAATTACACCTAATAGTAAGTGATCATGCAATCTAAGATGGAAGCGAACTATCTTGTTAGGGGTAGGATAAACTCCACACCCCTTTCGGTTTCTACACGACATCGTACCGGAACGCTGAATTACTTAGCGGTACGTTTTTGTTGGCAGGGTGGTAATTAGCCACAACCAAAGCCTCCCAACAAACCTTGATGTTATGTATGTATCAATATATTGGTCCATCTCGCTATCTTTCCACAGATGCTATCTGAGAAAGAAATTGTAAGAAATTGCTCGGAGCAATAAGGCCCCCTTTGCATGTTTCCTTATAAAGCTGTATTTCAATGTCCGTTTAACCTACTATTTTATTCTTCTTCTTTTTCTTCTACAGAAGAATCGAAGTCTAGAGATTGATTTGATTATTGATTTCTTCAAATTTTGGTACCTAAAGATATTAAGGAACGTAGGATATTAAGAAACAAATTATTAAATGGTTATTTAAAAAAAAATTTTAAAACCCTATACTAATCAAACTAATCCCATTTTTCATGTTTTATACGGCAATAGGCGAAAATCTGACATGGGCTAAGGTTTTCCCAGAATTTCGACCAATTTAAAATCCAATTCCGTGCAATAGTACCAGAGGTGTGAATATAGGTGTAAATGAAGTCAGGGATGAAATCAGATTTACATTAGACCGAATTGAACCGAACATTCAGGCCACGAGGTTAACAGCCAACCAATATTCGTACCTCTGTTTTGAAACTAGGTGGATTTGAAAAGACTTTTCGTATTTCGACCTTTAGGCTAAAGTGGATGTAAATTCTGATATTTGACTTAAGATCATCTAAATTGGTCCAGGTCTGGCTAGTGGATAACTTCGGCCAAGGCTAGTTACCACCCTAACGACAAAGAAAGGAGTCTGGAGTTCATCCTACTTCTAATACGTTAGTTATTCGTGAAGCTTTTCAAGGGATGTACTGACGCTAAGAAAGCCTGTTATTTTAACTATTCCTATAAAAACAACTCAAAAAGTCAAGAATTGGGTTAAAATCTGACAATTCTTGGTTCCTATGACAATTCTTGGATCCGGGTATTTCTTAAACAACAGGATTTTGTATTAAAATATTTTTCGCCGGTCCATTTACGCAAAATGCAGGCCTGAACAAATATTAGGCAACTGAAATTGGGTTCTCAAACAAACTTATAAATTTACATTTTCAGAAGGTAAGGGAAACGTCCTGGAAAAAACCTTATAAATTTTCCGGTAAGGTTGGGGTCTAGGCTAATTTACCTTGCCTTTTTTATTCAATGACAAGTTGATGCTTGACTACGAACTCACCTGATGTTAAGTGGCGGTACAGTCTAAAATGGTAGCAGGCTGACTAATTGGAGGACGTACGTCTTTTTAAACCATAGATGGGACTTCTCTGATAGCTAATATTATCAGGTGTAACTTGGCTACTTTTAGTATAGACATTTTATTTATTTTAATTTGAATTCCACGCCGATAAAGTTACTGATGATTTATCTATATTATTATTCTTGGCAGTGGTACATCAGGGGTATTATCCTAATGACTTTATTTGTTTTGTGATCACATTCAAGATTTTTTATCTTTTTGGAGGTTTGTAGAGGTCGCCCTGACCTTTTATTATTTCTTACGAAACCTTTTTTTGTTTTTTGGATGACATTTAAATGCATTTTTTTAAGAAAAACAAAAACTTGTCTAATATATTTAATCTATCATTCATTTATTTACATTTCTTTTTAAATTTTCAACAATGCTATATAAAACAATTATAAAAACACTATTAAAAATTTATAAAAAAATCATTCCGCCTGCTGCGGGGCCCGGGGGTCCAAGCAACCGGTGGTCAGGGCTCCAGAGTGAGGAACCTCCTCACAATACGCGCCGTTTCAAGAATTACTGCCTTCTGTATCCGACCCTTGATCCAACAATTAAGCGAAAGCTTTTTAAGATGTTGGTCAAAGCTTTTCGATATAAGACCGTTGACTGAAACGACTATAGGAACAATCATTGTTGAATCAACATTCCACATGGCGGTAATCTCATGAGCAAGGTCCAAGTATTTTGATACTTTTTCCTTTTCAGCTTTCACCAGATTATCATCATGTGGAACAGTAATATCAACAATCATTGCACGGCGCGTTAATCGATCAATTATCACTATATCAGGTCTATTGGCTACAATATACCTATCAGTGATAATTGTTCGATCCCAGTAGAGCAACGCACTGCTATTTTCAAGAACTGACGCTGGGTCGTACCTATAGTAAGGCACCTCAGAATCGACAAGGCCATACTGAAGAGCAAGTTGTTGGTGGATTATCTTGGCTACTTGATTATGTCTGTGCAAGTATTCGCCATTAGCAAGGTGAGAACACCCGGAAACTATATGTCTGAGGGATTCCCCAGGTTGATGACACGCTCGACATATGTCTAGAGTGCCATCTTTCATAATATGTTTCCGGTAGTTTCTCGTCTTGATAACCTCGTCCATAATTGCACAGACAAAACCCTCGGTTTCCCCGAAGAGGTCACCGAATTGCAACCAAGATACAGATGTTATTTGATCTACATCCGGTCCCGTGAGGGCCTTGTACAAACGTCCATGCAACTCCTTACTCTTCCATATCGCCACACGATCTGAGTTACTAATTACTTTAGGCTTACGCCAGTTCTCTTTGCCAAGGGATAGTGGGGTAAAACCCTTGTCCACTGCAACGACATCCTTATGCATACCCACATTTATCTTGAGAAAATAATCTTTGAGATTGCACACCTCACGATTATGGAGGTTCTTGGCATTCAAGAAACCACGTCCCCCACACTTGCGTGGGAGGTACAATCTCATTACAGATGAACGTGGATGGTGCATCCGATATGACGTCAGCAGTTTGCGGACTTTACAGTCCAGGAAATCCAGTTCAGTTTGAGTCCACTTTAGAATGCCAAAAGAGTATATGAGTAAGGGCATGACCCAGCTATTGTAGGCACGCACCTTATTACCACCTGATAAAAGACTTTTTAGGACTTTTTTCAGGCGGCCAAAGAACCGTTCCTGCACTAGTTGTTTCATATTCCCTACCTCAATACCGAGTGCTTCTGACATTCCAAGATATTTATAGGTCTCCCCTTCGCAAAGTGATTTGAGAATAATAGTTTCTGAAAGTACTATATTCTCAGAGCTCACAACTCTACCTCACTCTATATATTTAAATTATTATTTAAATTTTATGACGATTGATACATTTGTTAGGGACTCCTCTCGGCAAAGCATATTTGGAACCCTCGTGGTTTTAATTTTCATTTAATAAAATTAAAGCTTTAGACGGTCTTTAAATTATTATAACTTTTAAATAATTATTTTAATTAAAAATCATTTCAAAAGTAACTTGAAATACTTAAACGAATTTGAGTTTGTGTTTTGAAATCGGGTGATTTAGACAGCAATCTATACTAATATTATAAAGAGGTAAAGTTTGTAAGTTTGTAAATAAAACTCTGTCGGGGCTAATCTTCGGAACTACTGATCCGATTTTAAAAATTCTTTCGCCAGTAGAATGCTACGTTATCGGTGAGTGTTATAGGCTATATTTTATATTTGTATTGTATATATTACCCGAGTTATCACAGTTTTTGTCGCGCGAGTCGGACCGTGAAATTTATTAAATTTAGCTTTATGCGCGTACACAAAAAGTTATATATATATATATATATATATATATATATATATATATATATATATATATACCTTTTTGTGTTTTAAAAATCATTTAATTCATATGCTTGCGTTTACGTTATTATTTATACAACTAAACTTAAATCCTTATCAAAATAAATTATTTAATAATTACAAGGATATTAGAGATAAGATATGCCTTTTACATTATATTAATTAGTTATATAGTTTCGGAGATATTACAGAATTTTTAACAAACATGACAATGCCACTATATCGTCCAAATAGAGTTGACCTCCTCCGTATTATGTTATACGTACCTACTGAATAGGGGTCAACATTTTGGTACTGATATTTTTTGAGAATTCGATCTTTGATTTTCTCGTTCAATTTATTTGGCATGGGGCAGACCATATTTATATAATATACGAAAAAGTTTGTTCGTTTGTTTAAACGGGCTTATCTCTAGATCTGCATGTCGGATTGTAAATTATTTTATTTATTATGAAAGCTAGACTTAAAAGTGAAATAGACTATTAAAAGCTATACACATCAGCTTGCCATAAATATATTTTGTTAATTTTAATGTACTGTAATATCGTACAATGTTTAACAAAAATGTAGATCTTTAGTACACGGGATGGGTTGGAGGATTTTGTTTCACGGGAAACTATAAATTGAGAGGGGTAGCGGGAAAAGAGCACACTTTATATGAAAGTCTGTCTTTAAAATTCTAAGATTACCTAAGAGGTTTTCACGCGGAAGAAGTCATGGGCGACTGCTAGTCTATTATATCCAAATTATTATTTGAATTTTATGATGATTTAGACATTTGTTAGGGACTCTCCTCGGCAAGGCACAGTTGGAACCCTCGTGGTTTTAATTTTCATTTAATAAAATTAAAGCTTTAAACGGTCTTTGGATTATTATAATTACTTTTAAATAATTATTTTAATTAAAAGCATATCAAGAGTAAAAAGTTAAACGAATTTGAGTTTGTGTTTTGAGCGCGGGTGATTTAGACAGCTATAAATTATTATTGTTAGGTAATTATGTTTGCTATCATTTATTTATTTACTTACAACTTTTTTAACAATGCTTTTAAAAAATAATTATAAAACCATTGATATATATTTTTTTAATTATGCAGTCCGCCTGCTGCGGGGCTGAACAGCCCAAGTAACGGGTGGTCAAAGATTCGGAGTGAATCTTAAAACGTTCTAACAATATACGCCGTTTCAAGAATAACCACTTTCTGTATCGAACCCTTGAGTCAATAACTAAGCGAAAACTCTTTAAGATGTTGGTCGAAGCTTTTCGCTATAGGACCATTGACTGAAATGATTATAGGAACAATAACCGTTGTCTCAATTAATTATTTTTAAAGTTTATAAAGACGGATATCAGCATTAAAATAAAATTTTTTATGGTACAAGTAAATCACGTTCTTTGAGAAAACACAGTGAAAAAAGCTTGGCCATCTAGATGTTAAAATAACTATAACCTAATAATACTTTTTTTGAGCAATTTTAATACACAATTAATGCGAATTTATGGCACGGGTACCTAAACCAAATTTAAATTAAAAAAAACTTCTAATGGATGAATTATGCAAATACTATGTTTAGCATATTTTTTGTACCTTCTTGTGCCCTTCGTTGTTTTTTTTTATTAGTTTTGTTCTTAATTTTAGACTATTTACGCTCTGCTAGTTACGAATTAGCTCATATTTAAGCTATTTAGCATATTCTAACGTATAATAAATCAATTTTAATTCAGTCATTTGCTTTACCTATTATTTGAGTTTCAACAGTAAATATTTTTTCTAAATTACCTTAATTCCTTATGTGCCCCGATGGTTCAGTGGTTATTCTTTATGGCTTCGAATAACGAGGTTCTGGGTTTGACTCTAGAGTCGGGTTTGCACAGCTAAGAGTTCGTGGTTTAGCATCGAAAAGCACATTAAGTCGTCGGTCCCGTCATCAATAACTTTTGATGGTAATTGTTATAAAGTAAAACACATAAACTTAATTGCCATATCCCCTCACTTTCTATTCCTGTAGGTAGACGTAAATACGCGGTGTCTCGCTAAATGTAAATCCGTGCTCAATACCATCTCCGCTTGTGCTATCTAATCTTTACGTGTAACCTCCGCCAGTAACTCGTTGAGTCCTTGACCATGTTCGGAGATTTGTTAGAGGCCGTTTTTTATGTCACTCGTATCATAAATTGATAACTAGTTCGTCTCTTTTATACCTTTTCATAAGCTTCCGCACAGTTTTTAACGAATTAAAAAAGAGGTGTTATAGGTAACTACGTCATCCACAGTTGTGTCTTTTGTTTATTTTGTGTTCATTTCCCCTTTACCTTCACTTACATAAAGTAAATACACACTACGGCCTCCATTGCGCAGCGGTTAACGCGGTAGATCTAAAGATGTAGGTCCTGGATTCCTGGCTAGGCCTTTTGAAATGTTCTGAATTGGTTGAATTCTGAATATTGGGAGGGTTTGGCCGTAGATGGTTACAACCTTGTCGACAAAAACGTACCGCCAAGCAATTAAGCCGGTACGATGTCGTGCAGAAACAGAAAGGGTTATCCTATTCCTAACGAGTTAATCCGCTTTCATCTAAGATTGCATCGGCACTTTCCACCAGGTGTGATAGCAGTCAAGGGTTAACTTGTAGTAAGTAAGCACAGGTACGTACGTTAGTGAGTCCTTCCAATCCCTCGATGTAAGTCAGGTTCTTCAGCTTCTCTTGCTGATCAGATAGAGACAGCTCGTCAGAGTCTGGAGTCCTTTCACCGTGTCTGTTCACCTGTTGCGGAAGTTATTATTATCATCAAAATCGTTGTCATTATATTTATCGAGATTCATCAAGATCATCAAGTAAAAACAATTGTATGTGGTCATAATTTTAAAGAAAGTTTAATTTTGTGACATATAAAGATTTTACAGAACTGAACAGAATCAATTATTTTAATCTATTTGTCTTACCACGAAAGCAAGAACCATTTCTCTATTTGGATCAGCGCTGACGGGAGATCCTCTCATGAGGTGGACCTGCAGGGTCAGCAGAAACACGCACCACAGCATGGTTCACTGTCGACAAAAAAATACATTTATTGGCTCACTTTATTCGGTTTATAAAGTGCACTCGAGTTCAAGAAGTCTCAAGATCTCGTCATTATTTGGCGGCCTCCGTGGCGCAGTGGTATGCTCAGTGGCTTTATCAAACTGAGCTTCTGGGTTCGTTTTCTGCCGGGGTATATTGAGATTTACTTAATTGGTCCAGGTCTGGAAGATTTGGTTGTGGCTAGATATCACCCTGCCGCCAAGCAATTTAGCATTTCTTTTTTTTTATTTTTTTTTACCGACTACAAGTTGGCCCTTGACTGCTAACACACCTGATGTTAAGTGATGATGCAATCTAAGATGGAAGCGGGCTAACTTGCTAGGAGTAATATGAAATCCACACCCCTATCGGTTTCTACATGACATCGTACCGGAACGCTAAATCGCTTGGCGGTACGTCTTTGTCGGTAGGGTGGTATCTAGCCACGGCGAAAGCCTCCCACCAGCCAGACCAAGACAAATTTAGAAAAATCTCAATCTGCCCCGCCGGGAATCGAATCCAGGACCTCCGTCTTATAAATCCACCGCGTATACCACTGCGCCACGGAGGTCGTCGGCATTCCGGTAAGATGTCGTGCAAAAACCGAAAAAGCGTGTGGATGTTCATCCTACTTCCAACAAGTTATCCCGCGTCTATCTTTGATCATCATCATTATCATCAGGTGAGGTTGCAGTGAAGGGTGATAATATATAAAAAAATAATATCAGCTTATTAAGACCCACTACAGGACCAGGCTTACCTGCTTGTATGAGAGGGATGTGGAACTTAAGATCGCAAACCAGTAGGATTCATAAATAAAGTGCTTTCAAACTCAATATACTTAAATTAAACTAATGTTGAATTCGATAAAAAATATGCTTGGTGAAACACATGGTGGTAGTTCTTCCCGGGAGTGTCATAAAGAGCTGTAGTACTACACAATTCAGAACAAACTACAGTTAATAGTTAAATATAACCTATGTTTGTGATTATGTTTGTTATTCTATTCGCGTTCTTGATAAAACGGTCAAAGCAGATGTCACCTAACATCTTATAATTTTAGCGAAACACAACAATCTGAACGATAACGGCGTGCAAAGTTCAATCAATATCGATACAGCCGGGTCAAAGATAATCAGTAGCACGTGGGCGCAACGGGATTTTGATATAATGCTAAATCAAAACAATAGCTTGATTGTAATAGCTTCTGCGTACTAAATAATAGTTCATAAGTGTGTAAAATGTGTTGTTGTATTTGACATAGATAATATTGTTCCGTCATAAATAAATATAGGTATCTAAGAATGAATAGCTCGCCAATCCGTATGAGAGCAGCGTGGTGGTTTATGTTCCATATCCCGTTTCCTACAAGAAGGGAGGTCAGTCTAATAATGGTGATCGTACTATGTGGGCGATTTAGCGTTCCGGTACGATGTCGTGTTGAAATCGACAAGGGCGTGGATGTCATCCTACTCCTAACAAGTTAACCCGTTTCCATCTTAGATTGCATCATCACTTAACATCAGGTGTGATAGCAGTCAAGGGCCAACTTGTAGTCGATAAAAAAAAAGATATATAGCCTACATGTAGATATTTGAATACATAAACACAAAAGTGTAATTGGATAAGCGAACAGTAACATTTCGCGAAGGTATTGAATGTGAATACACTCAGCCTGACCTCGCTTTCGTGTATCAATTTCCTACAAGCAATACACCTAAAGGTTATTTTATATTTTCGATATTCACTGTTGGAATACCTACATTATACCACTTGTCAGCCTGTTTAAACGGCACATTACAAGTTAAAGTTAGTTTTCTGGTTCTTAGCTATAATTGATAGTATTAGAGTAGAGTCGTATCCACCATGAAAAGTATCAAATCCAAGATGGCCGCTACGAAAAAATGGAGAGTTACAATTTTGTCGGGGTCTTTATCTTGCTACTGAGAATTAAAAGAGATTGCTTAAAAGATAAAAAAAGGTTATGTGAAGTCATCTTGGCAAACCACTGGACCAACGAGGCAACTGTATATCTACTCTGGGTAAGGCAGAGGAAGGTATGCTGGGAAAGTCTTACGTTAATAAATAATAATTTTACTAAGGAATTATTTTATGCTTGTATAAAGAAATACCTCCAAGGTTTAAGAGCAGCTTCACATAGAATCCTTTCTCTCCGATTTGTCATTGCATTATTTGATTGCGAGAAGATATTGCTTTGTTGTCTATGATTTATTGAGTATCGTGCGCTCTTCGTGTCCATTGTTTTGAAGAATTGATCTAAGAGACTTTGCAATAATCACATTTGATGTGAAGTTAGTTAGGCTTGGTAAGTATAAGAATTTTAACATACATGTAATGATATATACATTGGCAGTGCCGTAGCGCATTGGGATTATAAGCCGGAGGTCCGGGGTTCGATTTCCGTGCAGGGCCGATTAAGATTTCTAAATAGTTCCAGGTGTGGCTGGTGGGAATAAAAAGTCTTTATTGATGGTGTTTCGTTTTACGTACATTTGTATTACGTTAAAACCATTTAGTTGTACAATATTGTGGCCAGCTTCGAAACCACATACAGACACAAAAATTATAGTTTTATTACCATTTTGTGGATGTAATATAAATTAAAGAGTATTACGTAAAGCGAATATAATTACACCCGAAAACCAGTATCAGTTAAATGGTCACGTGACGGCCGTGGCACTGAACTACAAGATAACTGTGTCGACCTTACTGCCGCTCTTTTGTACACTTGTGTGGTCCTACATTCAATTATTTCAAAAGATTTCCCACTTTTCTTTTGAACTTAGTCCCAAGTGCGTTTCTGAAGATGTATGTAGAGTTATACATGATGATGTTCTGAAGATGTATGTAGAGGTGTGATAGCAGTCAAGGGCTAAAAATAAACCTGTAACTGCATATAATCAATTTTTTCCGGAAAATTAAAGTATACCAGCGAAGTATACCAGTAGTGGGTGCGAGGGGTATACCAGCGAAGTCTCTCTACAACCTGCTAAAAGACCTTGGCCTTACTAGAAGTGCAGTAAGCTCCATATTGGAACGAGTGTCCAAAGCTGCTCTAGTAGGGTCCTTCCGAATTTGGTTGGGCAGGGAGAATAACTTGAACAGAGGAGGTGAGTGTTGACGCGCGTCACTAAGGGTACCCTTAAACCTACACCCGTGTCACAAGTCTCGGGCTCTGTTCGGAGTTTTTGTCTCAGCTACGCAATGGACCCGGCACCCGCACGGTGAATCCATGGAATGCTAAGATATTCGTCTCTTCATTAAAAAAAAATTTAAATAGGATTTTTTGTCAGACGAGAGTAATCTCAACTCAACGTGCACATATACTATTTTTGTATTTTGGGGTATAACTTTTTATTTAGTATGGGTATACATACATTTTTAATTTAACAAAGCGAATAGGAAAATATATCCTGACTAAAGAACGCCCGCTGTTTCGCTCGTAGTTCTTATTCCCGAGGGAATTTCGGGTCCGATTTTAATAATTCTTTTTTTATTAGAAAGGGCACACTTCCAAGGTGGTTCCATTGTCATTATGTTAGGATGTGATGATGATATCCTGCGAAAATTGAAGGAACTCTTCAAATTTTATAGGCACACTTGCAGCGATTTCGGTTTTAGTGTAAGTATCGGTAGCTTTTTGGCTACAAGTGCCGTATAATATACTATGAGAGTATAGTACGATTATGTTACGTGGATTAATCACTAAAAAGTAAGAAATAACTGTCATTTAGTTGCTTTAATTTACTTATCTAAGCATATCTGTGAAGTCGGTGCCAGCAAGTTTAAGGAACATTTATTTAACGTAGTAAAGCAGTTTGTGGGTTCTAGGTAACGTCCGTAAAGTAAAAAACTTGGCTTTTCTTAATAGTGTAACTTATGAACTGAATGTTGTCAACTTAATATCTTAACTTGCTCTTAATTGCTGGTGATGGGTAATCGTTTGAAGCTGTATTAAGTTAATTGCTTTTTAAACGCAGCACAATGAACTAGTTACTCTGTTTCTCGAGTACATTCGTTGAACTGTAATATCTATATTGTTTGAGAATATTATCATTTTTAACCGACGAAAAAAAACGGAGGAGGTTCTCAATTCGACACGTATATTTTTTTTTTTTTTTTTTTTTTTTTTTTTTTTTTTTTTTTTATGTATGACCACGCATAACTTTTTACAGTGTTGTCCGATTTTGATAATTCTTTTTTTATTAGAAAGGGCATACATCCAAGGTGGTCCCATTGTCCGCATGTTAGGACCTGATGACGATATCCTGGGGAAATTGAAGGAACTCTTCAAATTTTGGAGGCACGCTTACAGCGATTTCGGTTTTTGTCTCGGTATCAGTAGCTTTTTGGCTACTAGTGCCGTATAATATACTATGACAGTATAGCACGAGTACGTTACGTGGCGATAAATCACTAAAAAGTAAGAAATAAGCTTTACTACGTAAAATAAATGTTCCTTAAATTTGGCTGGCACCGACTTCATAGATATGCTTAAGTAAATTAAAGCAACTAAATGACACAGTTATTTTTTACTTTTTAGTGCGCTTTGAGTCGGTTCTATTTTTTGTTAAAAAGTTTTATTACTTTTTAGTGCGTTTTGAGTCGGTTCTATTTTTTGTTAAAAATTTTTTGTGTTTCAATAACTAAATATTAAAGAATTAATTGGTTGTTTAAAAACCAAAAAAATAAAATTACGTTTAGTTAACATACAGAGAAAACTAGCATACCTTACTTTTTACTCGCATTGGTCTAGATTTGTTCATGACATGACAAACAATTTATGAAGTTATTATTCTATTAGCTTATGCTCCCGACTCCGTCCACGTGGAATAAGTTATTTATCATTATCATCATTATTATCACCTATTAACGGCCCACTACAGGGCCAGGCCTCCCTCCTTATAGGAGAGGGGATATGGAGCGTACACCCACCACGCTGCTCCAATGCGGTTTGGCCGGCGGATGATAATGTTTCATTTATTAACGATCACTATCAGATGTTGAGGATAGTGACCGGGACCGACGGCTTAACGTGCTCTCCGAGGCACGGGGTGTAACACCACTAACTTCCCGACTCCAGGCTTGGAATGTACTGAGAATTCCATAGAAGAACGAAAAACTCAGAATTATTCCGTGACCCGACCCAGGATTCGAACCCAGGACCTCGTGATCGAAGCCAAATAGGCTAACCACTAGACCAACGAGGCAGTTAATAAGTTATTACGGCAGTCTATTTTTTCTAAACTATGAATATCATATTTATTAATATCTAATCAAATATCTAAAATACGTTTTAAGCTTCTAGCTTGATACTTTCATACAATATTTCATCCCTCCTTTGAACCCCTTACAACCGTTTCTTCGCAATCAAGAATATCGGGAAAGTATTTTCACAAAACACGATTTTTTATTAAACTTTCATTACTAATAATAATATTTTTAATCCAATATTGTAAGGCTCTTTAAAGCAGAATATGCCTTCCGAATGTTTACTTTTTATTAAGTCCTAAACAATCTTAAGCTGACTTAAATAAACGAATTTGAATTTGATTATGC
The DNA here is from genome assembly GCA_034621355.1 of Mycalesis mineus. NCBI lineage: Eukaryota > Metazoa > Arthropoda > Insecta > Lepidoptera > Nymphalidae > Mycalesis > Mycalesis mineus. The sequence continues at coordinate 4,908,470 of CM067903.1, forward strand.
AAAGGTATTAAGCGATCTCACAAAAAAATAAAGTTGGGTCTATATCATCCGACTCATCGTTCTCAAGCCAAAAGCTTCGAGTAGGATTGCGAAATTCACGCAAGTATGCATCTTTTGTTAGCCAACTGTAATGCAAATTCATTGACTTTCGAAATGCACTTACAAGTTATATGTATTTTTATAGGAATAGTTAATGGACCCAGCAGATGAGTAAGAGGAAAACTATTGCTATATTATAAATTTTGGACATGTGAGGCACACATCCTTTAAAGTGTCGCCCCGCGTCCGTCAATCTGAGGCATTACACGTCTCAGTCCCATAGAGGTAGGCAAATGCGACGTCCAAGTTAATTAAACCTTCGTTTAAGGCACTTCCGACTGACCTTTTATCAGAATGTTCTGGATTTGATCCAGGAACGTTCGCCTTGGTCTTTCCCTTCCAACATTCCCGTATTCCCAATTTCGGTCTCTCGTCTTATAAATCTTATTATATAGTCTCCCTTTATTTATACTTCCTACATGACTAAACCTCTCTCGCTTTTAGTCACTACATCTTTTATACTCCACTACTCTCTTATCACACTATTCTTAACTCTGTCACTTAGTTTTACTTTACTTGTTTGTTGTTGTGTCAAAACTCAACAGTATTTGTTCTTCCCAAAATCTATATTTTAGTTTACCTACTATCATTCGGATTTAAGCACAACAGCATCTATGAATTTTCCTATTATAATTTGACAATTTTATAGGAGGCACAATTTCTTAAATCTTATTTCATAACGACATAAAATCAGATATTTACCTGTTATTATTTATGTTAACTCAGACAAGACACGTTTTAACGTATCAAAAGAATTTTCAATGACAAAAGAGTGATTAAACCACTTTAAAATTGTATTAACCACTAAATATTAAGGAAATAAAAATAGAGATAAAAGAAAAATACTCACGGCTATTTTAAAATACTTCTCAGTACTAACTACTAACTTAAACACGGAAACAGATAGGTTTTAATTGATAAAAAAAAACAAAAACTAATATATAAATATCTTTTGAACGTGCCGATCTAGCGCGTTCTGCGCTAGTACTGGCTTGCGCCGGCGCAACCGACCTTTACGTTGTCGCAGGCTAGACTAGCTCAAACTCCTTTCATTGCTCGACTTTCAGGCAACAATGTAGCGATTATCAAGCATTCGACACATTGTTGCATGAAAGCCGAGCGATTCTTTAAGAGGACGCTGTCCACTTTCAAATACGAGAACCTTGCTCACGAAATGCTATTGGTATAGGTACTGCCATTTGTATTAATGGAAATAACGATAGTCGTTATATTGTAACAATGGTTGGATTTGGAATGGAGTAGACGGCGTGTATAATGAAGAGATTTCTTATTCTGAAGTCCCGAACATCTGTTGGTGTTGCTTGGAACCCCTGACCCCGAAATGGTAGGAAAAGATATTTTTTTAAATTTTCAACAATGTTTCGTAACTTTCTCTTATTTCTCATTGTAAAATAATAATTATCATCAATAGATTTACAGCTTAAAAGCTCCATAATATCAATAATATTTGTGTTAAAGGACTTAAATTAATGTTTGGCATTGCAACGATCAATCTAACAGATGTTAATAATGATCAGGATCAGATCAGATGATAAAGACCGTGACGGGCGATTGAATGTGATCTCTGGGGCACGCAGTTTGTGTTTGTGGCTAGCGCAATCTTAACAGGTTAAAAGTTACTGTAACGAATAGATGAATGACAAAGCTGAGGGCACCTATTTATGGCATAAGTTTATATACGAATATTACTATTGCTACTATATGTAAATTAAATTAACTTACTATCAGTTTTAAGTCTAACGTCTCGACTATTTAAATGTTACCTTTCTTCGGCGTACTAAATAACTTACTTCGTTTTATGATTGTCCTATGTAGGTACCTTAGGTGTTAGCTACATAGGACAGTCGTTATAATAATAGTTTGCGTTGTTATTTGCCATCTCAATAATGTGTTCATTTGCATAAATGAGTTTTTCAAGCGTGAAAGGAACCTGTTTGTAGGCAGCTATTCTTTAAATGCTAATTCAACTTTTTAGTCTATCATTCATTTATTTACATTTCTTTTTAAATTTTCAATAATGCTATATAAAACAATTATAAAAACACTATTAAAAATTTATAAAAAAATCATTCCGCCTGCTGCGGGGCCCGGGGGTCCAAGCAACCGGTGGTCAGGGCTCCAGAGTGAGGAACCTCCTCACAATACGCGCCGTTTCAAGAATTACTGCCTTCTGTATCCGACCCTTGATCCAACAATTAAGCGAAAGCTTTTTAAGATGTTGGTCAAAGCTTTTCGCTATAAGACCGTTGACTGAAACGACTATAGGAACAATCATTGTTGAATCAACATTCCACATGGCGGTAATCTCATGAGCAAGGTCCAAGTATTTTGATACTTTTTCCTTTTCAGCTTTCACCAGATTATCATCATGTGGAACAGTAATATCAACAATCATTGCACGGCGCGTTAATCGATCAATTATCACTATATCCGGTCTATTGGCTACAATATACCTATCAGTGATAATTGTTCGATCCCAGTAGAGCAACGCACTGCTATTTTCAAGAACTGACGCTGGGTCGTACCTATAGTAAGGCACCTCAGAATCGACAAGGCCATACTGAAGAGCAAGTTGTTGGTGGATTATCTTGGCTACTTGATTATGTCGTGCAAGTATTCGCCATTAGCAAGATGAGAACACCCGGAAACTATATGTCTGAGGGATTCCCCAGGTTGATGACACGCTCGACATATGTCTAGAGTGCCATCTTTCATAATATGTTTCCGGTAGTTTCTCGTCTTGATAACCTCGTCCATAATTGCACAGACAAAACCCTCGGTTTCCCCGAAGAGGTCACCGAATTGCAACCAAGATACAGATGTTATTTGATCTACATCCGGTCCCGTGAGGGCCTTGTAGAAACGTCCATGCAACTCCTTACTCTTCCATATCGCCACACGATCTGAGTTACTAATTTAAATATTATAAATATTATTAAATATTATGCATACCCACATTTATCTTGAGAAAATAATCTCTGAGATTGCACACCTCACGATTATGGAGGTTCTTGGCATTCAAGAAACCACGTCCCCCACACTTGCGTGGGAGGTACAATCTCATTACAGATGAACGTGGATGGTGCATCCGATATGACGTCAGCAGTTTGCGGACTTTACAGTCCAGGGAGTCCAGTTCAGTTTGAGTCCACTTTAGAATGCCAAAAGAGTATATGAGTAAGGGCATGACCCAGCTATTGTAGGCACGCACCTTATTACCACCTGACTTTTTAGGACTTTTTTCAGGCGGCCAAAGAACCGTTCCTGCACTAGTTGTTTCATATTCCCTACCTCAATACCGAGTGCTTCTGACATTCCAAGATATTTATAGGTCTCCCCTTCGCAAAGTGATTTGAGAATAATAGTTTCTGAAAGTACTATATTATCAGAGCTCACAACTCTACCTCGCTCGATATTGATTACCGCACACTTGTCTACACCAAATTCCATCCTTATGTCATTGCTAAAGGTTTGAGTGATCTTCAACAATGACACAAGGTCTGAACGCTTTGATGCATACAGTTTGAGGTCATCCATATAAAGCAAGTGAGATATGAGTTCACCACCCCTGCGAAGGCGAAAGCCTAGCTCTGAATCCATCAGCAAAGTACTGAGAGGATTAAGAGCTAGGCAAAACCATAAAGGGCTCAAACTATCGCCCTGGAAAATACCCCGCCTGATCCCTATCGGTTCTGTCAATTCAGAACTCTCAGAGATGCCTGGATGATTAAGGTCCACTGACTCATGCACGACTCGAGAAAAGAACATAGGGTTGCATCGACCTTGTACAACCGCATGACCTCCATGAGCCATGAATGAGGCACTGAATCATAGGCCTTCTTATAGTCAATCCAAGCAGCTGTGAGATTTTTTCTGTTTCGCCGAACCTGCTGGCAAATAGCAGTGTCAATGAGGAGCAGTTCCTTCGTACCACGAGACCGGGCCTTGCATCCATTCTGTGTTGGGGCCAAAATATTATTTGCATTAATATGCATTGTTATTTTTGATGTCAGAATGGATGTAAGGAGCTTATAGATGGTAGGTAAGCATGTAATCGGTCGGTAGTTTTTGGGATCCGTGGTACTTCCGGATTTGTATAATAGGAACGAGACACCAGTTGTTAAGAATGTCGGTAGCGATCCAATGTCAACGGCGCTTTGGAATTGTATTGCCAAGATAGAATGCGCACTACGGAACCATTAAACGGACCAGATGTTACGCCAGAAATCTGACATAGCATCAGAAGTTGGAAATTCTCCATTAGTCACACAAACACTAGATTGCTCCCAGTTCCTATATACTTTCCGTTGGTCACTTTGAAAGATCCGATTCTGATAGTATCGGTCATTGCGCTCTTTATAACGCCTGATACGTTTTGCCCATGCATAGACTTTCTGCTTCAAGAAGTCGATGCGTTCCGTGACACAGTCCAAGTACTGGGACGGACGTGTATCAGTCCCAGCAAAAGCCTGGTTCACGAATCGCATGACCCTAGGGCGGTTATTGCCCTCCTTAAAGCAGATTAGCTTAGCAATGAGAGTTCTAGCCAGTGTGATACGCCTTTCGATTCTGGTCTGCCAAGCTGGAGCTTGACCCGTCCTCTGCGGGGCCGTGCGTGGTTCAGGGAATCTAACTCCCGCGATTCGACACGCCGCAACGGCTCCACAGTATAGGATCGAATGCGTATCACTTAGGTCCTCAGATGTTAAAAGGTAATTACCTAATATCCGGTCTAGAACCCCCACTAATGCCATATTTCGTCTATGTATAAGCAACCGAGGCAAACGTGGTCTTAAATTAAGAGGCATATACCTGTACATCAGAATCGCATCCTCCAAAGTTCTCCTCAGTTGCTCATCATCCTGGTTACTTACTGTCAGATCGATACCACTCTGTAACTCCTCTTGGATGTTAATTTGCAATGCTCGGTTCTCACTTGATATTGCATGCTGAGGTAAGTTACAAGTGGTATTAACCTGTGGTGGAGTTGAACGCAGCCGTTCAAGTAGGTAGACCCTCATCCAGCAGATGACGTCGCTGGATGGCCCGTACTTGATCCGCCAATCGTTGTGCAGTCACGGTCACTGTTGGTTCAAGCGCCTGAAACAGAGACAGCATTCTTGCACGGTACGCAGTGAGGTTAGGTCCCCCCTCTGTCGCCCCGTAGTACGCACGCATGACACTCTCATTCATATTCTGAGACCATCTCATGCGGCGCACTATACCACCGGCAGCGGGAGCATTCGCGGGGGCCATCGGCCCCTGTTGCCCCAAGCTGGCTGGTGGTCCGTCGTCCGTCGTCGTTGGTTTGCGCCGTGTGGTGACGCCCCGATGTGACCTTCGAGCTGGAGAGGGCGTCACATCCCTCGCTGATGTTGGCGGAGTTCCATATTCATCCGACGGCGGCGACGACGACGACGATGTTCTAGTTCTTGTTTGTGCGCATTTGGTTCGGCCGCCACCACGTCTCATTTTTATATAATTTTGTGTACATTTTCAATTATTTTTAGGTATTATTTTAGTATTGTTTTGAATTATTTACATATTTTTAAATTATTTTGTTGATTTTTATGTTATGTCAGACTGGTGGCAGGTGTCATTCGACTTATTATTAGGCGCGGCCAATTTACGTGATGCCACAGCAGTGGAAAAGTGTTGATTGTCTGCAGAAATTCACAAGTTCAAGTGTTAATTTTTTTTTATCCAATCATTCGAACTCGTTTACACTACACGATAACTAACTTAAAGGGAACTATCAGTTAGATTGTAAAATATCTTGCTGTATACGAGTACGTCGAAGTCATTATCAAAGATAAAAATATTTTATTCAATACAATCTTTAAAAGATTATTTTGATTTGATTATTAAGATTATTAGTTGTCAATAAGTAGTGCTTACATTATTAATTTCTACATTATATAAAAGTAATGGTGATAATTTAAAGTCGGCAACATAAATCAAATTAAGTAAAATCGCAGTATTCACAGCCAGAAAGCGGCCTTATCACTAAGAGTGATCTCTTCCACGCAACCTACTGTAAAGAACTATCTTACTAAATCATGTTTACCATTATCAGCCGATGAACGTCAACTGTCGGACATAACTCCAGAGGGGTCTATAAGGGTCTAGGGCCGCCTGCATCCAGCGGCTTGTAATCAGTCGACCAGTGAGGGGCCGACCAACAGTGCAAGGTCAATATTCCAGCACTTTGAGACACCAATGCCCATCGGCTCTTCGAATTCACTACGAGACTCATCACGAGATCTATAAAACTATATACTCTATTAACTTGAATATGTTTGAAATTTAAAATGGTCACTCATTTCGCGATACAGACGCTCACTAATTTGTCAATATTCTCTACGGGACAGTATTATTATGGGTGAAACCGCTATTATATGTGTATCTATAGTACTTAAAAAATAAAGAGGGTTTGGCTGGTTGGGGGCTTTGGCCGCTAGTTACTACCCTGCCAAGAAAGATGTAGCGCCAAGCGATTAGGCGTTCCGGTACGATGTCGAGCAGAAATAGAAAGCGGTGCGGATTCACTTCTAACAAGTTAGCCTGTTTTTTACCATCAGGTGTAATTGCAGTCAAGGGCTAACTACATACATACATACATACATACATACATAACACACGCCTTATCCCCGTAGGGGTAGGCAGAGACCACATCCCTCCATTTGCCACTGTCCTTTCATACTTCCTTGGCTTCTTCCAATCTCATTAATCCTTTTATATAAGTTCGTCGGTTTAGGGTACTCTTGACCTGGCCATTATTTAAAATGTGCTGAATTTGGTTCAGAAACATACGCCTAGGTCTTCCCCTTCCAACATTTCCATTCACTCTCACCTCATAAATCTTTTTTGTTAATCTTCTTTCATCCATTCTCTCTACATGTCCAAACCATCTAAGCATCCCTTTCTCACTTTTAGTCACTACATCTTCTTTTACACTACACTTTTCTCTAATCACACTATTTTGAACTCTATAATGAATAAAATAAAAGAAAAGAAAAACACAAAATGTCAGGCTATGACGTCAACAACGGAATAAAATGTCTGCGCTGAATTCCAGGTACAAGTTATGCTTTCCAATAAACAATCAACTTATTGAATTAATAAAAATAACGAAATGTTCCGAATGTATCACAACTACTAGTACAACTATACTTAATATTTGTATTTCTTGAATACGAAACTGATTTCGACGATTTTCATTAAACGGGGAGCAAAAAATAAATTGCTTCAAAAAATTTGCGTTTTACAATTCTTTTCATTTTAATTGCACAGATTGGGGATGATGTAATATGGATGATCCAGTTATATAAGATCATACATGAAACAATCTGAACCTGAGCGTATGGTTTTAATTTTAAAGTACAATTATTTTTCCCTCGCCTTAATTTTTTTCGTTCAGATACAGCACGCCCGCTTTGTTTTCGTTCCCGTGGTACTTTCGGGATATAATGTGTCTTATGTGTTATTCTGATATGTCAGCTATATTATTGTGAAGTTTCATCAAAATCCATTCAGTAGTTTTTGCGTGATAGAGTAACAAACATTTAGTGATCAATACATACAAACATTCGCCTATATAATATTAGTAAGGATGTGGCCGGCTACACAGTAGGGGTAAAGTGAAAGACACTCGGCAGAGCAGCTAAGGCCAGTATGTTGTCACATCAGCTGACCGTGTTTATGTGACCGAGCATTTGTATTCCGCACTATGTGTTTTCAAACTTCACTTCACGGTTTAATAAATGATCGTTTTGAGTAATTATCATTACCAGCCTATATAAAGGACCTCCATTTTAAAAGGAAAAGGAGTATGGAACAAAAAGCCACAACGTTGCTCCAATGCGGAGTGGCGGGCTTAGGGCGATTTTGTTAAATTAATTATTATTAGATTAATACATACGGACGGAAGGCACGCGGCTGTAACACCACCAACTTTTCAACTTACTGAAATGTTTTCAGGAGAAGGAAAAGCTTATTATTTATTATACAAGACTTGAACCTAGGACCTCGTCATCCTAAGCCACGGTTAAACAACGTGGTAGTTTAAAAATTATCTACTTAATACACAAGAAGTAGGTAGCGTACCCTCTGGAGTCTAATACCAATTACAACATCACAAGAAAACTTTTTATTAGAGGTTTGTTTCGAAGTTTTAAAGATTTCAGGTTTCTATTGTACTCTCCGACCACAAACACTTTTCGTAGACGTTCCGTTGTCTATCAATAGATGGCGGTAAATAATTTTATAACATATAGTAGTCTTATAAAATTATTTATAGCTTACGAAAATGTTTGGGGTTTCTTTTATTACATTTTATTTATTATTGGATGATATATGATATAATGTACAAAAACTGACTGAAGTTTGTCAACTTAGTTTTTGAATTAGCGCCATCTAGTTGTGATTGGAGGATTTAAGAAGTTTACTTAGTAACACTGCTTATAAAAGGCGTCATAACTTAATTATATTTAAGTATAGTTATTATTATCTACAATTGTAACAAATATAACTATAACAAATAATGGAAATGAATTATTATAGTTATTTTAGTTTATTTTTATTATTATAGTTAGTTAACTGATATCCATGTTATAAATTTTGTTAGTTTAGTTTGTAATTATTTTGTATGTTTATATTTTTTGTGTGCCTAAATAATGTTTGCTTGTTTATAAATAAATAAATTAAAAATGAAAATGAACCCAAAAAATTTAACTATTTTATTTTTCATTTCATTTATTAACGGTTAATACAAAGTGTTACACTTAACTTTTGAATAGCAAAGCATGGTTAGCCGTCTGATGAGAACTGTGACGTCATTATAAATCCAATATGGCGGATTCTCAAAAAGCCTGACCACTATATTTCTTTCAGCCCTCCATTAAAATGTGTATAAAATAAAACGGTATTTCTCATAGGAATACGAAAATAAAACAAGACGCCACATTTAATTTAATACGATGTACCATGATTGTTGTTGATAATAACAACAAAAACAATACTTTGGAAGTGAATACTGCAAAAAGTTAGTTATAAACAGAAATAGAAGGAAATCCATTGATATGTTATTCCTTCTAGAGATCATATTCTGACATAATAAGCATATATGTAAAAGCTGACTGCCTTTATTTATACTTTATTTATTTTATAAGTTTTTAAAAGTAGTTATTGGGAAGGCATTTTCTGGGTAAATGGTTTTACAGTCATGCTTGATTTTGATCCGAAAAACGTTGCTATATTTTTGTTTGAAGATTTTATTTTCTATGCAAGATATGATTTGGAAAATTGACGTTTACATGCAAGGCTTTGACAACGTAAACAACATGGCAAAAGTTTGTAGTTACTATAATATTTATTTTTAAGCCTCTTCTTTGTTTGATTTCTCCTTACTTAACGTATCCTTAACTGAGCAACTTTTGGTTTTTTATACACAAACAGCGGGTCACCTAATGTTAAGCGATCATCGCCGCCCATGGAATGCAACGCCGACCCCGATGCGTTCACAACCTTTTAGGTATTTATTTATTTGCTCCTTGAATCATCCCAAATTATAAGTGAGTGGGAACACCAAAGATGAAAGCTCATTCTACAACTTGCAACTGCCTGGATGAAAAATCTGGTTGTCAGATGTTAGTGTTATTCCATGCATCCAGATGGTGGGAATGAAATTAGTTTTTGCAGTTCGAGATACGAACGATAACGAAGGTATACGGTAATATCTTTAGCGGTTAGGTAACCATTTTTACCTGTAACCCTTTTGTTACCTGATGAGATCAAAATTTACCTGTAGTCTCTCGAGAAGTGACATATCATTGTTAAATGGCGCGGTTCTATTACTCTTCTAAAAAGTAATTTGGAACATACCATAACAGAAACAAAAACCGTTTGGAAGGCTTTGGGGGAAAGTAATCAAACTTCGGCGGGAATTGGTGATTTTTCGGCAACAATTCGACGGCTCGAGTTAAGGATAGTGTAATTCGCGGGTTACGATGGCGATTGAGTGTTTTACATTCTTCGATACTTGGGCAAAACCTGTGTTTATTTAATCGATTTTAGCTGGGTTCACAAAGTCGGCCAGAATAGTCAACTTATGCAGATGAGATGAGAAAAATTGCTACGGCTAAGGAAAAAATAGACTTTCTATAGATCATGAAAATAGAAAAAGTCGTCAAAAGAAGCGGTTGGTTACATAAAGATGGCTACGCAACATAAAAAGATAAACAAAGAATTTCGCTTATCAAAAATAGAGTCTAAGAATATACGAAGAAGAATGGTGCACATAGTTCGAGTCTAACTCCAAAGGTCGTGAAATGGAAAGCCAAGGTTGAGCTTCCTTTACTGTTCGAGGACAGAAGGTTTCGCTGGTTTTGCAGGTTTTAGATACAAACAGCGAAAGACTAACTTAGGACAGAATCGATTCGTTTGTTCAGTCGCTTCGATAGTACAACTTGTTTTGAATAGTATTTAAGGGAGGCCGTCAATCGGCTGATAATGATGACAATGATGATGATATGCCCTCTATTAAAGAAGAGACAGTATCGTATCGCAGTCGTGTCTGATGTACATAAAACCGATATAAATCGTGATGAGATTATAAAAGTTTCAACTGAGGATTTGAAAGTTTTCAATTTCGTTTCAAATTTTCATTGCTTGAAGTTTTTAGAGGCGACATTTTATTTGTAGCTCAAAAATCATTGCGAAACGTATTACATGAAAACTGTACCACGATAAAATGACGAGAGCTTTTACTGTCCATATTTGCACATGGATCGGACGGTGTTCACGAAAACATTATGAAGTGAAAATAATGTAAATATAAACTCCCATGAACATAGACGAAAGAGAGAGATATACAGGCATTTTTGTGACAAAGTCTAAAATTCATAGAACAAAGAAACATGACCATCGTCGTTATTTTAAATATGTAAGGCTTGTAGTACAAGCGAGAGCGCGGACGAGCAAAGAAGAACAATCGGCCTTTGCGTTTGGCATAAATTGTTTTGATTATATTATTAATTTTAAATGGAAAATTAATCTATTTTTTAAATTTAAAATATAAATTTATAACAGGAAAATCAATTATTTCATTAATTTACATTAATATTTATAAAAATATATATAAAATTTTTAACAACCAATTAAAAGCTACCATTCCATCAGTATTTTCTTCAGACATTCACGTTAACTATCGTCAGTAAACCGACTTACAGCAACAATGAAAAATCCATTCTTAAAACATTTATACTATTAGGATACGATATTTTGAATATCCTGTTGGTAGCCGAACAACTGCCAGAAATTATTGTTCTATTATCTCTCAACCGATTTTAATGAAAACTTTCAGGCGACGCGATTCTTCCAACAATTACCGTAATATTTGTGAAAATTGGATAAAACTCAACAAATTATAAACTACAACTTTTCTCAGAAATCACTTACTCGGCGATGACCGCATGAAAATCCGTTCAATTTGAGTGCATTGGGAACTGGCAGACACAGACAGACGTGACGAGGAATAGATTTCATAAGGGTCGAAGAGCATACACAATGGCGGCAAAGTTACCTCACCATAGTAAGTGACAAGTAAAATAATACAAGTCCCTTGTGACGTAACTCAGGTGTCGTACGGCGACACGATATATTTTCCTTCAATATACATGCATTACCTTGCGTTGATTCACTTGTGATTTAGTGATGGCCATTTGACTGAATTGACTTTCTTCAACGTCGATAAAATTAGGAACATGATATCTGTTGTGCTGTTGAACGCGAAGGTGTTTTCATGATAGCACATCATTTTCGCTTATTTATATAGTTTGTAGTTAATATTTTCCTAGCATACTCAACTATTTAGGCTAACTATATAGAGACGCTTGTCATCTTAGACCACATTTACTACCAGATCAGATCAGGGCCAAACTCACGAAATTATCGACAACTGTTATAGCTACAACATGTTTCGACACCAACTTTCTCTAACTCCAACTAAAATAGAATTAAATAAGTATACATAGTTTCAGATGGGATTCTGGGAAATGGAAAATGGGAAAATACTAGTTTACTTGTGTATAACGTCAAGAATTCATTATCTTACGAGTCTCCCTACGTCTGCTCTACCTACATGCTATCATGGTCCGAACTCAATATTTACATATAGCAGAAGCATGGATTAACAAATTTTTAGCTCTTATAAAATGCCCAAAGTCTCTTACTACATTAAAATCACCTCTGTGAGATAAAGGAGAGGTACATAGATATGTACGAATACATCCTTGTTTCGTTCCCCAACAATATTATTAGCAAGTCATCGACAAGTGTTACGTCCCTGGCGCATTACCGAGGCAATCTCCCTATTTACGAGCATGCAGCGGTGCAGAATCTATTAAACCTCCGGGAGTCGGCGGCCCTGAATTAATATCGATTATCGCACAACACTACACTATTACCCGACGAGCGCGCCTCATTAAGTGTCGATAGTTTTCACTAACTTAGCTGGCAATGTTACAAAAGTCTACCAAGCTACATTTTGTTTACTTTGGGAATCACTAAATATCTCTCGTGACTTCATTGTATTGTATTATATTTATTACTTTATATTCTACATATCGATATCTTTGGGTAGAAAGGTCGTATAAACCATTTTGGCCAAATTGAGTTATATATACCATTTTTCTCAGAATTTTTTTCTCTTCGATCTGTATATACGAATTGCAGAAATTCGCACAAAAATGGTAAATGGTCATAGCCGCTTAAAAAAGGTAAATTTTCAATGTAAAAGCCGAATGTTTTGTTTTTGTAGTTTTGTTACGATGTAATTACCATAATTTGTATTAACTCAGGGCGTAAAATTAGTCTTTAATTGGAAATGGTTTATACGTCCTAACGAGTTAAATGCATTATCTAAAAATAGTTTAAATTATATATAAAAAAAAAAAATGCATATGTGGGATTTTACGACAGTAAATGTGACCATAAGCTTACCAAAAATGGATATACAATCTTTACAGTTTTTTTTATTACATTTTCATGGGGTGTATTAACCAAGAATTGAATTTATCCTAGACGTAAATCCAAGCTAACTTTATAACATAGATATTTTTTATAACTTCAAAAACAAAATAGTTATGATTTTTTATGTAAAAAAAAATTTGTTTTTTCGCTCTCCTGAATAGTCGGGTTTTGGTTTATACGACCTTTCTACCCAAAGGTATCGATATTATCACAATGTTATCTTTCATTCAAATGTTATTATTATTTATAATTTATTGATTAAACGCTTGCTATTTTTTATGTTATAGGCTAGCGCTTAGCTACGATCACGCCTGGTGGTCAGCGAAGATGCAGCTTACGGTGGAACTTGCCCAGGAGATGCCTATTCGTTCTCGACTTGAATTAACATTTAATATAGCTAGTTGTTATTACTTGCTGATAAAATTATGTTTTAGTTAATTTTGTTTAAACATTCAATAATTAATTTATTTTGCTATTTTTTGCTTTCTACAATATATTGTAAAGCACTTTAACGTATCCTGAGGATGTTCCAGTTTCGGAATAAAATGTATGTAGACGGTTTTGGATTCGTCTGTATGTCGTGGAAAATAGCATAATAAATATAAAAATAATAGTAATAAACTTCCGTAAAGTAACGCTTGATTTTATTGATTTTAGTGCGACTTCCGTAACATTAAAAAATAAACAGAGCATTTTGCAAAACCTTTATCCAAAAATATTTTAAGCAGAAATATGACCAAAATTTTATTTATGCGGGATAAATTCGATCATCAATTTTCTTGATTACCGTCAAACTTTTCCTCTTAACACCAATTTATGACAACTGACTCCGAAGTTCAAAGACTTTTCAAAATAATTGCTAAAGATATTTTACTGATATTCATTTTATGATGCAAATAATAGATAGCTTTAATTTTTTATCGAAATTTATTTGTATAAAAATAAAATTAATTTAGTTTTGGTTTTAATATAAAAATATAAAATAAAAAATTGCTGAAAAATACATTATAATCAATTTGAAAACAATTAATCCGACTTATTATTTGTTTATTATTATCAAAGCTGCTTTGCATTATCAAATGCAACGCAAAAATCATAATATATTTTTACATAAATGCTATCTTAAATATTTCATGAATTAAAATAATAATTTTCTATTTATTTCTAACGTTAATATTTTATTATTAAAAAATCCTAATGATAAATATAATTGGCGCCACCTATGTAAATGTTGAAGAACTTATATGGTTCTCTACTTTCTCAATAGATGGCGTTGTATTTGTACATATTAGTTTTATTCGTAGTTTCATTTTTCTTTACACGTTTCAGATGATATTTGTAATATTTCCAGTAAACATTCCATAATTTTCTTTTACGATTGTGTATTTATTTTCATATTAATTATTGGAATTCGTAAGTTAAAACGTTTTAAGTGGTGAACACAAAATATAATATTAAAATTATCTCTAAATCAACGATTATTAATATCATGATGCTTAAGGGAATTTAGAAAGATTGCCTGTTTATCATGACTTTACAAGATTAGAATGACGACGGTCTGGTTAGTTCTGTTGGTCATGCCTTGAGAGGACTGCGAGGAGCAACTGAGAGGTCCTGAGTTCGATTTCCAGCATGCGTCAATTTAGTATTTTTAGTTTTGCTAAATTAGGTCGACTCTGGTTTGGTTGTAATTGTCGGTGGCACCACCAAAAAAATAGAGAGGACATAATTTTTCATGTAGGTTAATTGAAAAGTATACCTTAATTTCAATGAAATTAGTATTCCATTTGAAATTGAAAAACTCGTGCTAAACTCTTATCATATTTCAATCATACTTCGTATGAAATATCTTGTATGATTGGAAAAGTTATAATAAACAATCCCAAGGGAGTAATGTCGTTGTTTTCGTTGTTACAACAATAAGTATCTTGTTAACGAATCAATTTCTGAACTTGAAACTGTGAACGTTTAGGGTTCTTATAAGGTATTTTTAATTATTTTAAATTTTACTAAGAGCCGAAAATTGGATTGCTTTAAAATTTTGCAGTAAGTATGCATAAGTTGCCCAAACTGTAGATACATTAAAATTTTTAACAAAAAATCTGTCTAACCTAAAAAGTAAAAAAACCGGTTGTCTTGGATTTGATTCTTGGCCAGGTTAAGGGACATTTATTTTACGGAAGACAGCAGTTTGTATTAGCTATTTAAAGTGAAACTTCTTTCTCGTATGCTTGGTAAATTAAAAATTTAATGACCAGTTATTTTTTACTTTTTACTGCGTTTTGACTTTATTTTTTGTTAAAAATTTTTATTCTCACTTTTTAGTGCTTTATCGCCACGTAAGTACCGTGACAAAAAGAAATCTATATGTCAAAATTGAAGAGATCAGCAAAATCAAAGGATTTATCATCAGATCCTAACATGATGATAATGGGACCACCTTGGAAGTATGCCCTTTCTAATAAAAAAAGAATTATCAAAATCGGACAACTCTGACAAAAGTTATGCGTGGTCATACATAAAAAAAATATATACGAGTCAAATTGAGAACCTCCTCCGTTTTTTTTCGTCGGTTAAAAATAATCAACAGTTTTAAAATAAAATTGAGTTTCAAACTCTGTCTAACCGAAACCGGTTTTCTTGGATTTGAATCTTGGGTTTGACTATGGAAGACTCAATATTAGCTATTTTTAGTCAAATTCCAAGCCCGCGTTCGAGTAGGTGGTGTGCTCCTGACTCCTGTGCATCGAAGAACGTGTTAAGCTGGTGCCGGTCAGTCTCGCTGTACATCCCTTCTCATATAAGCAGACAAACCTGCAGGCCTATTCTCTAAGTTATTGTATTTTAGCCACCTAATAAAGTAAACGTAAAATGAATGACAATCGCATTTATTAATGAACTATTTATTAGAAACATCATCAGAAGGGGTCAAAAGGCACAAGCAGAAAAAGAACATTAATCATAACATCAACACGTTTTTATTACAAAACTTCCTTAAATCAAATCAAAATGAAACAATCTGACGGTAATCACACAATTTACTTAACAAGCATTTACAATTTATTACACTTTAACTTTTAACAAAATTAACTAGCAGCATAACTGCACACAAAGTGAACACATAAAATAATAATGACTTCACCATTAGGGCTTCGTTTATATAACCGCCCGTAACCGCCAGTTTTTGCTACAGTCTACCACAACAACACAAAACCGGCACCTCAATAGTCTATGGTTCGCAATGCTGCCAACATATTATTAACGATAATGCAATGCCAAATGAACACGAAACCACGTGACTTAAGAATTTCTGAGATTAGATAGTAATTTTTCGTCTCTATATGCTAAATCAAATAGACCTGCTAGACCTAGTGTCTTCCGAATAGAATCTATAATAAGTATTTATTTCGGAATTTTCTTAATTTTATAAAATTCGGATTTCCATCCCCATATTCTCCCCCCACATATATTTGCAGACATTGGGTATTTTCCCCATTTTGATCCCCAGAGTTTTCTCACAGCTCAATCGTTTTTCATTAACATTAATTTGTAATGCTCAATATCACATCGAGAATGTGAACTAAGTTTTACTATAACAACAATCTATAAAATCTCCACGTGTTTGTACTACGTCCACAACACTACAACACTACTACAATGCTGTTCCTTCTGCTTTTACTTCCGTGCCTCGACGCGACTTACGTCATATCTCTGTATGGAGACGTGTACAATGACGTTGACTTCTTTACCAGGACTTACCCGTGGATCATAGGTATACACACATTTTTAGGATATGTGAGCATGTGACAACCAAAACCTCATTGGTTTGTCACAAGTGTCATATTCCTTCGACTTACTCATTTTGTCTTTTGCATTAATTTTTGATGGTCTTTGTAGCGCAGTGGATTTATAAAATGGAAGTCCTGGGTTTGATTCCCGGCTGTGCCAATTGGTATTTTGTAAATTGGTCCAGGTCCAGCGATCCTCGCAGAGGATCTACCACCCAGCCAAAAATGAAATTTCGTCTTATAATTCCACCGTGTATGCCACTGTGCCACAGAGGCAATCAACAGCGTATTTCATACCTACCTACTTACAAGTATAAAAATAAATTGTTGTTTAAATAATTTCATTTTAAGGCTCTACATATTAAGAAGGATCTTGCTAGCAAGATTTAACATTACATGCGTGTTTCTTCCGTCAATCTGTACAAATACACTCATTTTTATAGTGTACGGAACAAAGTAAGTAAATGTAAAAAATTTACAATAAAATTTCAAATTGTGACATTTGTCGTCAAAAGAGATATTTATATGAGCACCTGCTGAGATTCTTGATGTTTTTTCTCGGAACTGGTTGTAGAGTCACTGTCACTAATAAACTCAACCCTTAAACGTCATAAATACTCGGTCTTATCTAAACCCCTTATGTATTTACGACTCTGGCCTGCACGCAAACGCCATTAGATCAAGAAATGTACTGATCCATGTGGCTGGTGACCTATGGGCTGGTGCTTGCTTAGGCCAAAGCCTTAATATTCTAATAAAAAAGCGGCAGTCTTGTAGGAATCTTGTCTATGTATTTTTTTGTAAATTATTTTCTTTTATTTTTATTTTAATGTTTTCAGCAATTTATTTGACTTCTATATACCTACGCTTACTTTGGGGCTATATAGCGATGTGTGTATTGCCTTATAATATTTATTTATTAATTTATTTTCATAGATAACATAGGGGGGGATATAATGGTGGACTACTACTTGCTGGGCAGCGGGAAGTACTCGGTGCCGCAGATGTGCGCCTTGAACGAGATGAAGATGAACAACTTCTTGCAGGCGCAGTTCTTGAAGTGCGAAGCTGAAGGTATGGATGGCATTTTATAGCCTGACAGGTTACTTTTGATCTAGCAGTTAGTCTATGTGGCTTGCGAGGTCCTGCGTCCGGATTGTGGGTCGAGTTAAGGAACTGAAAATTTTATGCTATTTGCGTAGTTAGTGATGTGAGATTCCTTGTTTCGTGAGCCTCCTACCAGCAAGACCTGGACCAATTTAGAAAATCTAAATTATCCGAGCCAGGAATCGAACCTAGAACCTCCATCTTATAAATCCACTGTGCATACCACTACGCCACAGAGGCCGTCATCGCCATATGATAATGATAATTAACGAATAAACATTAAAATCCTGCAATCCTGAGCAGCATATTATCTTCTATCGAATAGACAGCTCTATCCCATATCCTATAGGCAGGAACCTTATAACCTAAGGATATTATCCTATAAAAGAATAAACTCTATTCTACTACCCTATAGGACTCCTAAGGAGTAGAAATCGGTCTTATATTATGCAGTTGTTGAGTAATATTTTTTATTTCAGGGAAACCAAGTCTAATCTGTCTCTGCGAATCAGGAATCGACCCTCACAAGTACAGACAATGTGTCTTGACCAAAGGAAACTACGCTAGCCGCGCTTCTGCTAAATATTCCCAAATTGGTATCGATGCCAGTCCAATTGTCGAAATCGGATACAAAAACACCATTTTTGGCGTCGAGGATAGTTGGTATTTAAAGAAAATTTGCACCATATTCGGTGATAATCCTCCCCGAGGATGTGTTAAACCATTTTCTTGTGATAATTCTACTAAAGTTATTACTGATAGGAAAGGATTAGTAAGTTTTGATTGTGATTGTACAAAATTCCTTCCTGAACCAACTCCAATTGTAGTAGATTCTGCTACTATTTCACCACCTACTAATACTACTACTACTACATTTTCTACTACTACTACTGATGAAAAATATTATTTAGAGACAGAAACTAATTAGTTGAATTTATTATTATATTCCCTCATATATTTGTTAACATAATTTTTTTTAAATTGTTAACAATGTTAAAATATTAAAATCAACTCTATTAAAAGTTTTTAAAACATAACTATTTTTTTTCTTTTTGTTTATTTCATTAAGATTTATTTTTATAAGCATCGAAACTAAGATTGGATGACAATTTTTGATTAGCCAAGGATTATATTACTTTTTATATATATTTAGGTCCATGTAGGTCCATGTAGGTTGTCCCTTTACGTTACCATTGACGTTATTATGAAGTTACCCATTACATAAATTTAAAATTGTATATTTTAATTTAATTAATATTTTATTCTAATCTTACAACTATTTTACGATATAGATCCTAGGTTTGTTTCTAGATGAGTCAGGCTTTCACGGCTTAGGCCAGCTTTCTACCAGCTATAATCTATATTAGAATTTAAACTCACGAGTATATTTATGTACATATAATTAAAATATCTATTTATAACCGAAGACATTTATGTTATGTATGTCAATCCGCATAGGAGCAGCGTGATGGGTCTACGATCCACATCTCCTCGTCAAAAAGGAGGGTAGTCTAAACTTTAGAATGGGCCATTGATAGGCAGATAATGATGATGGTTATTTACTTTTAAATGTATAGTGAAAGAGGTCCATCGATGGGGAGTGTTGATTCCGCCAAATGTGTCAGGAGCAGCGACAGAAGCAATTCATCAAACGAGCGGGGCGCGTCAACGACAGCCCGTCGTTATGGCCGATTTACAACAACTGTTTTCCATCACATCGATGGCTGTATCTATAGAACGACTACGCAATGAATTGCAATGGGTTTTAGCTCGCTAATTTTAATATTTTCTTATTTAATATATAATATAACTAACCTAAAATAAGAACCCAAAACCTAAAAATATAAAAAAACTTCACTTAAGGAAATGAGAAAATAAAGTAATAATTAAAACAAAAGTCATAATAAGTAAAAGTAAAGTACTATGATAACTAAGATTTTGAATCTGAAATAATTTAATATTATAAATTGTGTTTAATTTATTATGTCATATTCATAAATATATTATAAATATACGAACAATGTTGCTCATAAGATAAATATAAATTTTTTTAATAAAAATAGAACCGACTCAAAACGCACTAAAAAGTAAAAAATAACCATGTCATTTAGTTGCTTTAATTTACTTAAGCATATCTATGAAGTCGGATATCATCATCAGATCAATGAGATCATCTTGGAAGTGTGCCCTTTCTAATAAAAAAAGAATTATCAAAATCGGACAACTCTGTAAAAAGTTATGCGTTGTCATACATAAAAAAAATGTATACGTGTCGGTTAAAAAATATCAGTTTTTTTAACATTGTCTAATAAAAAAGAAAATTTGATGCAAGCGTATTGTTTTACATAATTAAAATTAATAATTTGTTCTCATTTTTAATCGTTAGAATCGTAAATTGTTTTGGAATGTAATGTTAATAGCTCTTATTACCAGTATTTTTTTAGTGATTTAAGGACATTGCAAGCTGTAAGGGAATTTGGAAGAAAATTTGAATTTGAATTTGAATTTATTATGAGTTATAACTTGCTATCTACATTTTTAATTCGGTTTAATTGCATGACTCTTTGTCAGTACATCTAATATCGACGTCGCTATCAATAGTCTGGTGGACATTAAGGGTCAGCTAGATAATTATAAAAAAGAATAACAAAGATTCACATTCCTTCCCCTCGTGTGTATATAGTGTAAACAGCGGCTGCACAGTGCACAGTGCACAGGGTCTGAATAAGGCATAACGGAGCCACTAGCACGCTATCGGATGTGCGTTTGGCGAACGTAATGCAATTTGCTTGAAGCCTGCAGTTCTGATATGATAATTATGCGGACTCATACAGAGTTGACAATCTCGTACAGTAACAAATATATTTTTAACCCCCGACACAAAAACGACGGGGTGATATAAGTTTGAAGTGTCTGTGTAAATGTGTATGTGTCTGCCTGTGGCATCGTAACTCCCAAACGGATGATCCGATTTTAATGCCGTTTTTTTTGTTTCAAAGGTATATCAGTCGAGAGTGTTCTTAGCTATGTTTGGTGGAAATCGGTTCAGATCTACAAGGTCATCAGGTCGTTTGTTAGGTGTGATAGAAATATTACACGCTCAGTTTGCTTGAAAGCATGTGTGTGATCTGACATTTGAAACACTAATGTCTTCTAGAACCACTGAGCTGGTCTGATGATAAGGCTCGAAGGTAAGAGACGTAACCCTGGTCTACCTTTTTAATAAATCCATCGAGTTTGGGATCATTGAATTTGTCTTGACTGGTTCTTTTCATGTTTCTAATTGAGGAGGACCTTTGGAGGAGAATTGGCAATGGGATGTGGCATATGAAACCCTGGAATGCCGGAAGGAAACGGATAAACCGATTTATATTTTTGCTGAAGAATGACCAAAGTTTAATCTTTATAGTCGGGGGTTTTTAAATTTTGAATTTAATAATTATTATTCATTATTTACTACAAGTAAGCCCTACTTGCCCTTGATTGCAATAAAAACCTGACAAGTGATGATGCAATCATAGGTTGAAACGGGCAAACTTGTTAAGGGTAGAATGAAATCCACACCCCTTTCGCTACATCGCTTACAGGGTGTCATGTGAAAGGGCGCATCCTGCGCGATGCTACGCGACACGACGTTACACGACTCAGGTGCCCATTACATCGCGTCCAGCTGCAGGACATCCTGGAAGCGATGAAAAAGACACGACGCGAAGTTGCAATGCGAGGAACGAGATCAAAACAACGACATTCCCTACTTGTGTCCTGTGTCGCAGCCTGCGGCGGGACGTGTGTCGTGTCGCGTAGCATTTCTGGAAATAAACAATTTGTCTTTCTTTCTTTCATCGTGTCGCATCGCGTTGCGTTTGTGGCTTACGCAGAATATCCCTTAGTTGTGTTCATATATTGTATCTACTCGTACGATTGTACGAGTACCTACGATGGAACGGGTAGGAATTGTAGTTCAATTGCAAGTATAATATATTTTTCAAGTGTCGTAAAGAAATCGAAAATCGTAAATTTAGTTAGCCTGGTTTCTACCTTTGAATGCATCTTCACTCATCATCAGTTGTGATTCCAGTCTTGAGTAGACGGCTAACTTCTAACAAATACAAAAAAATAGTAGTTTTATGAGTATAATACAATGCTTTAAGGATTTGAGCGGCAGCCGGATGCCGCTTTCATGTACATTTCAGTCACGGCTGATCCGATGGTTAAAAGTCCCATGACGGCCGAGTGGCGCAGTGAGTAGTGATCCGGCTTCTGCGTCCTAGGCTGTAGGTTCAATTCCCACGTATGAAAAATGTTTGTGTGATGAGCATGGATGTTTTCCAGTGTCTGGGTGTTTATCTATATATTATAAGTATTTATTTATAATAAATATAAAAATATAGATCAGTTATCATAACAAAAGCTACCTACGCTTACTTTGGGGCTATATAGCGATGTGTGTATTGTCCTATAATATTTATTTATTTTTTATTTATTTATAGGTAAAAACATCTCTGTACAGGTTACACATATAGGCCCGCATTTAACCCTCCAATGAAGCGCTTGTATTGAAATATACCTACCATTCTCAGACAGTCTGACACTGATCTGCATAATGTCTACCAATTGCTTTACCGGCTAACTGCTCCCACTGACAATTAATAGCAACGCTTATGTTTATGTACGGCTTCGGTTTCTACACGACATCGTACCAATAAGTCTTGTCGGTAGGGTGGAACTAGCCACGGCCGAAGCCTTCTACAAACCAGATCCGGACCAATTCAGAAAATTTCAACCAGTCCTGTCGGGAATCGAACTCAGGACCCCCGTTTCATAAATCCACCGCACATACCACTGCGCCTCGGTGGCCACCAAAATTCATCTGCAGAACTTTATGACGGCCTCCATTGCGTAGTGGGTAGTAACCCTGCCTCTGCGTCCTATGCTGTGGGTTCCATTCCCACATCTGGGAAATGTTCGTGTGATGAGCATGGATGTTTTCCAGTGTGTGGGTGTATATCTATATATTATAAGTATTTATGTATAATATATATAAAAATATTCATCAGTTATCATAGTAGATACCCATAACACAAGCTACCTAAGCTTACTTTGGGGCTATATAGCGATGTGTGTAATTGTCCTATAATATTTATTTATTATTTTATCGAATCAATCAATATCTACTCCTACCTACGCAGACAAAGTCACGGGTGTTAACTTAGTAAAACAAAATAAAAAACGTGTGAGTAACAACAGTAAAACCTTTATTTCGAAATCACAGACCAATTAAAAATAATTATACCTATTCTTCTAGATTTACATACCCTAATTTTATGACAAGCTTTTATTTACTTTCATCTGTCCCAGTAGCACGTGACAATATACGAGTATGATGACGTGGAACTAATCTGATGATGGAGCTCGAAGGTGGCCATGGGCCATCAGCAATGAAACGACACAATCCCATTAAGTTTGACTTCGTTTGATTCGTCTTCATGAGTAATTGTAATGAAAGCTTGTTATAAAAAAGTTCTTCATATTATAAGTTTATTTATGTGTATCTATCACGTATAAACTTAGCGCCCGCTTTTATTCCTTCCCACGTCTCCATAGCGGCTTGCTGTACGAAGGCAGGGTCTACTAGGAACCTGTCGACTCCTGTGGAGTTCCTGTGTCGGGGTAATTCATAGATGTAGGAGTAGGGGATGTTTGACACTGTGCCGTAGTCCATCGCGAGACCAGACGCATAGTATAATACATATGCTGAATTACCCACGATGTAGTCTGAAATATAATAACAATTGTAATTGGCGTTAAATACGACCCAGCATATTTGAAATAACACCATTAGCATCATCAACATCATTATCAGCCTATTGATGGCCTGGGATAAACCCCCTTAGAAGGGGATATGGACATATTTTCTTATTACGAGGTCACGCTGCTCTAGTGCTAATTGGCGAGCTTATGACGATAATGTTTAATTAATTAAAGATCTCTATCAGATGCTGATGAGTGACCGGGACCAACAGTTTAGCGAGGATTCCAACAACGTTAACAGAAGCATTAAGTCCACAAACAATATTTCAATAAGCTAGGGTCAGAGTTTCCCAGGAGTTGTTTTCAGTTGTCCTCAGTTGTCTTATTGGCGACTCCTTTCGGTTCTCCAATTTGATTTCGTCGAGGACGTGGAAAGCGTTATTTTCGTGTTAACTTGAGAGTTACATGTCGTCTGCTGCTGCTGACTGCAGTAGCCTAAGAAATCGCACTCTTGGACTTAAAATAAAACTCACTTGGGTTCCAGTACGCCTTAACAGCGTCGATCGCTACAGCCATCTGAATGCCGGCTGTGTGGACCAGCAATGCGTTGGGTACCAGGACGCCATCGCCCCAACCGTACAGGATCATGTTGCCTGTGTAAAATATTACATTTATTCATTCATTTGTACATTTATTTTGACGGCCCCCAGTACTATACACTGTAGATTTCTAAGACGAAGATCCTCCGGTTGGAGGTTTTTTAAATGTCAACAAAGACGTACTGCCAAGCGATCAAGGGATCGATAGAAGATTTGAGAGTAGACATTGGTGCTAGAGAGATTATGAACAATTGAAAACATAATAATGTCATACCTGTACTATGTATGTCCATGAACATCTTGATGCGATTGTCATATCCCCTCAATATATCCCCCACGATTCTGGCCTCGGGTTCAGAGAAGGGATGCCGCCCGTGGAAGGTCTGCGAGCACACGTTGGTGCTCGAGAAGTCACCCCAAGTGATGTCGAAGTTTCTGTTCAAGTCTACTCCAACACATAAGTCTGCAGGCGCATAACCTGTGGCGCGATTCTTACGCCAAAAACGATCCTAGAGATAAGATAAAAACATAAAAAAAATATTTAAAACTGTCTAGGAAGCTTTTATAAAAATACCCCAATCTAACATGTAGCACCAGTTCGCCAAGATGAGTGGTCTCAAATTCGATGGCCTTATTGTATTTAGTTTATCTCTTCGAGTCTCTTTAGAATTAGACCATCTTTATGGTACCATAAGCTCATGGTTTTCAGGTATACGCAATACGCACTATACACAAGTAGGCGGTCCAACAGAATTATAGTTCAATAGAAGTTCAGTTAGTGATACTAATTTTGCATCCAAGATTTAACCCTTACATACCACTGTGACAGCGTGTAAATGGTGGGATTATATGTCAATATTTTGGCTTCATTATGTGTGGTGGATGAAAAAGTATTTCGCAGTTTTAATTTTATTTTATTTTATTTTATTTCGGGAGCTTTTCAATGTACCTACTCGTACTGAGATCATCCAGTATTAATTTTGGTAACTCTATTTTGGTTATTGTCATCATTATCAGCCTATTAACGGCCCACTAGAGGGCCAGGCCTCCCTCCTTACAGGAGAAGGGATTTGGCTATTGTATTTCCCGTTAAAATGTTTTTCACATTTGAAACAATTTTATCCAAAATTTGAATCACCAATTGTGGTTGATCTTTTTTATTCTTACCCGAATATGGCTGTACTCATATCCATCCGGGTTGGCAATGGGCAAAATGATCCAATCAACTTTGTCCAGGACACTGCTTTCAGTCAGATTGCCAGTTACCAATTTGTCGATTGCGTACAGAGTTGGCGGTAAGGTGACCCATTCGCGTGCGTGGAGTAAGGATTCTACAAACACTATAGGTTTGCTGGTATCCTGAAATAATATAGATGACTATATAATTTGTATGTTGTGCATACAATTTGTATTTTGTTCGGCGTCTTTTTATGCAAGGTTTTGATTTGTGCCCTGTCGAGTACTAGCTTTCGTTTGGAGGAAATATGTGTTAATTCAAACGTGTGTGAAACAAAGTCTCTCACCTCAAAGTTGGTAGTAGATATTTTAAGATACTTCACATCTCTGCCTTCAAATGATTTTCCTGCGTTGACCAAAGTTACTAAATCTGGATACGAAGATGCTACTTCTTCGAGATAAGTATAAACCTGAAAATAAAACAAAAGATTTGACACACAAATCCTCTGACATATAAAACAGAAGCTTTCTCCTGTAACCTATTGTAAGTTCTGTTTTAACCTAATTTCGATATTTCAAAGGATTACTCCGTGACGCAGTGAAGTGACGGAGGTCCTGCTGGGACAATTGATATTCCCTAAAAGAATAGAACTGGCTGTTGGGAGGCTTTGTCCGTGGTTATTTACCGACTAATTGCTTAAGACGTTCCGCCAAGAGAGAGGGTTTCATTTCATCCTACTTATAACAAATAGGTTCGCTGCCATCTTGTATTGCATCATCAGGTGAAGTCAAGGGCTAGCTGGTAGTAAATAAAAAAACACGGCATCCTACTAGGTCGCCATGATTCATGGCGGTAGGTACTTTTTGGTAGTAGTCTGATTTTGATTATTTAGAGGTTGTTTCACATTCTATTACACTTTTATCCAGATTCTAAACAATGTGCACGTTTTCACACGCTGTGGTCGCAAAATTCTTAACGTCGGGCTTCTAATTTTGAAAAACTTTTATTAGTGCATCTTTAACTCGGCTACAGCCGGATGCCGCTACGTGCATTTCAGTCACGTCTGCTCCTTAAGTGGCAAGATTTCATATCCTTACCTCTGTAAGATTGTAAATTCTGTCAAATCCAATTGTAGCTGTTTTAGATCTTTGATTTCTTCGCTTTGCTTCATCCATCAACCTGTCTTCTTCATCAAGTAACCTGTAATGTCATCATCATCATCATCATCATTATAATATTTCAAAAAGTGGAGTGTCATAAAGTAGCCTTTATAACCTATAACCTTCGACTGACTGCCTCGCCTATCTAATAGTTAGCTTTCGATCACAAGGTATCCGAATCCTGGGCTGCATTGTTAATTTTTAGTTTTCTACTTCGAGAACTTTCTACCTTTAGCACAGAACGTAAGTAATAAAATTTTTGGATTATTTGTCGGAGGGATATTAGACAAAACGGATAACGCAAAATATTGACATCGATATACGATTTGCATTAAGAATTCTATGTTTTAATGCAGATTCTAAGGTAAAAGCACATCTTATTTATCATTTTTGAACACTTTCCTTCCCATGAGGAAATTTTGGATCATTTTGGTCTTGAACCCTCCATTACAAATTAATACCTACTTACGTCCGTGGTCGAAGCTTTTCTCTGCCACATTACAGACCCGGTACTAGCACGCTGACGCTAACTCTCTGATTTAAATGTTCTTTATAATGTCACTACACAAGGTTAAGTGGTTACGAAAATTAAATTCAAGTGGAAAAATAACTCAAAGTGATTTGCAGTGAAATGAATCCGCTCTTAGCTTTTGCTTTTGTAACAAAGTCGTGGCCCACAGTCACAACCCGTTAGTGAAAAAGCTACAAAATTTAAGTTGCTCGTACAAGTCAATAAATAGTGTCGTTGTAGGTGAGGAGCAGGTGGGAAAAATTTTATAGCAAAATGATACGATTATTTTAAAATTCCAATGAAAAAAAATCATTTAGAAGAATTGTGAGAGAATTTTACATAACTCCTGATATAAATGTAGTGTATTTTTATTGTGGTGAGGTTATAATCGAATTACAATGTTAAATTTTTTTAGACTTTCTAATATAATCTGCAAACACACTAGCATGCCTTATTTTAGTAGGGGTATGTAGTGCCATTTCCCTTCATCATATATCCTTCACATACTACTCGTTTCTTCCATGCCCACCAATTATTGTTTCACACTTTATTTAAGTCGTGTTAATTAATACATGATGGGCTTTATCAATTACTTCCGTTTTCATCGTTATAATTTCTAAAGGTGCATTTAATCCAGGATTCGCCAAGTGCCGATTGCTCGCCGTTGCCAAGTGTAATTATGACTTTCTCTTACTATAATTATTGTCACCAGCTCCTAGCCTATTGGAGCTCTCAAAATTTAATTAGTACCGCGTTTGACATATTTTCCCTCTTTTGAATGTAAAAAAATATAAAAATATTTTACAGTGGAGCAAACTGCTGATTAAATGCGGAAATAGCATTTCTTTATAAAGAAATTTACTTTTTTTTAATTTATAAATATTTGCCGAGTTTGTCGCTGTTTATATTTTTAGTTTCAATATTTTCTCGATGACAAGTTTTTTTAAGCTGTATTAAAGCATTAAATAGGAAGCAAAGTAAAACCGTGAGGTCGTTCAAATATCCTTTATACTGAAATAAATATTTTCATTAACCTCCACAACATTTCGAGTATTAACTAAAGCCTCCCTTGACAAAAAATAATGTAAACAACCTATATACAACTCAATCTAACCATTAGTTTTTGGGAAAACCACAAACAAATTCAAATTCAAATTCAAAATCGTTTATTTCAAGTAGGCTTATTACAAGCACTTTTGAAACGTCAAATTGGACTATTTGTAGTTGAACAGGGAAACTTACACACTATACACATAATCACATGTGACTATATCATTGCGGATTAAGGTTCCTGACCTCCTCTCTCCTATAGGGAGGGAATATTGGTCAAAAGTAGGTCTTGATACAGTCTTGTGCGTCGGTCCAAGTCATTAACATTTTTTACAGAGTTCAATATTTTCACCTTAATGCTGTCACAAAATCATGAAAGAGGAATTATTGTTTACAGATAAACATTTATAAAGGTTGAATAAAAATTTTAAATTACCTTTTAATATTTTCTACATCAATCCTGAATGGTATACCATTTCTTCTCAGCTCTTCTTGAAAGCGGTGCACATTCTTCTTTGGTACAAGTATTACAGCATTTTTGTCTATTTCTGCGTAAGTCCATACATCTAATTGCAATGGGTCTTCTAAACTTTTGACCATTGCCATTTGATTAACATCTCGTATTTTAACTTCGAAGAGAGAGTGCCTACGATTATATTTTTAATTTAAAGTAATTTTTCGTAGTATTTACGTTTGTTTGAATTATTCTTTGCCAATATAATAGTTAGTTACTATTTCAGGAAGCCTGTTTAGCTATTAATGTAGTGGTTACAACTACAACCGAAATTAAAATGGTTTCTTATGTAGTAACTAGCAGTCGCCCGCGACTTCGTCCGCGTGAAAACCTCTTAGGTACCCTTCTAATTTTAAAGACAGACTTTCATACAAAATGTGTAAAGGCACATATAGTGTGCTCATTCCCCGCTCCCCCTCTCAATTTAATTTTTTTATAGTTTCCCGTGAAGCAATATTCTCCGTCCCGTCCCGTGTACTAAAGGTCTACATTTTTGTTCAACGTTGTATGACATTTCAGTACATTAACATTAAAAATATATATTTATGGCAAGCTGATGGATATAAATTGATATTAAATAGTACATTTCACTCTTGAGCCTAGCCTTCAGAATAAACAAAAATAATTTTACAATCCGACACGCAGATAGAGATTAGCCCGTTTAAACAAACGAATAAACTCCGTGTACTAAATAGATATTTGAACAAAGATCGAATTCTTAATTCATCATCGTATATATAACATAGATCTAAACTCCCCTCCCGCACGCGCGCCCCCGCCTTGGTGACGCTCACTTCGCAACGCAGAAATAGTAATATTTTAATTTCGCCATAACTTCAAAACCAAAAGTCCAATTTTAATCTTTTAAATACCAAATATTATCTACATAAACTGTACTTAGTGATGAAATAATTTATTTTGATAAGGATTAATAGCATGAGTAAAATAAATGCGTTTAAATGTAGTCCAAAAAAAATTTAAGATTTTTAAATAAAAAAATGGTTGTTGTGCCTCACTCGACATAGATAGGTATAGTGTGTCGCGGACTTTTTTGTAGATATTTATAAGATCTCCAATTAATTAGAACATTTTATGGCTCTATCTTTTATACTTTAGGCAGCGTACGCAAAATAAGTAACTTTTCTGGTTGATTTTTTACACCTTGTGTCCGAAAAACCCAAATATTTTACGGAGCCCTATTTTTTTCCAAAATAAAATTTAGCCTGTGTTACTCGTGGATAACGTAGCTTTCGAATGGTGAAAGAATTTTTAAAAACGGTCTAGTAGTTTTTGAGCCTATTCATTACAAACAAACAAAGTTTTCCTCTTTATAATATTAGTATATAATATAGAGGACGCCCGCGGTTTCACCCGCGTAGTTCTCGTTCCCGTGGGAATTTCGGTATAAAATGTAGCCTATGTGTTATTCTGATGTATAAGCTATATTGTGGTAAAGTTTCATTCAAATCCATTCAGTAGTTTTTACGTGAAAGAGTAACAAACATCCATACATCCATACATCCATACATCCATACAAACTTTCGCCTTTATAATAGTAGTAGGATTACAACTACATCAAAAACCTAAACGGACTTCTCAAAATAGATTGATTTCAACTAACTATACACTCACAAAGCATCACAGAATATACCTTACAAAAAAAAGGAATTTAAAAATATATTGTAATATTTTTATTAAATATAAATCACTTACAAGGGTTGCAGGCTACTTTAAATTATTTGGTTATTTTTGCAGGGAATAGTATTTTTATTGATAACAATAAGAGGCATTTCTGATATAATCTTTAAAAATTCAACTGTCCTTTAACAACACTTTATGATGTTAGGGGTAGAACAATAATGGGTTTTGGTAGCCCGTTTGATAGTTTCAAAGATTCATGCATTCAAACAAACGAAATACTTTTTTGATTTAATAAGTTAGAATCACAGTTTTAATTATTATAATCTAAAAATCCTTACCCATCATACATTTCATGTTTTGCGTAAACTAAACTAAAACTCAAAAATAAACTTAAATATACCAACATGACTATGCTAAAACGTTATACGGTAGGAAATGAAAAATAAACAATACAATCATCGAATCTATCTTTTATAAAACATTATTATCCTAATCTATTTTTGAAAAACGGATAATCAGTTGATATGACGCCAAGGAATACGATAGATAACATGTAATTGGGTTTTAATGATAATGCAAATGTTACAAGGTTAATAATTCGTTTCCGGAATAAATTTATTAATTTTTAATTAGCATTATGAGTTGGAAGCTATTCTAAAAACGTTTTATACAGGCGTCGATGACCGGTTCCACATTTGTATAATATAATACTACTTTGTATCTTAATAATAGAAATATTGCGATGCTCGTGCTATTGACAGATACGTGAAGCTTTTTCGACTCTACGTTAATGTGAGTTTAAGAATCTTCTTTTGTTGTGAGTGACCTTAACTAACAGATAGGTCTGCAAAAAGATCAATAAAGGAAATTTCTGAAACTGCAGTGTCTCATGTGTGATAGTCTAAAATTGCAGTGTCACTTAATAAAAAAACAACGCTTATCCTATTAGGAATTTCCGTTGTTGTTATAATTATGACAAACGAGTCACTATCTTATCAGTGAAACTATTACTTGCAAGGATTTAATGACCAGAAGCACCAAAATATATGATTAATTGAAAGAAGATTTGACGTAGTAAAGGTAATATCAACGATTCATACTTATTTTTATTTTACTATGTTTTGGTTTAGCAGCATAGGTCTCCTGTAGCATTAATATCTAAAAGAGGTAACAGGTACATACAAAAGTTGTTAACAAAATAAATAAATTTTATAGCGAAAATTTATATTTAAAAATTAATTTAACCTATCACGCACATATCTAGCCCCTTCTTTGATACCTTCCCAAGTTTCAATAGCAGCTTGGTACACAAATGCTGGATCCACAAGGAATCTGTCAAGTCCTACGGAGTTCCTATGTCTTGGCATTTCATAGATGTAGGAATAAGGAATGCCGAGTTTCTTTCCATAGTCCATTGTGATGCCTGAAGCTTTGTACATTATTAAAGCAACATTACCAACTGTATAATTTGGATTCCATGGTGCCTTGACAGCGTCTATCGCTGTGGTCATTTTGATCGCAGCTGCATGCATTCGTAACACATTTGGTGGTAAGTCACCCGTTCCCCATCCGTAAATGATCATGCTTCCAGTACTGTGTAAATCAATAAACAGTTCAATACGGCTGGTATATTTGTGTAAGATGTCAGCGACAATTCTCGCTTCAGGTTCAGAGAAAGGACCACTGCCATGGAAAATGTCTGAGCAAACATCGTCAGTCGAATAGTAGCCCCAGAAGATGTCAAAGTTTCTATTAAGATCAACACCTACGCAGGTATCTCCTGGAGTGTACCCTGTGGCACGGTTTTTTCGCCAGAAACGAACCTGCAAAAAACATGTTCTAATTTTTAGTAAAAGTTTATAATTACAAAGTATAGATAGGAATTTTGTAAATTGTGGCCCATGAAAAAGCTAATTGATAAAAATATAAAAAGTAGTTTCTATTACATAAAATAATGTGTTCGAACATAATTAATATTAACTATTGCAGTTATTATTTTAAGATTTTTATAGTTTTATTTCGGATATGAAAAATTCTGAAACTAAATGCAAATAAATAATGATGATACGTAGTAAACTTAATTTCTGCTACAACTTTTTAGTAAATAAAATAAATTTTAAATCTTTTCGCTAATAAATATATAAAATAATAATTCTCTTGCGTTTGTTGGTAATGTTGCCTCAATTAAAAATATGTCATATTATATTTAGCTATAAATGGTTCGTTTACCTCAGTATGAGTATATTCATATCCATCAGGGTTAGCTATTGGGAATATAATCCAGTCTATTTCATCAATCAGATCTTGGTCTGTTACGTTGACTACAAGTTTTTCAATGGCGTACAGACTTGGTGGCAGAGTCACCCATTCACGAGCATGGATAAGTGATTGGAGTACAACTATTGGCTTTTTCTTATCCTGAAAAACAATTTATTCTGTAATTTAATTATACATTACGATAAAATTTAATTATAAATTATTATTTTTTGTTTCATGTGTAAATGGGTTTTTGTAGGTACTTCTTTATTTTTTATTCATTATTTTTATTTTTTCTTTTGGTTTTAATTTCGGAGAACAACGAAAAATACTTGATTGTATAGTCCGTAAGTTATCCCCTGAAAACCAGCACTGCAGCTTGCTGTGGCATTATGTTAAGTGGGATACCTTTATTTGGTCAGTCTTTGTTTTATTTTATTATTTTTATAGATTAGTCAAAGATATGTGTCTGATCAAATAAAAATATTTTTCTTGCTTTCTTAAATTAACAGCTTTTTGTAATTTTAAATTTATTATCGTTATTTATCAAATTTAGCTTACCTCAAAGTTAGTAGTAGAAATTTTAAGGTATTTTACATCTCTACCTTCGAATGATTGTCCGGCGTTGACTAGAGTAACTAATTTAGGATACTTTTTGGCAATATCTTCAAGGTAACTGTAGACCTGTGCAACAACAAAAAATTCTAATATAGTAATAAAACTAGTATTAAGATTACTCACTATTATTTAGTGTTTAGTGTGTTAATTTTTTTAGTCAAATCAGGCGCCATACTAAACCTGACAATTAGTTGCCGTTCAGTTAGTCTACAAATTGAGTTGTTAGTTATGTTGCTTACCTCAGTAAGGTTGTAAATTCTATCAAAGCCAATCTTGGATTCACTATTTCTCTTAGAGCCTTTTACTTTTGCTTCATTCATTAGTCTGTCTTCTTCGTCTAGGAGTCTGAAATTTTTTGAGTTCTGTTATTTTGGTATTTCTCAAAACTGACTGGACCGATAAATAAAAAAATAAAAAAAAAAAAATAAAAAAGCCGTTTATTCTCAAATCTCTTAGAAATGAATTTCACAATTTGTTGTTAGTAACTTAAAATAAAGTAATAGTAAAAAAACAATTAAAATGTAAAGTTAGCGTGTTAGTAAGTTTGAGATAAGAGCCCCTTCTCGGGTAAAAGCCTCCCCCATCTTCTTCCATTTCTCCCTATCCTTTGCTAGGGTCATCCACTCCTTGCCTGCTGCTTTTATAATTTCATCAGTCCACCGTTTGATTGGTCTACCGACATTCCTTTTACCTTCTGGTCCTGCCCATCTTGTGCTGTGTATTGTCCACCTTTCGTCTGCGTAACGCGAGACATGGCCAGCCCATTTCTACTTCAGAGTTTATGCATGGTTTAATGCATCTGTAACTTTTGTTTTTGCTCTTATTCTATCACTTCTTATTTTGTGTATTTTCTTATATTTAACATACTTCTCTCCATTGCTCTTTGTGTAGTTCTATTTTTTTTCTTGACTTTATTTGTAAAAACCCACGTTTGACAGCCATAGAGTAAGCTGGGTAGAAGACAAGTATCTACTACTATTTTCTTTAAGTCTAAGCTATAATTTCCTTTCACAATTTCTTTTAGAGCCCAAAATTTTTTCCAGGATATATTTACTCGTCTTTCTACTTCTTCTTCGTTCCTGGACTTTGTAAAAGAGACCTGCTTCCCTAAGTAGATGTAGTCATTTACATATTCGATACTATTGTCATTTACATTTATCTCAGTTCTTTGGCTGTTCGTCATTATCTTGGTTTTTGCGATATTCATTTCCAAACCTACACTGGAGCTTTCGGTGTCAAGGGTGCAAATCATTTCCTGAAGTTCTGTCGGTGTTTCCGCAAAAATTACCACATCGTCAGCAAATTTAAGATGGCTTAAATAACGACTTTTTACATTTATTCCTTTCTGAGTCCAGTTCAATTTTAAGAATATGTTTTCTAGAACAGCAATAAATAGTTTTGGGGACAAAGGGTCACCTTGTCGAACTCCCCTACCTATCTTGTACTGGACCGATATTCATGGATTATTTTTGTTTGAGTTTGAGTGGCTCTGTGTATGGATTAGATCTAGTAAAACTAAGTTATCATAAGATAATATAAAACGAAGTCCCTCGCAGCGTCTGTCTGTCTGCTCGCTATTAACTCAAAGACTACTGAAAGGATTTTCTACCAGTTTTCGCCAATAGATAAAGTTAAAGTATTCCTGAGAAGGTTTAAGGATATAATTTGTTTACGTTTTGATCAAATTCGCTCAAAGATGACGGTAATTGATTCGCACCGCCTGGGGGATTAAATTGAAAACGCTACCTTATCTATTAGAGATATAACAGAATCATGTATGGAAGAATTTTCCTCTTTATTAGGACAAAAAAATCGCAATGGCATATATCTATCTATTTAAAAAAAGAGTCACGAATTTTTCTTTGGTACTCTTGGAAGGTTGCAATATTTACATTATTTCCCTCGCGGGAAAAGTCGCGGACCTCCGCTAGTGTAATATGAAATTGTTAAGATACCTTTGTTTAAACAGGACTGCAAGTTAGTAATATTGTAACAAATAGTAAAGTACAAAACTTACGTCTTAATATTCTCCACGTCCATTCGGAATTGTATGCCATTACTGATCAGCTGATTCTGGAATCGTCCTAGATACTTCTTTGGCACTAGTATGGCCGCTTGGCCCCCGGGTGCCGCGTATGTCCATATATCTAACTGCAATGGCATTTCCAAGGAGTTCAAGTAATCCATTTGGCCAACATTCTGGATTTGCACCTCGAAGAGAGCATGTCTGAAAATTTAAAACCAATTCCTATATGAATTTAGATAAACTAAAAAATCTAAGAACTTCTTCAGTCTTCTTTACCCTTGGCCGTTTGCCGCACTGGGTCATGTGCGTACTAAGAACTTATCTCAATATAAAAGTTTCATCAACATCGTCCTTACCCATCGTAAATTTCATGCTTTGCGACCGCATAACTGATACATAACACAAAACTCAATAATACTAACATCGCTCTTTGTATCTTTAATATTATGTTTGATTGAATATGACTTGACGACTTTATATAAAGTTTGTCTAAGATTTCCATCGGTTGATCGAATCTTTACATATTCGCTTTGATTATAGCCAGTACACTTAATCAGTATTTTTATCATATCCATAATATTTGTATATTAGGTTTGTTTCGGCCCAGAAGGTCCATGAGATGTTGAATTTAGAGGTCAGATAATAAATACCTTCTGGGAAGGTAATTTAAGACTAAAATTCAACTCTATTTTCAAACCTACTACTTTAGTGACGGAAATTAGAGATGAATTTGCTTTTGGCAAAAATCAAGACGTGACGTGACGCTTCGCCTGTACGAATGTCTGAGTTAAGCCTAAATAGTACTCAAAAAGTCCCATGATTCATTTTAGTTGATTCTTATGAACACACTCTTAATATTATTGACAACTAGAAGTCGCCGGCGGTATCACCCTCGTAGTTATTGTTCCCGTAGGAATTTTGGGATAAAATGTAGACTATGTAATATTGTGATATGTAACTTATATTATTGTGAAGTTTCATCAGAATAAATTACATGCTTACATACAAACTTTATAATATTAAGTAAGGATATATGTAAGGTTGCCTAAACCTAATACCAAGGCGTGAGTCGTATATCGGCAATATGACCATATTATATCCTTGAGGTCTACGTCAATAATATACTCAGTTACTAATATTGTGAACATTATAGCATGGCTCCTATAAGGAATAAACAACAAACCACCAACCAAACAATAAACAATAAACAACCGAGGCAATGCATAACGCGCAACAAGTAATAAAGGAAAAGATTAAACCATTAGCGCCAACAACACAACCTGAGGTGAGCTCCAAGAAAACAATTTCTTTGCCCTCGTTTCGTTAAGGATGCCATCACACCGAACAGTGATTCCTACATATTGAGTGTAAGCTCCAACGCAAGTTTATTATGTGTATATGTATATTTGTCTGTGACTTCGTAGCTCACAAAACACTAATTTCAAAATATTTTCCACAAGTATGAGAGGTTTTTTTACATTAGTTAATTTACTTTGACTGTTGCACAGATTTGGAAGATTTTCAAAATTTTCCTGTACGACTGCTCGAAAAAGGTATAATTGCCCAATCAATAACTCTACCGAAATAAGATTTTTGTCTAAAAATGAGAAATTTACCTACAAATAGTAAAGGATAAGGAAAAGAGGAGATAAATTGCAAATTTCAGGTTTTTATTTCCAGGGTTTTAATATCCGCAGACAGCTGACAAATGTCATTTTTGACAGCAAAAGTCTAAACTCCATAAATTAACTACACTCAATAGTTTCTTGAGGCGAATAAATATTCACTAAATTAAAAATTATTTCGAATATATAATGGTTTCCAAAAATATCTTAATTTATATTCTACCTCTTATTTTATATTGACTTACCAACTATACAGAGCTAGCCGGCTAGGACTTTATATTATTTTGGGCCATCTGCTTTGCAAAGTTACCTCCATAAAATACTTTTGATGAAACCTTAAAATACCTTTTATTGCCTTTTGATATGAGCTAGGAGTGCGTTATATAGCCCAAGTTACATTATACTGTCCTTGATTCAGTATATCGAACCAATTCGGTTACACTGCGGTGTGATAAAAAGCCAAGATTATTTCCAACTTGTTCCCAACTTGGTACTTTAAACGACATATTCATATTTAAATTGATGGTCAAAGTTCGTTTAGTTATGGGTAGCAATATACGAGAGGAACTGCTTTCATTGTTTGACTTTGGAAAATTTGCCACTTTTAGAAATTTATGGATTGAATTTGCATACTGAGTTTTATAAAGATTTTAGTTTGTGATAAAATTGATGGTGCAGAAATCTTGTTTAGTGATTCAAAAAGTTAACAATTATGTTGTAGAGTTGAATTTTGAGTCGATTTAATGCAACTTTTGCATCTACTTACTTTGAAAATAAAGAATGAATGTATGTGATTTATGTTTTTTATCCCCAAATAATGAGGCATGTTAGGTTTGATGAATCTGTCTAAGTATTTATGTGTTTTTGTTTTTATCTATGGCATCATAGCTAAATTAATGTACCGATTATTATAAGTTTTTTGCTAGAGTTTAATTTGTTTTTTTTGATGTACCTGGCTATGTGCGATGAAGATCCAATAAGTATTTTTTTGTAAATAGCGATTTGTAAATAAACTAGTACTTATTCAATTCTGGAAATTGATCTGCCAATTATAGTATATTTTCAAATTCAATTTAATTAAATACTTTTTCTTTTCCTAGGAGGAGAAAATCCTCATGGACATCTTCACGGATAGTGCCGGACTCCTACCGGCTAAAAACCTCCCCTATCACCTCGGCACTGGTGTACCTACCGTTTAGCCTACCACCAGTGCCCTTGTCTGAAATTTAATTAAATACTGATATGTAATTAAACCTCGCAAGAAGCTTTTATGATCATAGAAATTGTGTGTAATGCGGTTATAAGTTGAATGATTAAATTAAATTATTAAATTTTTTAAGGAAAAATTTATTTACTTCTTTTTAGAGCGTTTAAATAAAAGCTTCTTTTAAAAAAGTATTTTACTTTTATAATATTGTACTATATATACTTAATGTGATGTTTAAATATTTACGAACGTCGTCAATCGGATTACGGACTTTCATTGATATATATACCTTACAAACACTTTCTTTGATACGCTTATCTATCTAATCAATATTTGTGTGATTGTCAATGCAGTTTGTGCAGGTTTTAGAGTTTATATCTGAGTATTATCAGACTGATAAGTCGTTCAGTGTTACGTCACCTGGTAGAAAAACTAACTACGACCGAAGCTTCTACTAAAATTACATTATTATCCTATTAATGATCCACTACAGGGGCTCTCTCTTTTTAAGATAAGGGATATTGAGCTCAGACCATGCTGCTTTGATTCTTTAACGATCACTATCAGAAGTTAATGATAGTGACCGTGACCTACGACTTGACGTGCTTTCCGAGGCTTTAACATCATCGAATTCCCGAACTTACTGAAAATTTCTTCTGAAGATAGATAAATATTCCATGTCCTGACCTAGGATTAGAACTCTCATTGCCTCGTGATCAAAGCCACATATCGACTAGACGATGAGGCAGCAAGGATTATAACCCCCTAATTCCGATTCCGGTTTAGGTTCACCACTGGACCGACGGAGTAGTAATTTATCTACCTTACTTACAATAACCTGATTTGGAAATCGAATACTGGACTTCTCGTTTAAAAGCAAACTATTCCGAATTGTGCTAGTGAGGTATCAATATGTGAAATCAATTCGTCCGCCTCATTTTGGATGGAACGAGCAAAAAGTCATTTATAACGCATTCATTATTTATTCATAGAACGATCAGCATGGAACTGTTATTGATGGAC
The DNA here is from genome assembly GCA_034621355.1 of Mycalesis mineus. Lineage (NCBI taxonomy): Eukaryota > Metazoa > Arthropoda > Insecta > Lepidoptera > Nymphalidae > Mycalesis > Mycalesis mineus. The sequence goes on from CM067903.1 coordinate 4,947,672, forward strand.
GTTAACGTTGGGCATAGTTTCATTTTCATATAAAGTAATTCTAATATGGATGCCTTATAACTTATCAAAGTATTCCAAAATTTTTGTCATTTGCTGATTTGTTGTCCAAAGAAATTCAGCTTAATATAACATAGTATAAATAAGCCCCTTTACACGTCTCATAATTATAACACATGAGTAGATAATCTCCTCATGTGGTTATAAGATGTAAGGCAGTTTTCGTTAATATGTAGGTATAACTGTCTCGTTAGTCTAGTGGTTAGCCTTTGTGACTTCGATCACGCGCTCCTGGGTTCGAATCATGAGTCAGGTAACGGAATTCTAAGTTTTCATTCTTCTATGAAATTTTAAGGATATTTCAAGCCCGGAGTCGGGATGTTAGTAGTGATACACCTTCATGCCTCGGAGAGCACGTTAAGCCGTCGGTTCCGGTCACTGTCGTCAATATCTGATAATGATCGTTAATAAACAAAACATTCTCGCGCTTGCAGGGGTTTTGTGGGGTGTAGCGTGCTGCTACGGTGGCCATACAGTCCCAACCTCCCTGTTAGCGGCCCATTCCCCATGGGACCGAGCGGGTCGGCCAGTTTGTGGATGGCCGATAGTCCCTCCTTATGAGGGACCTTGAACAAGGGGTCGGGCCGGTTACACTCCCCACACCGGCAAGGTACCTAAAAACCCAATTCCCATGACCCCGTAGCATAGGAACCCACCCTTATAACCTTAATCCTACCCTTTATTACGTCCCCAACATTATATTCACTTACACACACACACTAATACAGACAAAGACTAAACAATTCACACACTTTCGGAAAAACCATGGAGTCGGCACTCAATAGAAATAAACTACCCCAGGAGGGTTTCCGCAAAGGGAAATCCCTCTCTGTAGCGGCATCGCCTGTCGAGTCTGTCACTAAAGACGGCGACGATGGCGGTGCGGCTACAGGCTGCTCCTCGTATTCTGGGAGGAGCAAAGTTCCGCCTCGTGCGTCCACGCACACCCGACGACCCAGCAATGAACAACGGACAGACAAACCGACCTTACCTGAACCTAGCCCGCAAAAACCAATAATTGAACCCAAGCCCTCTGACACGACCTCGACCAGACCTACGGACACCGCACCCATTATGAGCCTACAATCGATTGCCGTCGCCATCCCACCACCAAAGCTGGACACCGCCTGGGCCAAAGTAGTCCCTAGGCACAGGCGGAGAAGGCCACGCAAGTATCAAAAAATGACGACTGAGAAACCGACCACACTAGGAACTCCCAACATTCCCTCGGGCTCAGGCATGAGCAGGCAGAAGCCGGAGCCAGGTACAGGAGCAACCGACACCAGCGACACTCAGGCGGGGGGCTTGCATCGACCGAGTGGTAGCGGGCGGCCCGAAACAAACAGTGGCTGCCCCTCCGCCGGGAACGTCGTTCCACGCCCGGGTCCTAGCTGTAAGCAGGGAACTCAGGTACAAGACTCCGATCGAAGCCAGCCGGCCGAGCCCACCACCAAAACTGATAGCAATACATCGGACACTGACAACAATACCGCCCTGCGTCAGCAGCGTCCCGCCGCGCCCGGGCATACCCAACACCGGAAGGCGCGGAATGGTGATGCTGCTGGCGACGAAGGCGACGACCCCTGCGCCTCGTCGGGCCAGTCTGCGCTTAAACGCGATAGGCTCGACGACACAATTTCGCCACGGGGAAAACATAAACAGTTTAAAACTGATACGAAAACGTGACCAAAAACATCTTACGCCAGTGCGACCCAACCACACCTAAATGTGGTTTTCGCACTCTCACCCAGGGCTGACATGACCCAGGCGGAAGCCGACGCTCTGCAGGGTCAATTACAAACGGAGGTTTTCGAATCATGCTACAGGGACCCGATACCAGGTGTCCCGCTGACACAAGCACCCGTCTTTAACGATAAGGCCTACCTTAGCGAGGGCGTGCTGAAGCTGTGGTGTGGCGACGACCTCGCCCTTGAGTGGCTGAGGGCGGTCAAACCCCTGCTGAAGTCGCCCCGCGAAGGAACTACGCTGGAACTGATCAGACAATGCGACATACCCGTCCGTGTCAAATCAGCTCTATACATACCAGGGTACAGCGGGGAAATTGGGAAACTGCATAGGATCCTTTCCCGGCAGAACCCAACATACAAAGTCCAAACCTGGACGCTATACAACTTTGTTAGGACAACGGGTCATTCTCCGGGGGTCTTCCTGGTTCTGGAAGTACCCCAGGAGATCATCAAGACCATACTTGAAAACGACAGAAGGGTAGGATACTCTACTGGGAGGATATACGTGCGATTCTATGACGGCGCAGAACTGTGCGATATAACACCCAGCGGAGCCCCCAAAACACTGAACGAAGACACGAGCGGTGACGACAACGCACTGCAACCAACAGATCCCCAACATGATCCAACACCCGCCCCGGCGCCTATGACACCCCAAAACAGTGAACCGAACCCAAGACCGAGCGCCAGACCGAGCGCCGAACCAAGCGTCGCACAGCTCAGCGGCAGTGGAACGCAATGGGACAAGGCGCCGAAGGCGACGGAGGAGTCGGACCTCGAGATGGAGACGGAGGACACAGAAGACGAGGAGGACACAGCGAAACACATCCCGCTGCATGAACTCCTCAAATGGATCCGAAAGGATCCATAACCTCCTACACTACTGCACATTGGCACCACCTATTTCCCCTTCCCCCCTAAAAACAACAAACCTCACTCTATTTACCAATTGAAGAGGAGCCACCTCCATGGACCTCATAAAACATTATGAGGACGAAAACACAGACCTAATAATATCGGTCGATAACAACGCACATCATACCTTATGGGGGTGCACAACAAACAACAAAAGAGGTGAGCAACTTATGTCTTACTTACTAACAACCAACTTAAACATTGCAAACACAGGAACCGAACCCACGTTCGTCTCTAGTAGATATCAAACTATAGTCGGCCTAACTTTGGCGTCAAACAACATTGTTGACCACATTGCAAACTGGCACGTCAGCGACGAGTTGACTTTATCAGACCATCGTCGAGTAAGATACGAACTGGAGCTTACCAAGACACAAAATACACCATGGAGAAATCCAAGGAAAACAAACAGAAAATTATACAAGACACTGCTGAATACAAACCTAAAAACCACCAACTTCGAAGTAAAGAATCAGATTACCACTACACATCAAACTGACGAAATAGTGATAAATATTTCGGAAACCATCAAACAATGTACGAAAAAGCTTGCCCCATCAGGAAACACACAACCTAACAAGCACCAAGAAGTAACTGGTGGAGTCCGGACCTTGAAAGGAAAAGACAAAAACTGAGACGTCTCTTTAATAGAGCAAGAAATACCAGGGAAGACACAGACTGGGACAAGTTCAAATCGACCCAAAACGCTTACAAAAAATCATAAGACAGAGAGAAGCTAAAACTTGGCATTCTTTCTGTACAAACATAGAATCAAACGAAAAAGCCAACAGGGTAAGGAAAATACTGTCTAAGGACAAAAACCTTACACTAAGCACCCTAAAGAAACACGATGGAAGCTACACAAAAAACGACAAAGAAATAAGCGAAACCCTCATAGAGACACACTTCCCAGGCTGTAGAATCCTTAACCACATACAGTGGGACAACGGAGGAGGCTACAACCCCACAGAGAGTGACTGGGATCTTGCCAACAAGATAGTCACACTAGACAGACTACGCTGGGCAATCAACACCTTCCACCCCTTTAAATCAGCGGGCATAGATGAAATCTTCCCCGCCCTACTACAGTGGGGCCTGGAAGACCTAAAAACATATATAATGCAGATATACCGAGCATGCCTGGCTCACAAACACATTCCTGTGCCTTGGAGAGAGGTAAAAGTAGTCTTCCTGCCAAAACCAGGCAAAACAGACTACACGCAACCGAAATCATTCAAACCAATCAGTCTCACCTCATTCCTTCTAAAAACCCTAGAAAGACTGAGCGACAGATTTCTACGCGACGGTGTATTGGAGCATACACCTTTACACCCAAATCAGCATGCCTACTGCACAAGCAAATCAACAGAAACGGCACTGCACTCAGTAGTGAGAAGAATAGAACATAACACAGGAAACAAACTATCAACGCTGGGAGCCTTCATTGATATAGAAGGGGCGTTTGATAAAACCACGTTCAAAAGCATCAACAAATCTCTAGAAAGATACAAGGTACCGGAAACTTTACGTAGATGGATCAATTCCATTCTAGAACTGAGGGTCATCCAAATAGACATAAACGGAAAAACGAGAGGAATCGTAGCCAAAGGGTGCCCACAGGGGGGAGTTTTATCCCCACTCCTATGGAACCTAGTGGTGGACGACCTCATTACAAAAATGAACAATAAAGGTTTCCTAACCATAGGATACGCTGACGACATTACAGTAGTCATCGGTGGTAAACAAGAAAACACACTGTGCGAAATAACGCCCTAAGACTGATAGAGAACTGGTGCAAAACCAACGAACTATCTGTCAACCCAAAGAAAACAGAACTCGTTCTATTTATAAACAAGAGAAAACCAGATTTCCACAAAACACCAACACTATTCAACGAAACTCTAAAGCTAGCAACAGAAGTCAAGTACCTAGGGGTGCTCTTAGACCAGAAACTAAACTGGAAAAGACATATCGAAACAAAAACACAAAAGTCCACCATCATCCTTTGCCAATGCAAACGCATGATAGGTAAAACATGGGGTTTGAAGCCGCACATAGTGAAATGGCTATACACAACGGTAGTTAGGAGCTCTCTTACCTACGCATCGATAATATGGTGGCCCAGGACGCTACAAACCACAACACAAAAGGAACTACAGAAATTCCAAAGACAGTCACTGCTAGCCATCACCGGCTGCATGAACACAACACCCACTGCAGCTCTGGAGGCTCTAATGGGCATACCACCTCTTCACCTACACATACAAGAAGAGGCAAAGATAACAGCCCTCAGGCTAAAAGCCTGCAAACAATGGCAGGAAACACACACTAGCCACACAGAAATACTAAAGATGTCAACCACAGACAACTCACTCTTGAGCTGGATAAGCGACAAAACTACAAAACACTACTTCATGGATAAACCCTACAAGGTCACCATAAACGAAATCACTGGGAACGACACAAAGCCGAACGAAATAAACGTATACACAGATGGATCAAAGTCAGATACGGGCACCGGCGCTGGAGTCTACTGTGAGGAGCTAAACATAAACATCGAACAGGCGCTCGGAAGACACAATTCAGTCTTCCAAGCTGAATGCGTTGGTATCACAACGGCGGCCATGGCAATGGTCGCCAGAAAGGTAACAAACTTCAATATCAACATACACAGCGACAGCCAAGCAGCACTCAAGGCTTTAGACAAATACTGGTCTACCTCCAGACTGCTGCTTGACTGTCACACCACACTAGGGGAACTCTCAAAGGAGAATAAAGTAACCCTACATTGGGTAAAAGGACACAACGGCAATCTCGGGAACGAGAGAGCAGACGAACTAGCGCTAAAAATTTGAACACAGACACTCGATTGTAAACACACAAAAGAGGCAATACCACGCCTCGACACACAACTAACCAAAAAACTCACCCGGTTAACCCGTGCAAAACTTAGAACGGCTTTTCAGTTCTAGGCTTGACCGACAGCCCGCTATGCAGGGCTTGTCTGGAACACGACGAGACACCGATACACGTTGTGCTCAGTTGCAGAGGAGTATCGGAACAACGTGCAACATACATTGGCTCCAAAGCGACACTCCAAGAGGCAATCGGCGACCTGGGCGGCCTGCTAAGCTTCTGGAGCGAGCTCGGCTGGCTGGAGTGAGTCAGCGGGAGCCTACACCAGGGGACCCACGTACAACGGCCACCAAGTTGGCCAAGTGCGGAAAACACCCAGGAAGAAGAAGAAGAAGAAGAAGAAATAAAACATTATCACTCTAAGCCCGCCAACCTGCAATAAGGCAGCGTAGTTGGTCAACGCTCCATATTCCCTCTCCTATAAGGATCGAGGCCAGGCCCTGTAGTGGGCCGTTAATAGGGAATAAATAGCATAATAAATTAAAAGGGAATAAACAGTTTAGCTTATCCGCAACATGATAACGTAAGCGTACCAATTGTAAAATAAACTATATTGCAATAATGGCAAATATTGATATTTTTTCAATTTATTTTAATTTGAAACTTGTGGTAGTTATTCACTCGGTTTCGTGTAAAAATTAATTATTAGCAACAGTTTTTAACCCTCGACGAAAAAATTATAAGCTTCACGTCGATGTCTGTCTCTGTGTGTGTGCGTGATTTCAGGTCGCTCTCCCTAGATTGGGCCCAAATGATTGGGAGGGAGTAAGGGACATAGGTGGTGGAGGGTTAGGTTAGGTTAGGTTAGATTAAAAAGTTTCAAATCTAAAATAGCCGCCACGGAAAAATGGCGAATTTCCAATTTCCTGTAAAAACATTTTCATGTAAAATGTTGACATTAAGGAAACATATGACTCGCACTGAAAAAAGTATCAGGTCTCATGTAGAGGCAAGCTTCTAACTCTACAAGCTCTAACTCTTCTAGGCCTAGCTTCACCAACTCTACATCTCAACCACAGATATGGTTTGGCCATTACCCTATATTTTCACGGGCGTAAGGTATAACATTTATCAGCTGTTTGTTACTTTTATTGTTATACAATAGTTCTTGTAGTTACACCGGCGAGACGTACCGTCAAGCAATTTCGTGTTCCGGTACGATGTCGTATAGATTTCCTAAGGGGTGTGGATTTTATCCTGTTCCTAACAAGTTTTGCTTTCATCTTAGCGTCATCACTGACCACCATGTGTGGTTGCAGTCAAGGGCTAACTTGTACTAACTGACATATTATAAAGTGACTAAAAACTGGTTCAGTTCCGGAGCATGAATGCGGCCATTATTTATTGTCAGGTTGGAGGTCTCGAACAGTATGTAGCGTAGGCTGTAAATCTGTCGGGGCGGCGCGGGATGAACATTTTGACGTTCACACTAACAATGCGGCCGACAGTGACGTACATGTTGCTACATGTTAAGATCTATCTAGAAATGTGTCCACATGTCTAATAATGTTATACTAGTTACAGTACTGATGCATACTACAGCCTCGTTGGTCTAGTGGTGGCTTCGATCGCATGGTCGTGGGTTCGAATATTTTCAAAACCCCGAGTTCTTATTTATTCTAAGAAATTTTCAGTAAAATTCTTAGTCAGGAAGTCACGTGTGTTTCGGAGAGCACGTTAAGCCGTCGGTCCCGGTCACTATCATCAACATCTCACAGTGATCGTTAAATAATAATAATCAAAACATTGGCCCAAAGCTTATCAATCTGCATTGAGCAGCGTGGTGGGTATAAGCTCTATATAATATATATTCTTTCATAAAGCCAGGTTGTGTTGTGGGCCGATAATAGGCTGATTATGACAATAATGATGTACCTACAAGTAGTACATTATTATGGTATCCGCGGATTTGCTATCAATTATTATGGCGGCATAAATGAGTCTACTACTAAAATGGGCGAGCTTTGGTCGGCAATTAGTTAAGCTACCAATTTTATGCAAGCATATTAAATTTCTGGTCGTTGGAAGCGACACTGGGATTTTAAAATGACTTTTCCCCCGATGTCGACACAAGGGACATCGGCGGATCAATTTTCAATTTGGAAATTTTCATTGGCGCAGAAACTTTGCGATTTTCACTCATTCTCTCTTCTTTTTTTTAATAATGCGTCAGAAAATTATCTCGGAGTAACCAAAAGTTTTATTATTGAAGTTTATTTTTGAGGTCGGATAAAATTTATTGGAATCGTCCAAGTTGAAACGGAAGAAAATGAAGTATAATTTTTTTTATTAAATTTACTTCTTTAACTTTTCTTCATATTTTTATTATTTTCTACTAGACTAGAGGATGTCCGCAGTTTCACCTGCGTTCTCGTCCTTGTGACAATTTTGGCATCAAATATGGCCTATGTGTTATTCTCATATGTGAGCTATATTATTGTGAAATTCCATCAAAATCAATTCAGTAGTATTAAGCATTATCCATCCATCCATCTATACATACTAATTTTTGCCTTTATAATACTAGTAAGGATGTTGAGTGACGATGCAATGTCAAAGATGTTAGCGGGTTATCCTGTGTACGTTTCACATACCATACTTTCAAATGTTTTCTATGCATAATACCGGAACGCTAATCAGCGGCATGTCTTTGTCGATAGACTGGTAACTAACCACGGAGCAGAGTACTACCGACTAGAGTTGAGACAAAAAAAAAATTTAAATCCCGAACTGACCCGTGCTGGGAATGCGACCCAAATGAGCCAGGAAGGTCGTTAAATGTCACGTATTACTCATTTAAAGCTTTTATTTAACTTGCATTGTAAGTATGTAAGTTCGGGTGGAGATTTTTCCGAGGCTTTTCCCCATTTTACTAAGTTACTCTGATCTGAGAGAGTCAGTTGAAAGGCATTAAGATATAATTTCAATAAAGCAGGAGACCAATCGTACAGCAAGGCGCGCCACTTCAGAGCTAGAGGAATGCAGAACTTACCTAAGTACAATAGTAAGTAAGTATAGTGTAAGCATACACTTGATGGTTGTCGTCCTCATCTTATTTGAGAAACGATTTTATTATGTCTTGGTCTTCCTTCTTCTGTCTTGCACCCAAACCGGTTCTATTTACCTGAGCCCCTGTCATAAATTGTTTGTAAAATTGAAACCCAGAGTCCAGTTTTATGGCACCGTCGTCTTTTGGAAATATATAAAGTGGAAGAGTATTTTTGTTTGAAATAAGTTTGACTTGTATATTTTGGCGAGATAGGCGTCATCAGCATTGATCTGCAACCTGTCCAGGAGATGGACAACTCCAAAATCAAACTCGGAACTGTGTTTCGCCAGTAACTTCCAATCTGAAATAAGTCGCGCATTCTCCCACACACACAAGTCAAGGATAGTCTTTGTAAATAAATAAAGTAGTACCAATTCAATTCTCTAAATTGATCTGCAAATTTTTTGTATTTTCAAATTCAATTTACTCGTAAATACTGATAGCTATTTAAATCTCGCGACAAGCTTTTATGATCATATAATTTGAATATAAAGAGGTTATAAGTTGATAGTTAAAATTTTTAAGCAAAGTTTATTTTCTTCTTTTTAGAGCGTTTAAATAAAAGCTTGTTTTAAAAAGGTTTTTGCTTTTAATTTATTAAAAAACATTTATTTATGATTTTGAGAATCCGAATCCGGCAATTGTCTTTGAGAGACGAATATCTTAGCATTCCATGGATTCACCGTGCGGGTGCCGGGTCCATCGCGTGGCTGAGAGAAAAACTCCGAACAGAGCCCGAGACTTGTGACTCGGGTGTAGGTTTAAGGGTACCCTTTGTGACGCGCGTCAACACTCACCTCCTCTGTTCAAGTTATTCTCCCTGCCCAACCATATTCGGAAGGACCCTACTAGTGCAGCTTTGGACACTCGTTCCAATATGGAGCTTACTGCGCTTCTAGTAAGGCCAAGGTCTTTTAGCAGGTTGTAGAGAGACTTCGCTGGTATACCCCTCGCACCCACTTCTACCGCGTATAAACTAACCACATAGCCATTTTTGGTTAGTTCATTAGTAAGGTCATAGTATTTATTCACTTTGAATACATGGTCTTTAGGGATGTTTGTTTCCCACGGCACTGTAAGCTCGACAAGTACTATACGTTTAATTTGTTTGGAAAAAAGAAGTGTGTCCGGTCTAGATGTCGTAATAGCTAAGTCTTCCGGGATTTTATAGTGCTTATCATACGTGTCCATTAATATAGTCCAATCAGGAGCAGAGCCCAGAATTGAATAAGGCTTGCTGGTGGAATTTGTACTTGAGCCTGCTTTAACGAAGTTAGTTTGTCTTTTATTCGTTGTCAACCCTTTTTGAGCCCTAGCTACTGAAAGGCTTATAGCTTCACGTATGATTTCTAGTACTCTGTCGTGGCGGCGTGAGTAGAGACCCCTGTCCAGGAGCACCTTGCATTCTACCAATAAGTGCCTTGCAGTGCCCACTGCCTCACCACAGGTATAGCAAGATTTTTCCGAGGCTTTTCCCCATCTTACTAGGTTACTCTGATCTGGGAGAGTCAGTTGAAAGGCATTAAGATAAAATTTCCAATCATACAGCAAGGCGCGCCACTTCAGAGCCAGAGGGATGCAGAACTCGCCTAAGTTTAACCACTCGTTTTGCATTTCTAGGTTCATGGCATGCACTTTGTAGTTGTCGTCCTCATCTTGTTTAAGAAAAGATTTTATTATGTCTTGGTCTTCCTTTTTACGTCTTGCACCCAACCCGGTTCTATTTACCTGAGCCCCTGCCATAAATTGTTTGTAAAATTGAAGCCTAGAGTCAAGTTTTCCGGCACTCTCGTCTTTAGGAAGTAATATTATGATATTTTAAGCGAAAATTTTCAGCACCTCATGTAAAAGAATTGAGGTGGAAGTATTTCAGGAATTTATGTTTCTAAAATAACCCACAATGATGCCAGACAGTGTTTCGTGAAATTACAGTGGCCTTCATTAAAACTTTATGTAATCTGTGGTTAAAATCCACTCTGAAGGACAGCGAGGACTTAGTGCGAAACTATAATAAACAGTTTCGAAAATGTTTTTACCTTTTGTCGATATAAGAGTCCGCGTTGATTGAAAAACTTTACGTCTGTGATTTTGATCTTGTTGGTGAATAAAATTAATTATTATATTTTGGACCTGCTTAGTGAGCGCTGGCTCCAAAAAATGATCGTATTTACATAAATAAACCCTTTTTTTTTCATTTAAGGATTTGAGTAATACTATTTTAAATGTGATTAATATTTTTTGCTTGAAAACCTTTTGATAAGAACGAATATGACAAAAGCCGTATGAGTACTGATATTGTCATCACTTCATAAATATTGAAACCTATGGTAGTGATTCATAGTTTCATACAATCGAATGAGCAATGTAACAGAAATTATATCTTAATTAGACCAACAATATATGCATATAATAATATTCTAATTGAGGTAATATAAATATTCGACTTGAAGATGTGTTTTAATAAAATCTACACAAAACTAAATAAGTTATCGAGACATTCCAACTCTAGCTAGGGTCACATTAAACATCTAGGTATTTTGGTGTTCGGGTTTTTGGTTCGCCACTAAGAATTCAGAATAAACAGGAACCGCGGAATTAAAGCTCGGAATAGGTACTTTTGAATTTTAGAACATTTTGAAAGGTATAGTAATATTATAAAGTACATTTTATTATTGCCTGTGTCCAGTGGCCTGCTCGTGTGGCTAAGAACTATGAGGTTGTTGGGTTGGGGGGTATGAATAGTTGGAACGAAAAACGTCCAAATGAATTTGACAACGTAAAAGTAAAGAGAGATATTGTCTCTGTTACTTTAAATGAGAACTGCAATTCATTAATCGCGCCGCTATGTTGAAATCGGTGCTTGAACGTACACTTATTTTTCTCTTACAGCACTTTCTTTATCTCATTGTGTTGCTTTATTCAAGTAAAACACGATCACGACACATTGTTTTTTTATTATTTTTTGTGTAAGTCGTTTGTACAGGAAGTCAGATAGCTGTTCAGTCAGGTCGACGTATACAAATCTCGGCCACCAGTAAACGTCCAGTGCAGAGCGCGGCGGAGTCACGTAGCGCGCAGGACAATATTTTTCCTTTACGCCTCGTCCCATTCTAAGGCTTGGTTTACGCCATCGGCACTCACTTTATATCAAATTGAAACTCAAATTTAAATAGTAACTTGTCAGGTTTCTTGAATACATTAAAGTAGGGTGAGGGGTTTTATCGGAGTAGGTATTTGGAGCTGAGACTCACTACTTTGGGTTAGCGGGCTTAAAATGATATTGTTTTTAGTTGTAACGATAATTTGTTTGTCATAATGCCTAGGCCACTGGTTTATTGCTTTTTGTTCTTCTTTAATTTGTCTAGGATAAGAGACATTTGTCATGTGTTCGAGAAATATTCAGTACCCGTTGTCAGCACCACATTTCACAAGCCTTTTCCGGTCGGCAGATTTTAGTGTTTATATCTATGGTCCATAGAGGAAGATGAATGCTTTTTAAGGTTCGTGATTTACTAATACTATTGTACTACATACTACTAACTACTACTAGTATCAAACTTAGATTTCCTCTCAGATGTACTTCTTATCTCTTTTAAAGTCTTTATTTTGTGTACACTTATTTCATTATGTGTACACCATTCCTAAGTGTACGGAGGAATTTCTTGAATTCCGTCCATTATTGCTTACCTGCGTTGAAAAACAACGGGCTTTCCTCCCGTCTGTGCTTCTTATCCCGCCGCTTCCCCGGGCGAAGCGTAGAATACTTTATGAGACGTCCACACCCTTATGTTCCTTTTATCTATTGATTTATAATGCTTGAGGAAATATGGAATTTAATAATATTAGTAACTGTACCTCGCCGTCTACCTATGGCTATGGTTTAAGAGGTTATACGAAATATCGAGATTATTATTCTTTTAATTTGTCAACGCATAATTTAGATCCCTGTTTCTTTTATCTATTGATTTATGGTACTAAAGGAAAATATTAATATCAGCTTATTAACTTCCCTCTGCAGGGTCAGGCCTCCTTTTCCTTTTAGGAGAGGGGTTAGGAAGGATCGGTCACGCTGCTCCATTACGGGTTAGCGGGCTTAGTGTGATAATGTTTCATTTATTAACGATCACTATCAGATGTTTATAATAGTGATTTGAACCGATGGCTTAACATCCTCTCTAAGGCACGGGGGTGTAACACCATCAACTTCCCGACTCCAGGCTTAGAATGTACTAAAAATTTTATAGAAGAATTAAAAACTCAGAATTTTTCCGGGGCCCGATCCAGGGATTCGAACGTAGGACCTCAAGAGCGAAGCCACATGAATAATCACTACACTAACGAGGCATTATACGGAAAAAATAGAATTTTAAAATTCTGACTAACCATACCCTGCTTCGGGTCACAATGTCCTGGTTCGAGCTTCGGGCCGCTCTATGAGTTTTAGTCTATTTTTAAATTCAAAATCGTTTATTTCAAGTATAAGCCTACTTGAAATTACAAGCACTTTTGAAACGTCCAATTGGACTATTTGTAGTGACTCTACCACCGGCTCGGAAGGCAGAACCTGTTGAGGAGAGCCGGCAAGAAACTCAACAGTTGCTCTTTTTATAATATTATCAATTTTACAATATTAAGTGTGTTGGTACATAAAGTTATTCATTTTACATCTTTGTCATTTAAAAATTTATCGATAGTATAATAACCCTTTAATCAGCGTAACTCTGACTCGTGGACCCAGTGGCTATCTAATGTAGCTTAAGGTTTGAAGCTTGGTTGGGTTATATTGAACTTTTCTTTCTTCTGATTTCTTATTACTAACTCGGGCCCTTATGTTTCTGCGGTATATGAATTTAATAGTGCTGAAGGATAATATGGAATTTTATAAATATTACTGGCTATTGACTGCTGTTTGCTTTGTTACTCCAGTTGTTAGCTTAGGTGGCTTTAGAGCATGAGAGCCTGGGTTCAAGTTCGAGTGAGGATTGGGTGGTGATAGTCCCCACCTCGTGTGGTGTCTCGGAGGTCACGCTATATCGTTTTTCCCGGTCATCATCACCAATCGATATAATCAAAACTAGCTCCAAATTTTCCTTCTTCATAAAGGGAGGCCTGTTCACCCTAGACTAGGTAATGCCTATTAAATATATTTATGTCATGATGATGAAAAAAGACATGAATCCGTTAATTCAACCATATTAAGAGATAAAGGCAAAAAGATTCTTGTACAAAATTCTTAGTTCCGCTAAACGTAGGTAAATGTCATGGCATCTAAAATTAAAATAGGTGTAAATTTATGCAAAACTATTTTCATATTTATTATTCAGCAGGCGAGGCGGCCATTGAAATATGGATGAAAATAAAAAGAAAAGAGGAGAGGAAATGGTCACGATCCAGAATTCGTTTTCCAACAATTCAGCCTTATTATTATTACTCTTTATTCACAATGTGTTGTTACTAGTTCTTTCAAAGAGTCGGCAGTCAGGTGTATTCGGAAGATGGTTTGGATTTAATTGTTCTTTTTTTTTAATTAATTGTAAGTAAAGCAGAAATATGTTTGTAATTTTGTATCTATCTATGGGTCAGACGAAGCCAAATCTCCATTAGAAATCATCTTTTGTTTTCCTTAAATGAAAATAATGTTGGCATAATTTTATAAATTTACATACCTTAAAACTTAAAAAGCCCAACCTTCATAAGTATTATATTGTTGTACATGGGTCCGTCTATCTGGGAAGACTCTTTTCTCAGGAACTGTTATATATTAATTGTACAACACATACATTTCGGAGATTAAAATAAAATTAATTTATAGTTAAAGCGACACCTGTTGGTGAACTGACATATTGTATCATAAAGCGAACTCTATTGGCGAACTCAGGTGTTGCATCCTTGTTGTCTGTAATTCAATCACACAATTTATTATTTTTGATTTATTGATGCAAACCTGGACTGAGTGGGAGGGGCGGTAGTGGCAGGGATGTTGACAATGTGACCTGTGAGGGTCTACATGAGAATACTGCGATGGACAGCTGTGTTTTGCGGCTCAGTGGAGCGCGGTGGTCAAAGGTCATACCGCTGCGCTAAACCTATCTTTCGCCATAGTGCTACTTTTATCTAATTACCTAACTATTTACCTAAAGAGTTTGTTAACCAAGTAATTATTGTAAATTATAGTGAGTTAGTGATTACTGTAGTTGTGTGCCAATAAATTGTGTAATCAGTTTTCTCGTGTTTATTTGCCCGAATACACACAACATGCAGTACATCGAAATAAAGAACATGCTCACAATGACAAAACAGCTAATCGGCCTCCGTCATACATTATAAGCGATATCAAGTTGTAAATGTACCTTTTAGACAGTACCCCTGACGATCTGTGCAAAAAATATTTTTAAAAACAGTGTTATCTTAATACTTAAGAAAGTTAATAATACAATAACTTTTCGGGTTCTTGTGCTTTATATTGTAATAAATAAATATAATAAAGTAGTATTTTTACACGCACTAGTAATTTACAAGTATTACTTATAGAGCGTTGTTATGGATGGATAGAATCCTCAAAAATTGCGCGATTACGGACAACAAAACGAGCCGCGACTTTAATACCTTCCCAAGTTTCAAAACCAGCTTGCCTAATGAAAGCTGGTTCAACGAGGAATCCATTAATGGTGTTCCGATTTCTATAAGCAGGTAGTTCGTAAGCGTAGGACAGCCTATTGGGAAGGAAGTATTGGGCCCAATCGGTACCACCACCTGACGCGACAGTCAGCAATTGGGCGACGTTGCCGACTCTGTAATTAGGATGATTTCGCCATTTGACTGCATCAATCGCTCGAGCCATCTGGGTCCCGACTGATCTCAAAGTCTCATGGTTTGGAGGTAATCTACCAGGGCTGGGCGCGGCGAAGCCAAAGAGGATCATGCTACCGAAACTGTGGATGTCAAGGTACAATCTTATCCTGGTTCTGACTGCGTCTATGATGTTTCTGGTGATTTGAGTCTCTGGTTCTGAGAAGGCTCTGGGGCCGTGGAAGGTCTCGCTGCAGGGGTCCCTGCTGGAGGCGGTCCCCCAGAAGTAGTCGTAGTTCCTGTTGGGGTCCACCCCAACGCAGCTCGCATGGTGGCCGGTGCGACGGTTTTTGCGCCACATGCGGGTCTGTAAGCAGAAAGTGAAATCTTAATTATGTACTATATTATATATATGATAAATTAGTGATCAATTAGGACTTAAAGAATAAAAAATTGTTACTTTTACAACTAATAATAATAATTGCACTGATAGTAACCGAATTATTTCGCATTAGGATTTTTTAACTGCTATTTTTTCTAAATAATTCGGCTTGTTGTTGTGTACTTATCTATTCATACAGGTGAATGTTATTACACCTCGTCAATTTAAGGTCATTATGTGTACACGTATTCACATAAATTACATCTATTTTCATAAAACATGTATACTCACTCTAGTGTGTGAAAATTCATATCCATCAGGGTTGGCGATCGGGAGGATGATCCAGTCGATGTCTCTGATCAAATCCTGCTCCGTCACGTTGATGACCAGCTCCTGGATGGCCCACAGCGTCACAGGCAGGGTGACCCATTCACGGGCGTGGAGCAGGGACTGGATGAAGATCACTGGTTTGTTCCTGTTCTGGAAATATACAATCTCTTAGCTCCATTGTTATTTATTAACAATTAGACGCTCTGTGATTAGTACTCCTGAAAACCTTGAAACTAGATATTCTTCACTAAACTATACGAAGTTCTGAAGTCAGTCTTTATATATTGGTTATAATAGCATTAAAATCTGTTGCGTAGTTTTGATGATCTAAGCGTACACTAGTGGAGAAGCGAAGTTATTTAGTATAATATATTCCTAGCGAGTGTGCGCTGAATGTTTTTCGCTTAATACCAGCTTGTCATCTACTCGTTCCGCTAAGTTATACAATAAAAAATGTAAAATTATATTTACCAAGAAGTTGTCTGTAGACAGCCTCAAGTATTTAATATCACGACCTTCAACACTTCTTCCAGCCGACATTACGCGGGCTACTCTTGGGAACCTGTTTGCTACATCTACTAGGTACCGGTCGACCTGAAAGCAATAAGAAAATACTAAAAACTACCCTATTGGTTGAGGGGTTAATCTATTTGGTTATGAATCATGAGATGTTCAAGTCCAGGATCGGGCATGTGTGATGTTACACGGAAGAGCCCGTTAATCCGTCTGATAGTGATAATTGAATAGTAAGTACAGAGTCAAACATTAATTCATTGAAACAATTTGCGCCGGTCTTTTTCTCTCGACTCCTTTAGAGATCGAATGAAGAGTACGGACCTCAAGGAACACCCCTTCCTCGGACTATATAAGTTTGAAGCTTGCTGAGGGAATTTGGATGATAATGAGGAGTATTCAAATGTTAAAAAGAAGAATTACTTTGCAACTTTATCGTTGATCGAGCCCAGCCGGTGTGGCTTCAAATTACAAGAATCCTAGGTTAGAATCCTAGGTCAAGATATATTTCTATAATCGGCTTTTCTTTCTTCCAAGAAATCAGTAAAATTTTCGAATAGAAAATTTACAAGGTGTAACAATATAGAAGTATTTCGTAGAGTATAAGTTATTGGTCTCATTTATTTCTGTTACGATTAATATCATTAACATGACAATGATAGTAATTACAGGACCCAACATTAACACCTTAAGGCCGCTGTGGAGCAGAAGGGTCCTAATCTCCACATCTCCTTGAAAGCTCCTGTAGTGGACCAGTAAATGGGCTGATAATGGTGATGAAGATAATATCTTACCACCGCCCAACGATGAATGACGTCAAAAGACAGACCGAATCTCTCAGATCTGCTTGCATTGCTCTTCTTATGTGCTTCAGCCATTAGCTGATCTTCTAAGTCCAATTTTCTACGAATATTAAGAAATTTTTGGTAATATAAAATCTGTTAATATTATTGTCCGCGCTGCATAGTGGTAATTGGGGTATCAGTTATTTTTAACTGCCTAGATGGCTTCGGTTCACGGGGTCCTAGGGTCTAGTCCTGGGCGGGGCTATGAAAAAATTGAGTTTCTAGAAAATTAACAGTAAGAATGCTATGCCAGTAGTAACGTCGTCAACGTTATGGGTATTGTATCGCCATCGACGGTTATAATCAATATTCAAACACCATCACCCTAATTCTAAGCTCTACATCCCCCTCCTATGAGGGAGGTCTGGCCGTTCAAATAAGCTGATAATGATAACAAAGACGACGACGATGATGATGTCGATTATGACAATGATAAAGCCCGTGGTTACTTACTCTTTGATATTCATAGTGTCAATTCTACAGGTGGCGTTTATAGCTGAGATATATTTCTCAAACTCTTGCTTCTTATCTGGAGCCACGAGGATGAGACCCTCAGTCTGAGGGTTGGGGTACGACCATATATCCAAATACAGACGTTCCACCAGCTCCATCAGCAGTCGGGCCTGCTCCATAGTGTACACTTGCACCCCGTATAAAGAATGTCTGGAAAATGTGAATGGAACAAATTCAAAATTTTGGATTTCACCCAACGTTCATTTTGCTAGAATTATTTATTTAGTTAAAACACAATTAGATTATCTTTCCATTGTCGTTCTCGGACATTGACATTGGACATTATCTAAATCTAATTATAATCGTTATACATTACCTCTGACTGCCATCGAAGCAAATCGAAGCGATGCGTTTTACATTTTGTAAAAGCAAATTTATCTACATAAATATATTGTCATTGTAGTACAAAAATGGAACCATGAATCAAAGCTAGGCATTTATTTTCGAATTTTTCATGTATGATTAAAAATGGAGATGAACTTGCGCATTGAAGCATAGTGGTTTTAAGAAACATATCAACTCTCCTATTAGGACCTGGTCCTGCAGTGGGCCACTTCCAATAAGGATGACTCTCTTAGCATCATAATAAATAATCGATACTTTTGGATTATTTTATAACGAACCTTTATGGTATCCACTCGGACTAAAATTCTTTCTACACGTTATGTTATAAAAACGCATAACAATCATTCGTTTAAAAGCTATGATTACACTAACAGGTACTCCTCATTTTTACATCGATATTTAAAAATATAACTCACCCAAAGTATTCTTCATGTTTGGCATGACCCAAGCAAATCGCCGCGGCAAAAAATAAAATATATTTTAACATGTTGGTCATTCAACAATGACCAAATGTATATTAAACGAGCCACAACAAAACCAAAACTTTTCGACTTATATTGATGAAGCCTTTAATCTTTTCGATGATCTGACAATTTTGAAAAGTTAAGACGACATAACGATTCAGCTTAATATAATTAATAATGATAATATTATTTAATCTTATGACGTATTGCACGTGAAACTAATAATAACGGACTTATATCCGATTGCAATAGTACTGAAACCAAAATAGATATTAAGTTATATTATGGTGTTATCTATGCAAACGACTATTTTGACGACGAGACATGAAAACAATACAATCTGTTTACCCCGAAACTGTTGTGTTTTTTTTAAATAATTTAATAAACAATTAGTAAAACCAGCCAAGTGCGAGTCAGACTTGCGTATGATGGGTTTCGTACCAATCGTCGACAAGTTCAATGAAACCTAGTTGTTTGTAAATTTCATCCGCTACAAAGTCGATGTGCTTGTTCTTCTTATCTTAATCGATATCAAACTATACATATAGTTTGATATCGATTAAGTTACTTAAATCTATGATAATTTTTCGATTGAAGATCATAACATTGTTAATTTTATAACCGAAATGAAGCAACCGCTCGCTTGATAATGATTATTAGAAGCTATTATTGTTTTTGCGGGTCAAGGTAATGTGATAACATTTTAATGGATATTAACTTTTATTCTATTCTAACATAATACTAAGTCAGGGCATCAAAGTCATCTAGTAATTTTAAGCAATGGACAAGGGATTGGGATACAGGTGACATATAACTGGTGAAGACAGACAGATAGTGGAAGGAGTAGTAGATGATGGAGTGTTTTTACCCTTTTGACACGAAACCCTAAAAGCGGAAGAATAAAGGTGTAATAAAAAAAATACCTGAAGTAAAAATAACTAAAAGATAGTAAAAAATTAAGTTAAAATATAATTAATTCCATCCATTCTATTCCACGGACAAGGTGCTGGTTGAAAATCAGCGTTGGGTGTTCCAACAATTGCTTGATTATGTAGCACAATGCTGAGCTGGCACTTTTTTCTGGCTTCTTCCCCATATGACAGAACTAATGTTTTGATGATTCTGTTCTATCTTCTAGTCTTGACTTGCTCAAGAGGCTGAGCATCGAAACTATTTTATATTGTTGCATTTAATGTAATCTGTGGCATAATTTACGGCAATAAACATTTTTCTTTTAGTTATATCATAAATTCGTCCCGAGGAACCTTTTACACGCGAATTTAATTTTTAAATTTTATGCACTTTTAACCTTCGATACAAAAGGAGGGATGTTCTAATTACGACGGATTTATTTCTATTAATAATTATAATTCAATAAATAATCATTTATGACCTGCATTTAATATTGCTGGGTCGCTACGGTAGATACTTACACGGTATGGCACACGGTGCTTTGTTAGTCCAGTCGTTGGCTTATGTGGCCTTAGATCATGAGACCCTGGGCTATAGCTTTGAGTCCTATGAATATTGATTTCTCTTTTCTTCAAATCACATTATCAGTAGGTAGTAGCTCGTTAATGTGAAAATGGTGGAATTAGTCCCCGTGCCTCAGCGGTCATGTTATCGTTGTTCCCGGTCATCATCATCAATCTATTAGTTATCCGTACACAGTAGATGCAAGCTCTCTTTTCCTTTATGAGGGGAGGTCTGACTCTAAACCTTGGCCATAAACGTGGCCTACGTTGAAGGCCAAACCCTATTAAGAGTTGATAAGGGCGAAAGAATAAGTTCATATTTATAAAATTTTTAGTTCCGCTAAACATAAATGTCATGACATGCAAAATGAAAATAGGTGTAAATATATGCAAAACTATTATCATATTTATTATTCAGCAGGCGAGGCGGCCATTGAAATATGGATGAAAATAAGAAAAAATAGAGCAGAGGAAATGGTCACGACCCACAATTCGTTTTTCGACAATTCAGGCTCAAATTATTATTAATCTTTGAATACATGCTTATAATTATATGTGGTCAAGAATTTACCTAAATCTTCCACATGTCTATGTGTAAGGTGTAATTTTTTTGTGTTAGTATGGATCTTTTTAATTTAAAATAAATATTTTTTACACAGAATTGTGTTAACAAGATCGAAATATATAGGTACGTTTCGGGATGTTATACCATTCACCTAACATATTGTATTTTACTTGTAACACATATTATATGTATTATAGGCGATATCAAGCTGTAAATATAAATAAATACCTTTCAGATAGTAGGTAGGTATCCCTAACGATCTATGCAAAAATCGTTTTAAACAATAGTGTTATCTTAAAATTTAAAAAAGTTAATAAAACAATAACTTTTTGGGTTTTTTCCTCTATATTGTAATAAATAAATAAAATATATTAATATTTTTACACGTACAATTTATAAACATTACTTATAGCACGTTGTTATTTAGAATTTTACTCAAGTGGAATAAGATAAAACATTTTTTGATAAACCTCGTGTAGGGGGGTGGATAATAATTAATATTCAAAAAGTGCTCTATTACGGACAACAAAACGAGCCGCAACTCTGATACCTCGCCAAGTTTCAAAACCAGCTTGCCTAATAAATGCAGGATCAACGAGGAAACCATTTACAGTGTTCAGATTCCTATGAGCAGGAAGTTCGTAAGCGTAGGACAGTCTATTAGGAAGGAAGGCTTGAGCCCAATCGGTACCACCACCTGACGCAACGAACAGTAATTGGGCAACGTTGCCAACTCTGTAATTTGGATGATTTGGCCACTTGACTGCATCAATCGCTCGGGCCATCTGTGTCCCGACTGATCTCAAAGTCTCATGGTTTGGAGGTAATCTACCAGGGCTGGGCGCAGCGAAGCCAAAAAGGATCATGCTACCAAAACTGTGTATGTCAAGGTACAATCTTATCCTGGTTCTGAATGTGTTCATGATGTTTCTGGTGATTTGAGTCTCTGGTTCTGAGAAGGCTCTGGGGCCGTGGAAGGTCTCACTGCAGGGGTCCCTGCTGGAGGCGGTCCCCCAGAAGTAGTCATAGTTCCTGTTGGGGTCCACCCCAACGCAGCTCGCGTGGTGGCCGGTGCGTCGGTTTTTGCGCCACATGCGGGTCTGTAAGCAGAAAGTGAAATGTAAATTATGTATGTAATTAATAAAAATATTAATAATTAATTTCGTACCAATGATACATTAGGACTTAATGAATAAAACATAAATCTTACTACTAAAAATAATTGAATTATGATTAGCGAATTCTTTCGCGTTAGGATTTTTGCTATCCCGCAGCGATCGTTTTTTTTTCTTGATAATTTGGCTTGTTGTAATGAGCTTATATGTAAAAACAGTTGAATGTTATACCTCAATTGAAATTCAAATTCAAAATCATTTATTTAAAGTAGGCTGATTTAAAACCACTTTTGAAACGGCCAGTTTGCAGCACATATTGACATTCGGCACTTACATTTATTACATATCTATAAAACATGTACACTCACTCTAGTGTGTGAAAATTCATATCCATCAGGGTTGGCTATCGGGAGGATGATCCAGTCGATGTCTCTGATTAGGTCCTGCTCCGTTACGTTGATGACCAGCTCCTGGATGGCCCACAGCGTCACAGGCAGGGTGACCCATTCACGGGCGTGGAGCAGGGACTGGATGAAGATCACTGGTTTGTTCCTGTTCTGGAAATATATAATAGTCGCCTTAAAACAAGATATCCTAAAATAAGCTATACGTACGAAGCTCTATTAATAATAGGTAACCGCATTAAAATCTGTTGCATAGTTTTGATGATCACACTAGTGGGAAAGCGAATTTGTTTTATATAATACATTTCTACGAGTGTGCACTGAGTGCTTAACATCAGGTTGGAGATCAGTTGTTTCGTCAACTTATGCAAAAATAAAAAAAAGTAAATTTATATTTACCGCGAAGTTGTCTGTGGACAGCCTCAAGTATTTAATGTCACGACCTTCAACACTTCTTCCAGCCGAGACCACTCGAGCAACTCTTGGGAACCTGTTAGCCACATCTACTAGGTATCGGTCAACCTGAAAGCAATAGAGTTAAGTAATCGTTGTCACTATCATTAGCTTCTGATCTAAGGCTCTGATTCTGTCAAACATTATTGCACTAGAGCAGTGTATGCCGGTCCTCTACTCTCAATCTCCCCGAGGGTCGGAAATAAACACTTTATTTCGACAATATACGGTTTCAAGCCTGCTGAGGGAATTTGGATGGTAATAAAGAGTAGGTATTCAAATATTACATAGAATAATTACCTTGCATCTTTATTGTACAACCCAGCCTATGTGGCTTCAAATCTCTAGATGCAGGGTTAGAATCCTAAGTCGAGTTATACAGTAGTAGATATCTTGAAGAGTACTTATAAGTTATAAGTCGTATTCGTTATCATCATGACTGTGGTGACAATCGTTACAGAATCAAACATTAACACTCTAAGTCCGCCAAGCCCCAATGAGTTATTTCCTTGAGAGAAAGGAAACCAGATTCTGTAGGGGGTAAATGGGCTGATAATGATGATCAAGATAATATCTTACCACCGCCCAACGATGAATGACGTCAAAAGACAGACCGAATCTCTCAGATCTGCTCGCATTGCTCTTCTTATGTGCTTCAGCCATTAACTGATCTTCTAAGTCCAATTTTCTATGAAAATAGAGAAATTTATGATTAAAGTAATCAGTTCATAATATCGTCAGCGCAGTAAAGAGGTAAATGGGATGTTAGTGAATGAACTGCCTTGATGGCTTTAGTTCACGAGGCTCTAGTTTCAAGTCCTTGGCCGGGTCACGAAATAAATGAGTTTCCAAGAAATTTCCAGTAACAATCCTATGCCAATAGTATATACATCTCAGTAACATCCTAAACGTTATAGCCCTGTTGAAAAGCACTTTCAGTCATAGTATATATAGATATCATTCACATTTCATAATTTTCTTTACAAGATTCAAACATTATCACCCTAATTCTAAGCTCTACCCTCATATGATGGGAGGTCCCAATGATGATTATAATAATGATGATTATTATAATAATGATAAAAAACTCCTTGCTTACTTACTCCTTGATATTCATAGTGTCAATTCTACAGGTGGCGTTTATAGCTGAGATGTATTTTTCAAACTCTTGTTTCTTATTCGGGGCCACGAGGATGAGCCCCTCATTCTGAGGGTTGGGGTACGACCATATATCCAAATACAGACGTTCCACCAGCTCCATCAGCAGTCGGGCCTGCTCCATGGTGGACACTCGGACCCCGTATAATGAATGTCTGGGAAGTGGAATAAATTGAACATTTTGAAAATCGCTCTACGTTCATTTAGCTATTAAAAAAAACCGGCCAAGTGCGAGTCGGACACGCGCACTGAGGGTTCTGTAAATTTTAAGGTTTTCGAAATTATTCCTAAACATTGCTTCATGCGAAATTTCAAGATTCTAGGGCTAGCTGCGATTATTAGAGAGTTAAATATGCGGCTTATGCTGTATCTTTTGATTGCGTTGACATAGAAGTTTGATTTTGATACAGCTTAAAGATAAAAGTAGATTTCAGTATTAGATATAAATTTCAATTGAATACCTCTACGCGTTCATTAGCAAAGGGGGTAAGTGTAAATTATTAAAAATATTTTTATTTTATGATGTAACTAAAAATTTACAGATTTCGTAATTTTTCCATTATCTGTGGTATACGACGTAAGTTCTAAGATTACGGGAACTACCCGTTAGGTTTTGGTTTAGTTCCGTCTAGTTGTGAGTTAAATATGCGGCTTATATTGCTATATCCTTTGACTTTGTTGATATAGAAGTTTTATTTTGTTATAGCTTAAAGGTATAAGTAAAGGTAGCCAAGTATTTAATATGAATTTTAATTTAATACCTTTACGGGTTTATGAGAAAATTGGGTAAGCTTAGAATTATTAAAAGTATTATGATTATACAATGCAACTAAAAATTTACGGTTTTCGTAATTTTTCCATTATCTATATCATATAACGTTACTTTTGTACCAAATTTCAAGGTTCTAAGGTTACGGGAACTACCTGTTAGGTTTTGATTTACTTGACCGTGTCGAAAATTGGGGAAATTTTTGGCAGAAACGGCTGTATCTTTTGATTGCCTTGACCTAGAAGCTTGATTTTTTCACGAGTCTAAGGAACAGCAGACTTGAGTATTTGATATAAATTTCAGTTTAATACTTTCACGCGTTCCTGAGAAAGGAAAAGAAAAAGGGTCTTGACAGACAGACGGACGGAGAACGAAGTGATCCTATAAGGGTTCCGTTTTTTCCTTTTTAGGTACGGAACCCTAAAAACGCATCATAATCAGTCAATTCGTTTACAAGCTACGATTCCAAAAACAGACATTTACAGTCACTTTTTTTTTCACACACACACTCTAGCATCATCACCATCATCACACTTTAGCATCACGAGTTTTTAAATACAACTCACCCAAAGTATTCTTCATGTTTGGCCTGACCTAAACAAATCGCCGCGGAAAAAAATAAAATATATTTTAACATGTTGGTCATTCAACAATGACCAAATGTATATTAAACAAGCCACAACAAAACCAAAACTTTTTGCCTTATATTGATGAATTTAATCTTTTCGTTGATTTGACAATTTTGGAACGTTAATACGACAAAACATTTCAGATTATTATAATTAATGATGATAAAATTATTTAATCTTATGACGTATTGCACGTGAAACTAATAATAACGCTATTGAACGATTAAAATGATATCAAAACTAAAATAGAGGTAGACACCCTTGCGCCTGCACATTTTCCTAGCACTATGGGTTGTGCGGGCGCTGCTGTTGCATCAGCTGAGGCTCTAAAGCGGCGCAAATACAGTAACCTCGTCGGCATTTATGGACCGCGGGGTCTGAGTACTCGTTTTTAGGGTTCCGTACCTAAAAAGGAAAAAGCGGAACTCTTATAGGATCACTTCGTTGTCCGTTCGTCTGCCTGTAAAGAAGCTTCTAAGCCAAGGCAATCAAAAGATACAGCCGTTTATGCGAAAAATTTCCCCAATTTTCGTCACGGTCTAGTAAATCAAAACCTAACGGGTAAGTATCTGAAGCTGAAAATCCTATAGCACAGATAATGGAAACAAATACTAAAGTAATTCTGCTGTCCCAATATTCTCATAAACCCGTAAAAGTATTAAATTGAAATTCATATTAAATACTTGGCTCTATACCTTTAAGCTATAACAAAATAAAACTTCTATAATAATAATATCTTTATTTGCTAGAATGTAGTACAATATGGATCTTTGAAATTAAATTACAACTTACATTCTACCATAATACATGGTGTGCATTATTAATTGAATTTACACATCAATAAAAGTAAATTATCATTAAATCTAAACGGTTATAAAATATATAGTGTCCATTTCATGTAAAAATTAACTTAGAATCTTGAACGGAAAGGTATGGAACGAAACATATCAAATACGTCATATAGCACAGATGATGGAAACATTACGAAATCTGTAAATTGCATTGCATGAAGCAATGTTTAGATATAATTCCGAAAACCTTAAAATTTACGGAACCTTTGGTGCGCGAGTCCGACTCGCACTTGGCCTTTTTTTTATGGAGTTATCGCAAAGCGTTTGATCGACGACCAGAGGGTTGGTCTCTTTTTAGGCCAGAGGATCGGCGTTGCCATTCAACGTGACTTTATTTTATAACATGTAGTAACATAGTTTATGACAAATTCACACAGATATACTCGTAGTCACGGGCATCAGCATTATAATTGTAACACTTAAATAAAGTGTTCAAATGTTAACAATTAAATTTACAAAGAAATGTGTTACATGCAGCCAAGTCAAGGATGCCGTGTAAGCGATGCCCTTAAAACCTTGCACACGGCACCAGTCGCCAGGTGCTGACATTGCAAAATCTGCATGCAAGACCCTCGTGAACTGCGGTTACCTCTAAAGTTAGGAGCATGTGAAGATTAATTGTTGATCGATCGTCGATCTGTAGTCATCTTAGAAATAGCTAGGGTTAGGTTTTAGTTTTAAATACAAGAGATCAATTGCTGATCTTTTATATAAATAAATAGTTTTATAGTTTAGAAATAGTCTTTTAATTGTAATTTAATTAAATAATTATTAAGTATCGCTTGCATTCTATCAACCCCCTAGCTGCCCCAAAACGTTAGTAATGCATTTTGCCATCTTGTTTGTGGTTAGAAACATACTCGTACTATGGAAAAATATGTTTGCAAGTCTATCTGGCAGGTTGCTTTTATAAGTGTATAAACACTTGTGTATGTGTTTATTTGTTCAAATGTGTGAATGTGTGTATGTGAGGCATGGGTATTAAGTCAGCGACGTCCACGCAAACAAAAATCGTCTCAGAGAGCTGTTACCGCTGCAGAAGCTGTTTTCACTGGGGACGAGTCGTGTGTATTGTCTCTTTAATGGAGAAGTTTTTTTTTCTTTACGTGACCATTGGAGTTTAGACCAAATATATCAGTACTTATCCATTGTGATGAATTGTGTCGGACAATCAAAATATTGTTCTTTTCTTTCTTTTGAGGAGTTTTCAGTAATTTATTTGCAATTTAGTAATTCAGTAAATTAAACAACAACGTGCAACGTGGTCTGTTTAAGCTTTATATACCCTCTCCAATTAGAAAAGTATCCTGACATTGTACTTAGCTGTTAATAAGCTGATAATATAGTGTAATTTTATTATTTTAGAATACTTTTTTCTCATATTTATTCAATTGTATTACATCGACATTATATTAGTGTATGTCTGTCGGTTATATTGCAGATAAGATATAAAAGCGCAAACAATAACTTAGGTATGTAACTTATGAAGAGTAATAAAATAAAACGACACGTAAAAATAAATAAATTATTATATTTGTCATGGTAGAAATCGAAGGCATAAAATCGTTAGTTTGATCTGTTGCGGACAATGAAACGGGCAGCGATCTTGATGCCTTCCCAAGTTTCGAAGCCAGCTTGACGGATAAACGCAGGGTCGACCAGGAAGCCGTTGATATTGTTCTGGTTCCTAGGACTATGGGCTGGCAGCTCATAAGTGTATGAAAGCCCAGTGCCAATAGCAGCTTGAGCGTAATCAGCGCAGATACCCGAAGCTGTGTACAGAATCGTAGCGCTGTTGCCAACTATATAGTTTCTATTCTGTGGCCATTTCACAGCATCTATTCCCCTGGCCATATAGTTTCCAACTCTACTCAACATCGCTTGGTTTGGTGGCAGCTGTCTGTTCGCAAACCCATAAAGGATCATGCTTCCGAAGCTGTGGACATCAAGGAACATGGCAATTCTGGTTCCGAATTCAGATAGAATGTTTCTGGTGACTACTGCCTCTGGTTCGGAGAAGGCTCTTGGGCCGTGGAATGTGTCACTGCATGGGTTGTTGCTAGAGGAGGTTCCCCAGTTGTGGGCGAAGTTTCTGTTGAGGTCCACGCCGACGCAAGTTGAGGGTATGAAGCCTGTTCGGCGATTCTTTCTCCACATTCGGGTCTGGGAAAAAACACGTATTAAATTATTGTGAATGTGTTAAAGTGCTAATGTTAAAGAAGCAGATGTTTAGATTAATAAAAATATTTTATTATTTACTACAAGTTAGTCCTCCAAGATGGTGTATGATGATTCAATCTAAGATGGAAGCGGAATTCTAAATCGCTCGGTGGTACGTCACTTTTTATAGTCGTAACTAGCCATGGCAGAAGCCTCCTACCAGCCAAACGCAAACTAGTTAAGAAATCTCAGAGCAACTGGGAATCAAATCCCGGACCTCATCTTATAGACTGTCAAAATATACATATATGTTAGGTCAAGAGTGATACTCAATTAATCAGAAATAAAACGAGTTGTTAATGATCGTTTGGAAAAGTATTCTTACAAAATTGTTGTAAGGGTACTAGATGCTACTTGTACTAATTATAATATTTATTTATCAAATCTCATCATAACTATCACAATCACCCGGAGTTTGATTTCTTATCAAAGCATCCTGCATGCTGAATGCAGCATGCAGTTATAATGATAACTAACATTAATTAATTTACGTAGAGTCAGTCAGCTAATAGGATCAATTGCTTTGATTGCCATGATATTATAATATCTAATGATAATCTCATTGACAGTCTTAGCCTAGTAGAAAGTCCAGGTTTTTATTCCAGTTTTGCACAACACACTTAACTATAACTTGAGAGTTAACTTTATACTATATTGACCTTATATTTGGATAGTGAAAATAACTATAGGTACTCTTCAATCAAATTGAGCGCCTGTTGTTTCCTTAACAAACTAATTTAAATGTAACAGTTTGTTATTAACTAATTATAGATCTACTTTTCATTATTAAAGAATTTTTTTTTAATAATACATTAAAAAACACATTTTTTTAACAATACCAACATAGAATTGTACAGCGTAGAAGCGAATTGACGAGTCGTCAATTTTGCCAATTATTATTTTTCAATTTATCTATATTTTCCTATAACTAAGGTAAATAGATGCATTAATCAAAAATGGAATCATGCGTCGACACGCACCGCCGTGCATTGGTTCATTTTTGGATTTTCCATGTTTGAATAGTATAACTTTGTAACTTAACATTTTAAAAATAATGATGAATGTGCTATTGGCAAAAATGAGACGCGTCTCTTCACTTCCAGGTTAAGTCAATCCTAACACTAATAGTCAATCTACGTCAATTGTCCCACGGGTGGGTTTCAAACCTATGAAATCTCGATGCTAAGTACCGTATCGATGCCTCTATACCGTAGAGTCAATACAGTTGACTTCAATACCAAGGTATCACTATAATAATTTGTTACATTTTAATTTTGGTTACTTACACGCGTGTGCGAAAATTCGTATCCATCAGGGTTGGCGATGGGTATAATGATCCAGTCGATGTTTTGGACCAGGTCCGGGTCGTTGTTGTTAAGCACCAACTCCTGGATCGCCCACAGAGCTACTGGGAGAGTGACCCATTCACGAGCGTGGAGCATGCATTGGATTACGATGATTGGTTTGGTTCTTGTCTGTAAAATAAGTAACATTGTTATTTATTCTGACGCCCGCGACCTCACCCGCGAGGACACTAATGATTGCTGTGCCTCCAATCTAAAAGCAACCATCCAACTGGGGTGTTTCAAGCGATATAGAAGAAGTAAGGGAACGGCGTGCACAAAAGATGCAAAATAGTCGAAGTGTGGGCGTCATCATACTAATAATAATATCCAAAAACACTACAAAAATAAACTGTTTCCTTTTTTCAAAGAAATATGTCTATAGCAAGCTATCTTTAAAAAAAGGAACAATTTTTTTCTATATTATTTTGTTATATTTCAGAGAATTTTAATGCAGGCAGCGTTTTTAATGAAAGCTCTTAGGCGGCCCGTCACTTCCTACAATCATCATCATATTTACGCCAATTTATACAAATCTTCAATAAATTTCCGAAAACCTTACCCAGGAAACATTACATAGTGGTGAAAAAATTGAAATTTAATTCTTGTTTGAAATTTAATTTAGAATTTTTCAGTGAATTTCTCATAGCAATTAAGGTTTATGATAATTTTGCATGTGAGAAATTACTAATTAGTTACTACATGAATGGATGGTGACTATTTTATTTATTTCTCTTTGTCCAACGAACCCAATCTACAAAATCACCCACATCTAATAAAATTGTATGTTTTTAGAGTGAATAGGCATTTCTTATTCACATCCTATCTTAGGCCACCTCTACGCTTAGCATCAGTGAAGATTGTGGTGAGGCTAAATTTAAAACAATAAGATAAGCAATTGGTTTATTTATGGTGTTAGCCTTTGACTGCCATCACACATGTAAGTGATGATGCAATGATGAAAGTGGGTAATCTTGTCAGCAGTACGAGTAGGATGAAATCCACATTCATTTTGGTTTCCACACGACGTCGTACTGGAATGCTAAATCGCTTGTCGGCAGAGTGGTAACTAGCCATGGTCAAAACTGTCCCACCAGCTAGATGTGGACCTTGAAAATCTGTATCGACCTGGGACATCGAACCCACGACCAGTACCGTAATATAGGTAGTGCCAGCGGTGCCCAGGTTTAAGGTGCAGACCCTGAAGGGGTGCAGAAATGACCATAAACAAGCAATGCGCATAAATTGATGATTACGCTTCTGCCCAGGACTTCCATTATATAAACGAAGACCGCCAGTTATGGTTGGTGGTTTTAAATCAATAAAGTTTTAACCTAGATACTTACAGCAAAGTTATTAGCGGATATTCTCAAGTATCTGATATCGCGACCTTCGACACTTCGTCCTGCGTTGACAACGCGGGCAACTCTTGGGAATCTGTTGGCTACGTCCACGAGGTATCTGTCAACCTGGAATTAAAAAAAATATAATTCGCCAAACCACTTCTTAACTTTAAGTTAATACATTTAAGTGTTTTTAGCTTGAGGACATGCAAACATGAACATAACCAAAATAATCAGATGTAAGGATAATAACTGGGACCAATAGCTTAATGAGCTTTCACTATGAGTGGAACTTTTGTTAAATTTTTTTGTTTATGTAGTGTACTAGTTAATAGTAAATAGGAATAAATAAATAATAACGTTACCACAGCCCAGCGGTGGATGACGTCGAACGATAAACCGAATCGTTCTGATCGACTGGAATTGCTTCTCCTCTCAGCTTCAGCCAGTAAAGCATCTTCCAACTCCAACTTTCTGCAAAACAGTCAAATTATTGAATTATGTACTTATAAACGAATTACCCGAAAATCGGTGACCGATTATTATTTATCGGATCGACAAATTTTTGTAGTTTATTTTTGACAGCCTTTTTGTAGGACGTATGCGCAGCTCTTTTGCAATTACTATGTACATGTCTTCTACATATTATCGGTCATTATTTACTATTGCTATTGATATCGCACGAAGACAGGCAAACCTAAGGACCGATTAAGTTGGCAGGTTAGATTTACAGATCACTAGATGATCTGGAAGCATCCACGAAAGCTGGCAAAATATAAATGAATTTTTAGTTTTTTTTAAATAAAATTAAACTTACTCTTTAATATTATCCGTGTCAATTCTATAAGTTATGCCGATAGAAGAGATTTCATCTTCGAACACTGGCTTCTGTTCTGGAGCTACGAGGATCAGACCCTCGGTTTCAAGACTTGCGTAGTTCCAGACATCCAATGTGTAACGCTCTACTATTTCCATCAACTGGTCCACTTGATCACTGTCGTATACGGTGACCCCGTACAACGTGTAGCTGGAAAATTAAAAAAAAATTTAAGAACTAAAAAAATAGAATTAAAAAGTACTACGACAAGAAGATATCGATATTCAATAGACAGTAATATTGGTATAATATTTAACAGGTGTAGTCAGATACATTTAGCAATACTTGAGACTGTTATAGTCAGTCTATTCTAGTAAGTTTCTCTGATTTTGAATGTAGTAGTAAGTTTAAGCAATATCGCCTTTGTGTGTGCAATTTAAGTAAACGTTAGCATTACATATTCTTCAGTTTAATACAATACCTAAACACCTGTTGCATTTACATTCAAAGATTTTTCGCCTTTAACCTAACATATGTATGATCAGCATTGCTTCAGAGAGAATTAAAAAGTTCAAGGAGCCCTACAGTTACTAAAACATTTCATCATCATCATCATCAGCCTATTAGCGGCCCACTCAGGCCAGGCCTCCCTCCTTACAGGAGAGCGGATATGGAGGGTAGACCCACCACGCTGCTCCAATGCGGGTTGGCGGGCTTATCTAAATTTTACCAAGGGATGTTTTATATCAAAGATGAATGCAGTACTTGCCTTTTTAAATTTAATTTTATAAAATGGTGTTTAATTAAAATTATGCATACGATGATTTAATTGAGTCTGGACATACTCTTATGTTGTAGAAATTCACAATTAATTAAATTTTATTTGATTTTTTTAGTTAGAAACGTCAAAAATTCGAAAAGTAGGTATACTTCATTTTTTTATTTTCATCAAAGCCTTAACTATGTGTACATATAAATAAATATTTAACAGTTTAAACAAACTTAGATGAGACACTGAAAGAATAAAAATAATTGTTAAATTTTTTTATTATATTAGTTTAGTTAGCCGAATGAAGTTACCTTCTACTACTAAATTACTTTTATATAATTTATTGTAATTTAAATAATAAAGTATTTCATTATTTTGATAATATTAAGCATGTTTATTTAAATTATCACTATTCATCTGAAAATACGGGACCGGGATTATTATGAAGAAGTATGTTAAATTAAAAAAAATAAATGAACAATCTTACCCTTCATATTCCTCATGTTTGGCGTGAGCCAAGCAAATGGCCGCAAACAAATAGAATAGAATTTTGAACATTTTGGCCGAACCACGGGAAGGCCAAAACACTTAAACCAAATTATTCATTAACGTAATCCCTTTTATTAAATTTTAATCAGCGCTGAGGATTGTTAATCTAGCAAAGTGTCATTGTCATCAATTAGTTTCGACGTTAAGACGATTATTTGTGTTATATTAATGTCATGTTTTAAAAGGGTTTTTGGAATTATAGGTAACATAACTAGAACATAGCGGATGTTTTTTTTAATCAGTCTGTAATATATAATTAAAAATGTATTGCTTTTCATTACATTTCAGCCTATTTTAACGTATTTATATTGTACCCAACACGCTGCTTTAATGCAAATTTGCGGGTATGTTTGATTTTGAAACAAGGAAAATGGTAATTATAGAGATCAAAGGCTTATGAATATAGATGGGTGGCACTAATAACGGCCCAATTCCAAGGTGAGAATATTTACTGATGATTTCTTGGGAGAAAGCTCATAGCCTAACCCAGAACTTGAAGCCAAGACCTCGAAACCTCGCCTCATTGGCTATCCATTAGACAAACAGAGCAGTTTACAGTTGTTCTGCTTAATTTAATTGATCATATTTACAAATACGGTGGTTATTCTAAATGTAAGTACTTATTATTTCTTTATGAAACAAGAAAGACTAATAACTCGACTTAGAAGATATTTAAAGTAGCCTTTAGAAAAACCAAAATGCATTACAGATTAAATAATTGATACTCTTAAGATTAAGGAAATTATATAACATCGGCGGATTCGAGGGTCATTGATAAAAATTAAACAAATGTATGATTATTATGGTCAAGGTGAATTTGTAATTATTTTCTACATAAACTGTAAGGCCGATGTAATACCACTTGATCACACTTATCAGAGGAAGGATTGATTAACAAATAGTTTTATTTTCGACATTGTATTTAATTATAAATGGTAATATTTATTACATTTGCAATTGGATTTTAGAGGACTTGTGTATCTCGAATGCATTTTTTTTATGTATGACCAACTTTTTACAGAGTTGTCCGATTTTGATAATACTTACTACTACAATGACAGTATAGTATGAGTACGTTACTTGGCGATAAATCACTAAAAAGTAAGAAATAAATTTTTTTTACAAAAATAGAACCAACTCAAAACACACTAAAAAGTAAAATATAACTGTGTCATTTAGTTGCTTTTATTTACTTAAGCATATCTAGGAGTCGGTGCCAGCCAAGGTTTCTACTTTAAGCACATTACCTAGATCCCACAAACTGCTTTACTACGTTAAATAAATGTTCCTTAAACTTGCTGGCACCGAGTTTATAGATATGCTTAAGTAAATTAAAGCGACTAAATGACACAGTTATTTTTTACTTTTTAGCGCGTTTTGAGTGGGTTACAAGTTAGCCCTTGACTGCAGTCATACGTCATTACGTACGGTAAGTGGTGATGCAATCTACGATGGGAGCGGGCTATCTAGTTAGGAGTAGAATAAAAATCTACAACCCTTTCGGTTCCTACACGACACCGTACTGGAACACTAAATTACTTTGCGGTAAGGCTTTGTTGGTCGGATGTTAAATAGGCATGGCCATAGCCACCTATCAATTATACCTAGACCAATTAGGAATATCTCAATAGCCCCTATTGAGAATCAAACTTTGGACTTCCGTCTTATAAATGCACTGCACATATAACATCAGAGAGTGCAGTGTTCGTCGACCTCAGGTGGACCGGTGATATCAAGCGAGGTACAAAGATCAGCTAGATGCAGGCCGTGCAAAACTGTGGTTTTTGGACAGGACTGGACAGCAGTGGATGTCCAACCGCTGGCAATGTTGATCATGATTATGTTTACTCTAGTTGACTAGAAGACAATTTTATGACAGGTTTCTTAAAATGTCTTGCGAAGTGGTTTACTGTTGTACGTTGTTTTGACGGCCTCCGTGGCGCAGTAATATATGCGATGGATTAATAATACGGAGGTCCTGGGTTCGATTCCCGGCGGGGCAGATTGAGATTTTTCTTAATTTGTCTTAGTCTGGCTGGTGGAAGGCTTTCGCCGAGGCTATTTACCACCCTTCTGACAAAGGCGTACCGCCAAGCGATTTAGCGTTGCGGTACGATGTCGTGTAGAAACCGAAAACGGTGTGGATTTCATCCTACACAAGTTAACCCGTTTCCATCTTAGATTGCATCATTACTTAACATCAGGTGTGATAGCAGTCAAGGGCCAACTTGTAGTAGATAAAAAAAAACTGTTGTAAAGGCGATGGTGTTAGAAACAGAGCTTTAATCAAAGCTAAAAAAAAAATTAGTTGTCTGTAAAGTGTAAAGTCGGTTTACTGACGATAGTTGAACGTGACAACTTAAGAAAATACTGATGTAGCATTTAATTGGTTATTAAAATTTTTAATTTAAGTATATTTTTATAAATATATTAATTTTTAATTTAAAATTAATATATTTAATAATTATATTTAATAGACGGATGTCGAACATTGCCGAACGCAATGGCTGATTGTGCTTTTTTGTCGACTTGTTCCGCGCTCTCGCTTGCACTTCAAGCCTTACATGGAACGCCTCAAAGCGAGGTAACGCCGCATGAGTCATGTTTTTTCGTGCGTGCAGCCGGCTCTATCGAATTATAAGACGTTGTCACGTCAAAAATGTAACTAGGGTCTTGTAAATCGGATATTGTGGATCCAAGGCCCAGATGCTTCCTGAGGTCTGATAATGAAGAGGTATGATATAATAAATGAAGACAAAGTAATGCAGTACTATCAGGAATATTTACAGAAAGAGTTAACGATTGTAAATTTGATAGCAGTGGATTACAGTAATTAGATAAGATTTGAAGGTGGCTGATACTAAATACATATTCAAATTAGTATTGGTAGTGCTCGTTAAAATGAAAGTTTGGGTAATTGCGATTTTTACTGTTGCTGTTTCTGCTAGACATGAGGAATATGAGGGGTGAGTTATATTTTCATTTTAAATTTTTTATTATATTATGCTTTTATATGAAGCACTTTTGAAAAATTCACTCTATGAGATATGTAAGCCCACCAACCGATATTGGAGTGGCATGATGGATATAAGTTACAAATCCCCTCCTACAAGGAGCCCTAGCCGTGAAATGGTCAAAATTGTAATAGGTATCGTTGACAAAGTTGCAATGTAAAGCGTAGCTAATGTCGAACAAGCTCACTTGTTTTTTTTTTTTTATCGACTACAAGTTAGCCCTTGACTGCTATCACACCTGATGTTAAGTGATGATGCAATCTAAGATGGAAGCGGGCTAACTTTTTAGGAGTAGGATAATATCCCACCCCTTTCGGTTTCTACATGACGTCGTACCGGAACGCTAAATCGCTTTGCGGTACATCTTTGTCGGTAGGGTGGTAACTAGCCGCGGCGAAAGCCTCCCACCAGCCAGACCAAGACAAATTAATAAAATCTCAATCTGCCCCGCCGGGAATCGAACCCGGGACCACCGTCTTATAAATCCACCGCGCATACCACTGCGCCACGGAGGTCGTCAAAACCTTCACCTTTTAACTTCTGAAAGTCACCGAATTAGTGAATAGCTTACTCGGTAGTGATGTGTAGGTGCAACATATTGGAGCGCGTTATTTGAAAACTCTAACCTTAGCTTTAGCTGCATAATAGATCTAGGTATTATGTAAGAACTTATCAATATTTGGCAACATTATTTGAATAATTTTTCTATTCGCTTTTTTCGTTTTATTGTTTAATGCGAAAAAATGATTTATATAGCTTATTTAATGTTCTGATAGTGAATGTTGTACTTTATTCTGTGTTATAATTTATGTTGTATATTAAAGAAGTAGGTACTTGACTAACTAACTTGGTATACTATTTATAACTTGGTATACACTTAAATGCAAGTGATGATGCAATCTAAGACGCAAGTGGGCTACCTTGTTATGATAAGATTTAAATTCACACCTCAAGTGTGGCTTCTAAAGTTACATCGTAGCGTACAAGTGGGCTACCTTGTTATGATAAGATTTAAATCCAAACCACTCTGGCTTCTACAGGACATCGTACCGGAACTCTAAATTGCTTGGCGTACTAATATGGTACGGTGGTAAAGTCACGGCCGAAGCATCCTACCAGCTAGACCTGGATCCATTTAGACAATCTTAATCGGCAAATTGGGAACCACGGAGGCTTGCAGAACTAACTTTTTTTTAATTTTCCAGATGGAGCTCATACTACGTGGTTCCATACGACTTCGCTCAGCTAGAGGCCATCAACTTGATAGTCCAGAAATATGATCTTGACGTCTACGGCCATCCAGCTGTGAAGAGAGAGGGACTGGTGTTGGTAGACCCAGCCAACAAGAAGAACTTCACCGATGCGCTGGATGAATTGAACATCAAGTACAGGATACATACCAAGGATATGAAGGCGTGAGTGCAAATTTAACCTTATAAGAGAGTACGACTTTAAACTTGTTTATTGAATTCATTTATTATTTAAGCAGTTCGTACTTCTATTTCTTCAGAGTACGATTTTACGAAAACAGAATCTATGCTGGGTTTTGTTACTGGCGATGATCTAAACCCAGCTTAGATTAAGATGGAATGTGATAGTTAAGGCAATGCCTATTCTTTCTTACATTTATAAAAATATTAATGTTGTATGAAAAATTAGATTCTTAATAAAACACAGATTTGAAAACCATCGTAATATTTACAACACAAATGCAATAATACACGAGTAATTATCTATTGTCTCTAATTATGCCTTAAATATCTTGCAGGCACCTGGATCTAGAAGACGAGATGTTCAGGGACAAAGTGTCGCCGATACCGAGCAGAATAGGAGGCCGACTGCCCTACAATCAATATCAATCGGTGCAAGCGGTAATGACTCTTCGCTTACTTACTATGCTATAGCTTTGCATATGCATTTTGAGCCGTACATCTCGGCTCGTTTCTTGATTTTGCTCGTTTACGCGGATGCCATTTTGCAGCGTATCTCTGATTCAACTGAACGGAATTAAATGAAACAATCAAACCAGTTTCAAACCTTTTGTGCAATGCCATAAACTAACAAACCCTGTGATCTGTACCATTCAATAAACGCTAAAAGGCCTAATGAATCGACTGACAATCGAATGATAGGCAACTGTGGAAATATCCACAAAATGAATCATTGTATCTTTTGGAGGCAGCAGGTGACAAAGGTAGAGTTTATTTACAGACAGAAATCACATGAGCTTCAGGTCTACGTCTAACCATCACAAGTTCTAACATGACTACAAAACCAATATAAATTGAGATCTTATTTCGATTACAGATTAATCATTGGATTATCTCATTGACAATATCAATCAAATATTGTTTTTTACTATTTTTTTTTTTTAATCGACTACAAGTTGGCCCTTGACTGCTATCACACCTGATGTTAAGTGATGATGCAGTCTAAGATGGAAGCGGGCTAACTTGTTAGGAGTGGGACGAAAATCCACACCCCTTTCGGTTTCTACATGACATCGTACCGGAACGCTAAATCGCTTGGCGATACGTCTTTGTCGGTAGAGTGGTAACTAGCCACGGCGAAAGCCTCTCACCAGCCAGACCAAGACAAATTAAGAAAAATCTCAATTTGCCCCGCCGGGAATCGAACCCAGGACCTCCGTCTTATAAATCCACCGCACATACCACTGCGCCATGGAGGTCGTCGAAACTAATCTTCCGGTTCAGAATTCCTTTTTATGAATCAATTCATTTTCAATTTCAGATCCACCAATACATGGATAACATCGCCGCAGCACATCCAAATATAGCAAGAGTCGTGACCCCTACGGTTTCCTTCAACGGTCAGCCCATGAAATACATGAGAATCTCCACAACCAACTTCCAGGATACCCGCAAGCCCATTATCTTCTTGGATGGCGGCACGCACGGTCGAGAGTGGTTGTCCATCCCGCCGGTGACATATGCCATTAACCAGTTGGTTGAGAATGTAACTGACCCAGATCTTTTGAACAGATTTGATTGGATTTTGTTACCTATTGTCAACCCTGACGGATATAGGTTCTCGCGTGATTCTGTAAGTATTAAAGAATTTATCATCATCAATATCAGTCTATTCTAATAGCCCATTACAGGGCAAGACTCCCCGTCTTTTTATGGGAGGGGATATAATAATATACACTTGTAGCGATCAGATGTTAAAAATAACTACTGGGACGGAGAGCTGGAGTGCACTTACTGCAGGTACGAAAACGATACGAGAACGAGAACATTTATTGCAAATTTAAAAAAATAGAAATCCTTAATATTTCATAGCTCATACAAAAAAGCCACATAGGCTAACCACAGTACTGAAAATGTGGTTCCGTTTGTTAGTAATAATTAATAATCGTCATTTAAAAGTTTAACTTTGTCACTTGAGCCTATTATTGATACAGTTTTATCAACAATAACTAGGTTTATCATGATGATCTTAAAATCTTTCAGAGTGTTACCTGGAGAAAATCTCGATCGATCATTCCTGGTAATCAATGGAGCCTGATGTGTCCAGGAGTGGACATCGACCGAAATTTCGACTTCGTTTGGAACACCATTGGAACCAGCGACCACCATTGCTCCTATGTTTTCCCAGGAGTGGCACCATTCTCTGAAGTAGAAGCTAGAGTTGTCAGAGACATCTTGCACCAACACAGGAATATCCTAATGTACATAAACTTCAGCAGTTTTGGAAGCTTCATTATGTATCCATGGGCATTCGATGGTTCTTTATCCGAACATGCTTTTAGACAGCATGCTGTTGGGATAAGCATGGCAGAGGCTATCAATAGAGCCAAGCTTCCCAATTTCTTACCATATAGAGTTGGTAATGCCGGTTTGATACGTGGATCAGGCATGGCTGGTACATCGATAGACTACGCACATAATGTTGGTGTTCCACTGGCATATACCATAGATCTGCCAGGTATGTTTGGCGGGTACTGGATGGATCCGATATGGATAGAGCAGATTGTTATTGAGACTTGGGAAGGCGTTAGAGCAGGTGTTCGAAGAGCTTTGGCCACGAATTGAAGAGTTAATCATGACCTTAAAACTGATCGAATATAAGAAGAATATTCTGTATTTCTTGCTTCTGCTTGATTGTTACATTTATTCACTAAATCAATATTAAAGTTTTTTTAAGTTGAGACAACTGTTATTTTAAGTTGAATCACTTAAATATAAAGCGGTAAGGTAAAATTTTAATAATTATTTTCGATTCAGCCATAATAAAAGCATATTTACAATTCGTATGAAAATATTTTACTTTACTTACTTCTTTTTACATTTATGGTTATCCTTATATCTCCACAATTTTGGACTGTTTTAGGACCAAAAAAATAGGTACAAATTGTGCAATGGTGGTCCTTAAAATTCTTTACGAAATTATTTCTTTACAAAAAGTTTGTGGGTGGCGGTTATAACATAAATTAATCACTTTTAAAATAAATTAATTATTTTTACTATAGATTAAGAGTACTTAATCTAAAGTAAATACAGATATTTAATTGCATTAAATACAACTATACTTATAATATTTAAATCTATCTAAATCTCACGTATTGAGAAAAATCAATGAGTTTAAATTTATCTTATTGTGACCGTTTATCTATTTTTGGTTATCTACATTTGGTGATTACACGCAGTTAAATTTTGGGAATAGTCAGTAAATATCTAAATTTTAATCTCCTTAAATTTATTTAAATTTTTGATTAGATAATAAGTTAAATGAAAAGTTGTAGGTATAAAGCAAATACAAAATTTCGTTGAATTTATTATTTTTTGAGCTTTTGATCCGATGTCTTTATTTACCTGAATTAAAAATTAATTCTTGGAAAGAGAAAGTGGAAGAAAAGTAAAGTTCTTTTTTATTTTTCATATTTTAATTTTTTTTTCGTATTTTACTCACTACTCGTTATCAAAATATTACCCAATTTTTATCAAGTCGGGATTTACCAAGAAGCGTAAGATAAAATTTTGATTCAGTTTCTTTCATAAAGATGAAGCTACTGATATTGTTAGTGTTTCTATTTATATTAGTTTGTGCCAAACACGAAGTTTATGAGGGGTAAGTATTTACTATCGATAATTTGGTTTTTGACTGTGATTTGAATTTTTTATTCATTCCAAGACTACAATACAATCACACTTGATGGTTAGTGATGATAAGACAGAAGCGGACTAACTTGTTAGGAGTAGGATAAGATCCCCACCTCTTCGATTTCAACACGACATTGTACCGGAACGTTCAATTGGTTAGCGGTACGTCTTTGTCGCTAACTACCTACTAACCACAGCCGAGGCCTTCCACCAGCCAGACCTGGACCAATTCAGATAATCTCAATCGGCCTTGCCGGGAATAGAACCCTCCGGGAATAGAATTGTCCTCCATCTTATAAATCTATCAAAAAGGCCGTATGTTAAGTAACTTTGCAGTATTGGTAAATAATTTAATGCAAATATTACAATTGCAGGTGGAAATCATACATCGTCAAACCGTCCAACGACGAACAGTTAAAAGCATTAAGAAATATAACTCAAGCATTTGAACTAGATTTCATTTCATATCCGACATTAAATACGGCAGGTGTTGTTGTTGTTAAGCCCATACATCGAAATGGCTTCGTCGACTTACTAGCGGAAGAGAATATTGAGCATTGGATTCATGTTGATGATCTTAAAGCGTATGTATTATTTATTGCCTTTATTCGTGAATATAAAACTTAAAAATCAGACAAGCATTATATTTTGTTCAGACTTGAGCACAAAAGGTTCCGTGTACTTTTAAAAGTAAATAACAAACTAAACTGAACAAGCGAAAGCGCCTTTAAAAAAAATAGCAAACACCTTATATCTAATATGAATATTGATGGTAAGATAATATCGTCAGTCCTAAATATGATTTTTAGCAAATTAACCTAATAGGTTTGGACACAGGATTTTATTGATTTATTTAATTTCAGTCAACTCGAGATCGACGATAAGCTTATTGAAGCTCAACATAAGGTTACCCGTTCTATCGGCACCGAAGGGATTTCTTACGAAAATTATCAGCCGTTAGAAGTTGTAAGTCCTCCTGGTTAAGTTAAAAAAATTACAAGAAAAATGTTGAATGTGCGAGTGGACAATATGAAAAAGGAAAGGCAATTGAACATACTTTTGGAGTGTGTGTCAGATATGTGTGTACAAGTAGTATTTGATGAGATCACGCACGACAGAAGTGTGACCGAGGAATGGAAAAACATTGATATATAGTGCCAATCCCACATGTGCCATAAAGCAGGGAGATGATGATTTCGAGAATCTTAAACTTACTTGTCTTAATACATAAGTTCTCTATCATAACATATTAAACTAAGAATTAGATAAATGAGATTGTTTTTCTGTTAAATTCTTATGAAATTCGAGATGACATACAATGATGCTGACGATTTTTTTTTATCGATTACAAGTTGGCCCTTGACTGCTATCACACCTGATGTTAAGTGATGATGCAATCTAAGATGGAAGCTGGCTAACTTGTTAGGAGTAGGGTAAAAATCCACAGCCCTTTCGGTTTCTACACGACATCGTACCGGAACGCTAAGTCGCTTGGCGGTACGTCTTTGTCGGTAGGGTAGTAACTAGCCACGGCGAAAGCCTCCCACCAGCCAGACCAAGACAAATTAAAAAAAATCTCAATCTGCCCCGCCGGGAATCAAACCCAGGACCTCCGTCTTATGAATCCACCGCGCATATCACTGCGCCACGAAGGTCGTCGATACGATGAAGGTAACAAATCGTAATCTTTTACAGATTTATGTATACCTGGATACAATGGCAAATAAATATAGCGACACAGTTACGATGATGACACCAGCAAATTCCTTCGAAGGCCGACCAATTAAATACTTGAAGATTTCCAACGACAACTTCAGAAGCGGCAAACCTGTGGTTTTTATAGATGCTTGTATTCATGCTAGAGAATGGATAACTATACCGACAGTGACGTATGCAATTCATAAGCTCCTTGAAAATGTGACTGAGCCAGACCTACTGGAGAACTTTGACTGGATTCTGTTACCAGTGGTTAACCCTGATGGCTACAAATATTCTTATGATGTTGTAAGTTTATTTATAATATTAACCATTGTAAACGTATAGCTTCCAATAATAATAGGCTTTATTATCATCGTCAATCTGTTTTTATCTAGAAGTCGGTGTATCTAGGAGTCGGTGCCAGCCAAGGTTTATACTTTAAGGACACCTACAACCCACAAACTGCTTTACTACGTTAAATAAATATTCCTTAAACTTGCTGGCACCGACTTCATAGATATGCTTAAGTAAATTAAAGCAACTAAATGACACAGTTATAGTTTTACTTTTTAGTGCGTTTTGAGTAGATTCTATTTTTTGATAAATTATTTTTATCTTCTTGGATTAATGAAAAACTGCAAAAAATATTGAACTAACGTGGCTGATAAATTAATCCATATCTACATAATTATAGTATTTTTAAGAAAAATACCACTAACTAACCTATTGACTGTTATGAGATCTTAAAAACTAGACACTCCATTGACTTCTTCAGCATAGTTACCTACACATTTTGCGATATATATATTAAATCTATCTAAAGAACGTATTTCTCTATACTCCCACAAGAACGGAATATACGCTGAAACCGTTGAGTTAAATGGTCATTCTGAGTGAAACTTTTATACATTTCAGGAACGTCTATGGCGTAAAACCCGTTCCACCGACCAACATGCATTAGCCACTGTTTGTCCCGGTGTCGATGGAAACAGGAATTACAACATCTCCTGGAATACTGCAGGAACGAGCAATAATCCTTGCAGTGACCAGTTTGGGGGAAGCAAACCCTTCTCAGAAGTCGAGACTAGAGTTGTGGATGCTATATTAAAAGAACACATGGAAAGAATGGTTTTATACATATCGATGCACAGTTTTGGAAGCATGATTTTATATCCTTGGGGTCACGATGGTAGTTCCTCTAATAAAGCGTCCATTCTTCACGATATTGGCATCAAAATGGCTGACGGAATATTCCAGTCATCAGTTTTGGAATTTCCTAAGTACAAGGTTGGAAATTCAGCTTTTCTTCTTGATTATATGGCGTCAGGGTCATCAGATGATTATATTCATTCTTTAGGTGTACCTTTAACCTATACTTTTGAGTTACCAGGTTTAGATTTAGATGAGACTGGGTTTATTTTAAATCCGAAGTATATTAAGCAAGTAGC
The DNA here is from genome assembly GCA_034621355.1 of Mycalesis mineus. Taxonomy (NCBI): domain Eukaryota; kingdom Metazoa; phylum Arthropoda; class Insecta; order Lepidoptera; family Nymphalidae; genus Mycalesis; species Mycalesis mineus. The sequence continues at coordinate 4,992,281 of CM067903.1, forward strand.
TGCTGAAACTTGGGCTGGAGTTGTTGTAGGTGCGAGAGAGGCGAGCAAAATTGTTGACACTTATTAGGTGGGTATGGCTTGAAGTCGGAAAATATTTCAGCCATTATATAATAATTAATGTAATGCTGTCTCTGTCTGATTATAAATATTAAAACTTTAAAAACTTTTTTTTATTTGATCATTCGAATTTGCTTTTTCATAATTTTGTTTGTTTATAAATCAAGTTTCAAAATATGATTTCAAACATAATTATTTTGAATACTGTCAAATATTTAATTTATTTCGTCATTGTTTACGGAAAATAGAAAATATTTACGAATATTTTCTATTGGACTTCCGTAAAGTGACGCCTGAATTTACTCAAAGTTAAGCAAACCTTGAACAACTGCGTCGGAGAAAATCTAGGTAAGTGATTGAGTAAGTACCTTCGGCTTGAGTAAGTAGGTTCATATTAAACAAGTTTGAACAAGTAGGTATGTAATGAAGTCATGAGTTGTTCCTAACAATAATTACCTAGACATGTTATTCCTAACTCACCTGCGATCACACTAGCGACTTGTCGCACGGCATTATATTGTAACTTTTATCAACAAGTAAGTGCTACTTTAGATATATTTCTTAGCTAATCATCTTTTTTAAAATTTATTTTTACGTTTCTTTGTGTTTTCAAGGACTATCATTGAAAAACACAAGAAAAGCCACGAAAATGTATGTCCATTGACCGAGGCAGGTATGATAATTCCGAAGTTAACCTTGATTTTTTATAATTTTCAATACAAGAAATATCAGAAAGTGACTTCGAATTTGGTTATCAACTGGTGGTAAAAGTAATGTACCTTCTGAAATTTCATCTTACAAGAAACAATTATATCAAGTTCAACAAGACAAGTATAACAAGAATTAATGGTCAGTATCTAGTAAGAAATAGCGAACTCGGTTATCACTATTGAGAAAATTGTGATACTTACTTAGGCTCTGTCTTACGCGATACTATAGACAGAGAGATAATCATGGAGATGAAGTCGCGACTCACACTATCAAAATTTGTTACTGAATCGACATGCAGATCTCGATTTCGAGTTTTCGTTGCTTATTATCTGTGTGTAAGCATTTTCAACTTAGAAGGTATCACCATCTTCGCCTTATACATCACAATACAGCAACCCTGAACTGTAAAAGTACAGCAAGTAAAATGTAGTAAAACAAAAAGTCTTTAGTATGTTTTAGTCCCAATCAGTTTCTCAAGTTATACGCAACTTCAATAACACCAGGCTTGAGCCGTGAACTCGTGAAGTTTGGATAGTGGATACGTACTCGTACATGATATGGATATTATATTTTGAGCAGCTATTTGTTTAGCTGTAACTAGCGGTGCCTCGCAATTTCACTCGCGTTGTTCGTCTAGAATGTTGACATTAAAAGTAGCTTACGTACTATACCTACTACTATTAAATGACACTCATATACCTACTACTATTGTAACGTAGAAACATTAGTTTATCGTAAACTCATTATAATACTTCCAAATACGGAAGGTTCGTATTAACCGGCCGTGCTAATTGTTTTTTTTAAACGGGCGCTTTTTAGGGAGTGACAGTTCATTCACGATCAACGACCTAGTGGCCGTCACTACTCATAATAGTTACCAATTTTTCATTTATTTAATTTAACAAAATTGAGCTGCACTTAGTGCTTAATTCATATTTAAAAATACAAATACGACGTGCTCGTGTTCCTTATTATAATTCCCACATATTGGGTAAGTGCTGAATCATTGCATTTATATATAGGCTTTCTTTTTTTATATATGTACCTACCTACCTCTCGTATAATTTTTGTTGACTTTCTTTCCTATTGCTATTTCTAATTATTTTCATTACGTAATTAATTAATTGTTATCTCATTGTTTAAATACCATTTTCTTATCATTCATGTATTCTTTCTCCTTTCTGATTGTCTTCACGGCCACCTCACTACCTACACTTTCGGGCTTCCCCTGTAGCTTTGCTTGTGGTGGTCACAACCAGAAAAGATGGGAAGGACGATTGTAAAACTTTCTGGACGTGAATTCCAGGTCCCAAGCTACCATATACGATCCCGGTACACTTGACAACTGCCGCCGTACCCGTGACGTCACCGTGGTCGTTTCATCACCGGCGTCGTGGCATCATTCGGCCGTCCCATCCCGTGACCGGCCATCAGCTGTCGCCGAGTCGCGCCTGGCTCCAGGGAAGTACCGGACTGCGCGAGGCTTAAATTAGGCGGGCCTTACACCCACGGCCCATAATTTTTTATGAATATAATTTCTTTTGTGTTAACTAAGGCGGTTTCCTTTCTACCCAAACCCCTTACGTTACACTGGCGCCTTCAAACGTGGTAATTTATGGCCTAATTTATGCTTCCGCAGTAGTAGTTGTGTTGGTAGTTTGTTTTTGTAAAACGTTTTATTTTTCTTTTTATTTTTGGTTGCAAGTAACTAAGGTGTACTTAGTCCATATTTTTTAATTTTAAAAGTTAAACAATTAGATTTCAGAATCATAATAAACTTTTTGAATATTATATATAATTTTGTAATTGTACACTTTGTAAATTAAAACATTTTTTTTTCTTCTACCTACATTTTAACTCATTATCAAACAACGTAACTTGTTTTGTTAGGAATAAGTAGCGGATGAAGTACAATCACAACTTTTTTTTTGTGATGATTATTGTTGGAAACCTCATTATTTTCACTGTTCACAAATTGTATTAGGCTGAGTACACACTAGTTACATTATTTATTTCAGTTCTTTTTTCTTGTTTTCTTTTCAGCTTTCTTTTGTATTTACTTTCATATCACTAATATTTCATTTAAAATTGATTTTACATGACAACCGAAACGTTCATATTTAGTTTAATTTTAATTGTAACAGATTGGAGATTTTTTTTTATCTTTAATTCAGCATTTACCCAATTTTTTTCTTTCTCGTTTTTACTATTTTTTTATTTTTTTTTATCATGACGTCATATCCAGTAAAATTTTTATCACTTCAGAAAACCGAACTAGAGTACGAGGTAGCTATTAGAGGTACGATACCAGTGACAACTGTACAAGATTTGCGTAGGCAAATTGTAAAGTTAGGGCCTCAATTTCCATCTGAGGATATACTTGATAGTCCTTTTAAGGCATCCGAGGACCTTAAAGGAGTCACGGATGTATTAATAAAAATTCGTACAGCTCTCGAGTCTCAGCCTGATAAGAGTACGTTACTGCGTACACAAAACTTAATCAACCATACCTACCACCGTCTTAATCGTATTATTTGCGATGAAAATACGAAACACATCTTTGACGAGTGTGTAGAACAATTTAAGATATTTTTTGACAAAATCGAAACTCTGAAAGACAGTTCGTTAGATAGTTTAATTTCTCAGTCCAAAAGCGATACGTCGGATTCTAGCAACCCCGTTAATATTACCGTTCATTGTGATCGTGGTTTATCCAGTGACATTTCAAAAATAAAATATGACGGCAAAACTTGCGTGCGATCATTCATTCAACGCATTTCTGAATTTTGTCAGGCCAGAAATATTGCAAGTGCAACTATTATTTCTTACGCGACTGAAATATTTACGGGAGATGCTTTGCACTGGTACCGAAGTGTCAAAGATAAGGTATCGGACTGGAATACACTTTTGGAACTTTTAAAACATGATTTCGACCGATTTGATTTTGACTACAGATTACTTCCAGAGATCCGTTCCAGGACTCAAGGTGAATCCGAAAATATTACTGTTTATCTGTCAATTATGTCGGGATTATTTTCTAGACTATCCAAAATTCTTTCTCAGGATGATAAATTAGAGATCATTCTCCATAACATACGACCAGTTTATGCGAATATTCTAGCTTCGTCTCCAAACATAAAAACTATTGACGACCTTAGATCTGTCTGTCGTAATTATGAAGAGGTTCAAGCTCGTTTAGCTCAATTTCATGAACCACCAAAAGTAACTTCAGACACACTAGCACCTGAGTTTGCTTATGTAGGTAATAATAATAAAAATAAATTAGACACAAAACCAAATTTTAATAATTATTTAAAATTTAATCACAAAAATTATAATAAATTTATTACTAAGAATATTTCATCAGAATCGGCTCAAAATATTAATAATATTCCAAAATATGTGCATACAATAGATGCTACTTCAAATAAACCTCGTTTTTGTCCTCGGTGTCGTACGAACACACATAACTTGAGACAGTGTACGGCCGACAAAGACGATATTTTTTGTTTTGTTTGTGGTCGTAAAAATGTCAAGACCCCTCAGTGTCCTGATTGTTCAAAAAATCTTAAATCTCCTTCGACTTCAAAAAACGAATAAGGGAGAATTGTGTCGTTACACCTTCTGATTCTAAATTTGATCTCGATGATTGGAAGGCATGGCTTAAAACCATAAAATTATACTTTGAAACGTACAAGATTGATACAATTCTCCATGTTCCCTCAAGTGATAGTAGACCTTATGTCAATATAAAAATTAATAATATTAATATGGTTGGTCTCCTTGACTCTGGTTCAGCAGTGACTATCATAGGTAATCATGCTGATAAATATTTACATAATCAGGGGTTTCCCTTAATCAAAGACGGTAGTTTAACTGTTTCTGCTGCAGGAGGTCATACCTTACAGAGTATTGGTTACATTAATTTACCAATACACTTTGAAGATAAATTTCATATTATTAAAGCTTACGTTATACCTGATGTTAACACTGACCTTATTCTTGGTGTAGATTTTTGGCGAGAATTTAATATTTGTCCTAAATATTTACATACTATAAATATTGAAGACAATTCTGATCATAGTAATTTAACTCAAAAAGCTATTCAGGATTATGACAGTCTCAACGATACAGAGAAATGCTTAGCTGACAACGTTATTGATCAGTTTAAGCACATTTCTTTTGAGCGTCACGGCCTAGGTAAAACTAGCCTCATTACACACCATATTGATACCGGAAATGCACAACCGATTCGTCAACGCTACTACCGCATGTCACCTGAGAACAGCGTATTCTGGTTGATCAGGTTGATGAGATGTTGGATCTTGACGTTATCGAGCCTTGTGAGAGCGCTTGGTCATCGCCCGTCCTCATAGTTAATAAAAAAAACGGCCAACCCAGACTTTGCCTCGACAGTCGCAAGTTAAACTCGGTGACAATTAAAGACGCATATAACTTGCCATATGTCTCTGAAATATTGGACAATCTTCGCGATGCTCATTTTTTGTCTAGCTTAGATTTGTCCAAGGCGTTTCGGCAAATTGAGATCCAGCCAGAAGATAGAGACAAGACGGCATTTTATGTTCCGGGCAGAGGCACCTTTAGATTCAAAAGGACTGCATTCGGTCTTACCAATGCACCTGCGACTCAACAACGTTTAGTTGACCTGTTATTCCGCGAGTTTGATTTACAAGTCTTCGCATACCTCGATGACATCATCGTTATCAGTAATGACTTCGACAGTCACGTCTCATTACTACTCCGAGTTCTTAACAAACTGAAACAGGCCAACTTAACGATTAATTTAGACAAGTGTAATTTCTTCCGGAGTCAACTTAAATATTTGGGCTATGTTGTTGACAGTTGTGGATTACGGACTGATCCCGAAAAAGTGGAAGCAATCCTTAATTATCCGACACCTTCTTGTCGAAAGGACTTAAAACGCTTCCTCGGGACAGCTACCTGGTATCGTCGTTTTGTCCCCAACTTCAGCACCATAGCAGGACCATTAAATAAGCTGACTTCCAACAAGAAGGGCGCTCCTCCTTTTAAATGGACACCTGAGGCTGATCTTGCTTTTCATAAGCTTAAGGAATGTTTAGTTTCCGCTCCAGTTCTTTCCTGCCCTGTTTATGACAAGCCATTTGAGGTCCATACTGATGCAAGCAACTACGGAGTTGGAGCCATGCTTACTCAGTCAGTTGATGGCAAGGAGCATCCTATTGCTTATATGAGTAAGTCGCTGACAGGGGCAGAAAAGAATTACAGCATTACTGAGCGTGAAACTCTAGCAGTTCTTACCGCTTTAGAGCACTGGAGGTGTTATTTGGAGAATGGAAAACCATTCACAGTCTATACAGACCATAGTGCCTTAAAATGGTTCCTTTCTCTCAGTAATCCCACTGGTAGATTGGCGCGTTCGGGGAGTTCGGTTATCAACCTTTAATTTTGAATTAAAACATCGTCGGCGGGTTGACAACGTAATACCAGATGCCCTTTCGCGAGCTGTTCCAGTAAGTGCTATTAGTTCTTCCGATTACCATATAAAAACGAATGATACATGGTATAAAGACATTTATAACGGTTGCTTAACAACGCCAACTAATTTTCCAAATTTTGTAATAAAAAATAACAGCCTGTACAGACTTTCTAAAAATAAACACGAACTTACTTCGGAGTTTTCTTGGAAGGAAGTGGTTCCAAGTGAATTACGCGTTGACATCATCAACGAAAATCACAGTGAACCCACTGCTGGACATTTAGGTATTTTTAAAACTTATCGTCGACTTGCTTTGCGTTATTTCTGGCCCGGCATGTATCAGGACGTTGTTAAATTTATAGGCACATGTCACAAATGTTTAACGTGTAAGTCACAGAATCATCAGATTTTAGGAGAAATGGGAATGGGCCTAAGCACTGTTCACGACCATTCCAGATGATTTCTGTGGACCTAATGGGACCCCTTCCCGTTACTAGAATGCGTAATAGCTACATTTTAGTCATTACGTGTTGCTTTTCTAAATTTTGTTTAATTTTTCCAATTAAAAAGGCCACTGCAGATATTATAACGAAAATTTTAGAAGAATCGGTGTTTCTTGTGCATGGCGTACCACAAACCATCTTAATGGATAATGGTACCCAATTCACCGGTAGGGTTGCAGAGGCCTTGTTTAAGAAATATGCCATCCCCAATATTTATTATACCCCTAGATATACCCCTCAGGTAAATTTAGTAGAAAGGTATAATAAAACTATCATCACATGCATTTCTACATTCGTTGACGATGATCATAGATCATGGGACTTGTTTATTCCCAGGGTACAGTTCGCAATAAACAACTCTGTCAACGAAGTTACAGGCTTTACCCCTTCGTTTATTGTTTTCGGGCGCGAACTTGTTACTGATGGTAATCATTACACTGATAACGATCTTGGTAGCGAAATACTATTCCTGCCACGTGATAGCTATGCTGAGAATTTGGGTTGTCTGTCTAACATTTTTGATAAAGTACAATCTAAACTCTGGCAAGCTCATGTAAAGAATACATCGCATTATAACTTGAGACGTAAGTTCGCAGAGTTTAACGTCGGTGATCTAGTAATGAAGCGCGCTTACTTTTTGAGTAACAAGGAAGACAAATTTTGTAGGAAATTGGCTCCTAACTTTATTAAAGCCAAAATAATTGCCAAAAAGTCTCCCTTAGTTTAAGTGCTTCAGGACATGTCTGGGAAGGATATAGGTACCTGGCACATAAAAGATTTAAAATTAGTCAGTAATGTGTAGTTTAAAATTTTTTTTTTCTGCGGATTTTATTATTTTTAGAAATAATAAAATCCTTCACTACGCGGGGGGTATTGTAACGTAGAAACATTAGTTTCTCGTAAACTCATTATAATACTCCCAAATACGGAAGGTTCGTATTAACCGGCCGTGCTAATTGTTTTTTTTAAACGGGCGCTTTTTAGGGAGTGACAGTTCATTCACGATCAACGACCTAGTGGCCGTCACTACTCATAATAGTTACCAATTTTTCATTTATTTAATTTAACAAAATTGAGCTGCACTTAGTGCTTAATTCATATTTAAAAATACAAATACGACGTGCTCGTGTTCCTTATTATAATTCCCACATATTGGGTAAGTGCTGAATCATTGCATTTATATATAGGCTTTCTTTTTTTATATATGTACCTACCTACCTCTCGTATAATTTTTGTTAACTTTCTTTCCTATTGCTATTTCTAATTATTTTCATTACGTAATTAATTAATTGTTATCTCATTGTTTAAATACCATTTTCTTATCATTCATGTATTCTTTCTCCTTTCTGATTGTCTTCACGGCCACCTCACTACCTACACTTTCGGGCTTCCCCTGTAGCTTTGCTTGTGGTGGTCACAACCAGAAAAGATGGGCAGGACGATTGTAAAACTTTCTGGACGTGAATTCCAGGTCCCAAGCTACCATATACGATCCCGGTACACTTGACAACTGCCGCCGTACCCGTGACGTCACCGTGGTCGTTTCATCACCGGCGTCGTGGCATCATTCGGCCGTCCCATCCCGTGACCGGCCATCAGCTGTCGCCGAGTCGCGCCCGGCTCCAGGGAAGTACCGGACTGCGCGAGGCTTAAATTAGGCGGGCCTTACACCCACGGCCCATAATTTTTTATGAATATAATTTCTTTTGTGTTAACTAAGGCGGTTTCCTTTCTACCCAAACCCCTTACGTTACACTATGATAAAATTATTATTATAAAAACAAGAAACCTAACCATAACTTCTAAGCAGTCGGGTTTCTTGTTTTTATAATAATAATTTTATTTGAGACTTTTTAGTTTTAGTTTATGGTATAGTAATGAGACGGTACACTTAGTACACTTTTTGCCATTTTTTGTTAAAAAAGTAATATAAACATGATATGATATTTATATTTTTGAAATGGTCTTTTTACGACCTTTAAATTGGTACCCATATTGCTAAGATAAGAGAAAAAAATACACATATCCCCCCTCTTTCCCCCATTTACTGCCGCCATTTTGAAAATTTATATAGCCTTTATCACTACCACAATTTTGACAAATTCAACAACACCTCACATGTCAAAATCCGTTCAGCCGTTTAGGCTGTAGCGCGTGCCGAAGAAATGGACATACATACATACATATATACATACATACATACGCTCGAAAAACATAACCCTCCTTCTGACGCAGTCGGGTAAAAAACAAAACTCGAAAACTACTGAACATATTTTCATGCGGCTTTCACCAATAAATAGTGATTTTTGAGGAAGGCAATAGTGTATAATTTGTTAAAAAAATTGTGTATAGTGGCTGAAACATACACAAAACATAACATTTAGGCGATATTTGTTGAAAATGTAGGTTTCATTGAAAAAATTGCTTAACTCGGCATGGCATGACGCGGTGCCGGATGCCACTCTCAAGTTGCGCTTGCGTCTTGACTATCAAGTCCATAAAGATATTACAAAACAAAGCATGGAAGGATTGTTCCTCTTTATTAAGAGAATTACTACAAAAATGGATAGCATGCTATACTTTTGTTTTGAAAAAAGTTCGCATAAAATATTTTCTGACATCTTGGAATGTTACCCAACATTAATTGGGTAGAATAATAATGGAATTGTTGTGTAAGCGATTAAAGAATTGCTTAGTGTATACTGAGTTATAAGTGTGAGGTGACATCATCAAATCGTATTTACTCATCATCATTATTCCGTCGTTAAAAACAACAAACTATATCTACATGTATTTTCACAGAAAATGTCTTAACGTAATAATCATTTCTTTTAAATATACTTAAGTTATAATAATCAATGAATCTGAATTTTGGTCGCTAACTGCGGGCCTTATAAGAAGGGTCACAGTCATTCAGCAGGCAATGGAAAGTGCAATGCTCGGTATCTCCTCATTTCTGATTCGATCACACAGAAGAAGCAAAGTAAGAGACATAGCTCAGCGAGTCGCAGAACTGAAGTGGCAGTAGGCGGGGTACGTGGTTCGAATAACTGATGTATTTTGGGAGCCCATGGTACTTATGGTGACTCTGCACCGGAAAGCGCAGAGTTGGTCGACGACAAGTGGATTGATGACATCAAACGTCTTGACGAAAATTTTAAAGCAAATTAATGAGGTTACGATTTTACGCAGCGACATGGTAAAAACTTCACGCCGTGTGGGAAACATGATACCTACTTTTATACTTGGTTTTTTTTTTATCGACTACAAGTCGGCCCTTGACTGCTATAACACCTGATGTTAAGTGATGATACAATATAAGATGGAAGCGGGCTAACTTGTTAGGAGTGGGACGAAAATCCACACCCCTATCGGTTTCTACACGACATCGTACCGGAACGCTAAATCGCTTGGCGGTACGTCTTTGTCGGTAGGGTGGTAACTAGCCACGGCGAAAGCCTCCCACCAGCCAGACCAAGACAAATTAAGAAAAATCTCAATCTGCCCCGCCGGGAATCGAACCCAGGACCTCCGTCTTATAAATCCACTGCGCCACGAAGGTCGTCAAAAGGTTGGTTACACATAACGGAGTTAAAATTTAATTTTTTTTAAATAAAAAAATAAACTGGCCATAAGGGAGGCGTAATTTAATTCTAACGTAACATAAGGGTAATATACGAACAAAATTCTATATTATTTGTAACATCCCAAGTAATTTTCAACGTACGCGTATCTAAATAACTAAAGTGAACCTAACTCGAAGTCTACATATTTAGTTAATAGTTAGTGCGATTTAGTTAAAGTTCTCCTCAGTTTAAATTACTCGCGTGTATTTAAGTATGCGAGACTGAGTATAATGTTTAAAGTTTGTGTTATTGAAACGGGTCCTGACTTAGTTAAATGCTTGACAATCTGCCTCTATGGTCCAGGGTTTGATGCCTATGTTGTTTTTGGATAACGAAGTTCTGGATTCGACTGGTCGAACTATGAAATATTGAGCAAGTTAGACCGCTTCCATTTAGATTAATCATTAATTACGATCAGGTGTGATTGGCAAGGTTTAACTCGTAATAAATAAAAATACACACGATAACTCCGTATTTAGTCTTGGTAGTAGATAATTCCATAAAAATACTCTCCTTCCTCTATTATTTAGTGCACTCGAGTTTTAATTATCCGTGCTATGGAATCGATTCTACTACCCACTCTACCGTTACTGTTTCATCATTATCAGCATAGTTAACGGCCTAATACAGGGCCAGGCTCCCTCCCACCATGCTGCTCCGATGCATGTTGGTGGGCTTAGGGTGATCAGCATCAACATTATAATTAGTCACAATATATTCCCTCGTTATAGAAGAGAGGATATGGAGCATAGACCCACCACGTTGCTCCAATGCGGATTGGAGGGCTTGGGGTGATAATGTTTCATTTATTAACGATATTTGGATATTTGAAGATCACTATCGCGTCATATTGATGATAATAACCGGGGCAGATGGATTAATGTACTCTCCGATGCAAGGGGGTGTAACACCACCAACTTCCCAGGACTTGAACCCAGGATCTCGTGACCTGAAGCCACATAGGCTAACCACTGGACCAACGAGACATTCAAAATTTTTTCCGGTTGCATTTCTTAACGATCACTGTCATATGTTGACGATAGACGACGACTTCTCCATTCTGGCCATAGCTTACAGAAAATGACTTAGAAAGAAAACCCTCAATATTTTCCCCAGCTTGAATAAGCCAGGAGTTGAACCAAGGACCTTGTGATCCGATGCGACAAAGGCTAGATCACCGAGGCAGTCAATAACTATTCTGTAATAATAAATGAATATGAATCAATCAAAATGAAACTCAAGCAATTTCCTATTAAGTAACGATGTCGGCTACACACAAAAGCTTTTCGAAACTTGGTAACGTTTATTCAATACACGAACTTGCCGAGAATATTGGCCCGATTTCAATAAAACTTTTAGTCAACTTCCAGCATAAGAAGCTGTATGCAGCGGCCATTCGGAGACCAAGTTTTATTGGGGACGATTTAAAAACTTATTTTTATTAAACATGGAATGTTTATTTAATTTGTGCGGTTGTTACTTTAAAACTTGTATTGAATTGTGAAAGTTCTTGTAGTTTTATTTTTGTTATTGGTATTTTTATAGTGAAGTAAGTAACTTGCGGAATTTCCAGTACAAGCGATATACGTGATGCATAAAAATACAAACTCTTGCCTTTATGAAATTTGTAAGAATTCTTGCCCATATGACTAATTTAAGGATCATGGGACGGTCGAGGCATCTTTAAATTATTGGGAACATATGTTTATAAAAAAATAAGAAAATAAAAACATTTTAATAAAAAATAAAACCGACATCAAAACGCACTGAAAAGTAAAAAATAAATGCGTCATTTAGTTTTTTTAATTTACTTAACTATATCTATTTTTAGGAAAGTTTATTCAACAAAGTAGCAAAGCACTTACAGCTTACAGGTGGCACCGACTTCATAGATATTGTTAAGTAAATTAAAGTAACTAAATGACGCATTTAATTTTTACTTTTCAGTGCGTTTTGAAGTCGGTTTAATTTTTTATTAATTTTTTTTTTATACTTTTCAGTGATTTATCGACAACGAATGTACGTAAAACCTACTCGTTTTAAACTATGAGTACCAATATTCACTATTTATATCGTAAAAACTACTGAACCGATTTTGATGAAAGTTCCAGTTCTATTAATAATACCTAGTACTACAAAAAAGAATTACTTAAATCGAACTTGTAATTCCGGAGATATGCCTCCATAAACATAAAAACATACATACATACATACCCATTTGAAATTTGGCACATTTGTTCAGACGCTGATATAGACTAACATATGCGAAAACTGGACAGTTCTGGAAATATTACATACATACGGCTCGAATTGATAACCTCCTTTTTTTGAAGTCGATTAAAAATAAAGTAAATCTTTGAAATTCATTGAGATCCTTCTCCTTTTAAAAGTCGGTAAGAAGAATAAAACTATACTCAAAAAAATTACGTTATCTGTATTTTGTGTATTGATTGTTAATTAGATATCAATATCACAATGATTGTGATCGACATTGATGTGGATTGATACCGGAATTACGTTGAAGAGTGACATCACTATCAATGAGATTAGATTTCTTGAATGACATAATTTTTTAATCTACAATCGGATATTCATCATCATCATCATTATCAGCCTATTATTGGCTATCACAGGGCCAGGCCTACAGACCACGGTTATATGCAGCTTTGATTGGGTGTACTCTTCTATAACAAGATGCCAAATTCAGTTTTGGATCTGCCATTGCATAAGTTTAAACCATAGATTATAGACAACAAGATGGAGCCCATAGCGTGTCCACTCGTGAGACAGCAAGACAGCCTTATTGACATGACATGTCAACATCTAAAGTACATCATGAAACGTTACATTTTAAAATATTGTAAAATACGAAATATTACTTTATATATGATAGATTAGTAACCGCATAATACATGAAATTTGCTAAAAAACAACATAATTATCTAAGCTTTCAATCAATGAAGTTTATGCCTACTTAGGTATGAAACGTAATTCCTTCGATTTTCCGTTCGCTGCATATTTTGCAGCCGAAAATACTACAACCCACCATAGCACGATAACGTTTAATTTAATATCGTAACCGCAAAATTGTATTATTTATCAGCAAATTTAATAAAAAGCTAATAATTGCTCAGATATGTCCTTTGTTTGTCACAAACTCCACTCTTGACAAACATTAAAAACGAACACGCTGAAAGGACAAAAAATAATCTTGTGTCACTTTCTAACAAAGGCCGAATGAAATAAGTCTGTCACGCTCTTGAACCTACAGCCGCGTTATGACTCCATCTAGTTGTCTTTAATCTATGGTTTAAACAATGTATTAAAACTCACTTACTGAGTCAAGGTTATTATACTATCGATGAATTTTTTAATGGCAAAGATGTTCAAAGGCAGTTGGATCGACTTTCAACTTCACACAGGAAGTGAAATAAATAACTTTATGTAACAACACACTTAATATTGTAAAATTGAGAATATTATAAAAAGAACAACTGTTCAGTGTCTTGCCGGCTCTTCTCAACAGGACCTGCCTTCCGAGCCGGTGGTAGAGTCAATACAAATAGTCCAATTTGAATTTGATCCATCACGCTGCTCAAATACGGGTTGGTGTCCTTACCTTTATCAGCCTACCTAGTGACCCACTACAGGGCCAAGTCACCCTGCTTATAGAAGTAAATATACGGAGCGTAGATCCACCACGCAACTCCAATGGCTGTTGGTTGGTTGGCTTAGGAGATGTTGAAGATTATGAAGATAGAAAACTCATTATTATGAAATAGCACGACCGAGGACTCGAACACAGGACCTAGTGTTCTGAAGCCACATAGGCTAGTTACTAGACCTAAGAGAGCATGTCGATATTTATAGCAAGATTGTTCAACTGCAGATCTCGAGGTCTCGGGTTTGATTATTGGTTCGGGTTATAAAATGTTGCGCTTACTTCTAAGAAATTTTGAGTAAGGAAAGTCGGTGATGTTACTACCCCGTGCCTCGGAAAGCACGGAAGCCTGGCCCTAGTGGGCCGTTAATAACCTGATTATGATGAAGGGGAGATGCTAGTGTTACATCATGCCTTAGAGACCATGTTAAACCATCTGTTCGATAATATATCATTCACTATACTAAAGCCAAACTAGATTGAGAATGCTTGTCTACAATCAAATTTAAAACTAAGGTAGAAAATGCAACACATTTTATGAGTAATAAATTTAAAATTATGTTTTTTTATTTCAAAAAAATCTTATTTAAAAGCTATTGAATGTATTAATTCGTTTTATTGTCATGAATTCGTCATTAACTAGTTAATTAAAAAAATAGGTGTAAAATGACTAGTGATTTCTACCTTCATTTTTGATTTGTTTGTTGACAAGCATTCTCAATCGAGTTTGTCTTTAGTATAGTAGTGATTTTTAGCCCTATTTGACCAGTGAGGTGAGTTTACGCTAAAATTCAATTCTCAATAAGGGTGTCAATCTTCTGAGCCATTAAATTGGCTGACGATGATAGATAAGAATGGAGTTAGCAATTATAGAAGGTGAAGCTATTAAAATATTAATATAATAATTTTCATTAAATTCTTCCCCGTCGTTAATTACCTGCGATCCTACGGAAATCGTTTGGGAATTAGTTCACATTGAACTAGATAGGACATCGTTGTAAACGCACGATAGGAATACCTACGGCATGCAAAAGTGGTTAGGTTAGGTTACGTGCCCGACTATTCTCCACCGCCAATTTTCTAACTGTGGGTTCAAAACTTTAAAAAGAGTTTCTCGGAACAAAGAAATATTTACTAATAACACATTGAAATGCATATACATAAAAGATATTTTAAAAAAATACGCCATCTAATTGTTTATGGGTGAAAAAAAATCGTTACAAAATTTTCGAAAGTGTTATTTTAATTTTAAACTGTTCTCTTGTAAATCGATTGATTACTGATTTCAATATATTTACTAAAAAAAATCGAATTCTACTATTCTGAAGTCACATTGACTATCCACAAAACCAACGCAACAGTAATTAACGTCTCTCAGGTTAGACATGCTATAGAAAAATATAAATTTTCTTAATTAATGATTCTCAAATTGATGCGGGCTAGGAATTGAGCCAAAGACTTTTTGCCAAACTAACAAAGAATTTCCAACTATATCACTACACTATTCGCGGAAAACTGTCTCATCCAGCGAGACTAATATAGAGCGCAGATCGGACGCGGAGAAAATTCATTAAATTTTCTCATTGGAAGTCCGCTGGAGGCGCAGATGTGGAGTTGGTTTTTCTTTGAAGAAGAAAAAGATAATTTTGTTCACGCTAGGTTTTTCAGAGACAAACTACTTTAAATATGGTATTCGCACCAATTGTAGCGAACTTTCGTGTTTCGGTGAAATTTAAATTCATTTTAAATTTTTAAACAATTTAAAAATTTAAATTATTTGACCCATTACTCAAACCCGGGACCTCATAACCTGCTACTGCCGAACGGCAAGCACAGCGAGGCTGTGTCAATCTGGTTTTGATTTGTTTACGTTTTTATAATAATGTCATTCAATATTAGGCGTAATATCTGTATCAATTCACATCAATGTTCGTGATTATAGGTGATTTATATTATAATTAGGTACTAGTGGACGCCCGCGACTTCGTCCACGTGAAACTAGGTGTAAACTTGAACTCCCGTTTGACCCCTTCAGGAGGTGAGCATTAGAAAAACGTTTCTTAGCGCTCGCCTACGTCATTATTACTATATAGCAGTCGCCCGCGACTTCGTCCGCGTGAAACTTGGTGTAGACTTGAACTCCCGTTTGACACCTTAAGGAGATGAGCATTCGAAAAAACGTTTCTTAGCGCTCGCCTACGTCATTACAGCTATATAGTAGTCACCAGCGACCTCGTCCGCGTGAAAACCTCTTAGGTACCCTTTTAATTTTAAAGACAGACTTTCATATAATGTGCTCTTTCCCCGCTACCCCTCTCAATTTAATTTTTTTATAGTTTCCCGTAAAGCAATATCCTCTACTCTACAAAATTTATCTGTCTGTCGAAAACCCTTTTAGGATGCGTGGAGGCATCAAGCTAAAATTTTTATCAAATACTCAGGTCTACTTTCCCTTAGAGTTGTGAAAAAAATAATATATAAATAATTAAAATAAAAAAAAAATATTAACAAAAATAAAAGACATATCGTTAGAACTATGACAGACAGACAGTTAGGAGCCTGAATATTCTCCTCCAAGTGTCTGCATGTAATTTCATACAAATAGTAAATGCATTTGAAAATGTGCTTTCATCATAAATATTAAAATCTATAGATAATCAATTATTAAAATCTTTGTCTGTTTTTTTTGTTCAATAATTCAGGCTATTTTTATTTTAGTGACTTTATATATTTTAAATCCACGCGGATAAAGTTAAATAATTTTAAACTAACCCTTTCCTCGCGTAAAAATATTAGATTGAAATTCATATCAAAAGCTCATGTCTATAATACCTTTAAGCTGAAACAAAATGAATCTTTTAAGTCCACGCAATCAACAGAAACAGCAATTTAAGCCGCATATTTTGAAACCTACTACTTGCAAGGGAATTAAAACCTATGGGGTATTTGTAATCTAGAATTTTGAAGGATTGGTGCGTGAGAATGACTCGCACTTGGCAAGTTGTTTAACCTATTGGAGGTCTTGGACACGTCAGGATTATGAGGTTCTTACGATATTGGTATCCACCGCGTTGGCGTAGTACAAATTTGTTGTCAAAAAAAATATACGCGTCAAATTGAGAACTTCCTCCGTTTTTGACAAAAAAAATACAAAATAATTGATTGACTCAGGACTCAATCCCGAAACCTCATAATCTGAAACTGGTAAACTACAAACACAGCGAGGCTTTGTGTCATTCTACTTATTTAAATTGAGTTTGATCCGATTATTATTTGTTTCCGTTTAGTAAATGATGTCATCCAATATTGCGCGTAATATCTGTATCAATCTACATCAATGTCCCTGATTATTTATATTAATAACTTCTCGTCCGCGGTTTCACTCGCGTAGTTCCCTTTCCTGACGGAATATCAGCATACAAATTAGTCTGTCACTCTTCATTATAGACAGACTTAATTAAAAAAAATATTTTTTCAATTAAGTTCCCAATATATTAAGTTTTTATTCGCATTTAGTTACAAGTTTACTTTGAAATAAGAAAGTAACGTAAAATGCAGTGTAGATTTATTTAACCGACTTAAAAGAGGTTCTCTGTTGTGCCTTTATATTTGTGTGAATGTTCTTTTACTTAATTTTGATGTGGTTTTTTTTTCTTGCGTTTAGAAATAGGTACTCTTTAATACTAAGGATTGCAAAAAACGAATGTTTTTAATTAAAAAAAATATAAATTGTTAATAAATTTAATCAACATTTTTTCACACCATTGGGATTTTCTATAATAATCACTTTTGCATATACATGTTATCTATTAGATCTTAAGCTTAATCAATACCAACAAAACAGATAAACATAATCTTAAAAATAAAACATTTTAATCCTTACTTCTTAAGCAACAAGGTTCAAAATTGATTGTGAAAAGTATATCAAAATCAGTTCCAATTATCTTTATTTTGTATTATCACACTTTTGGATTTCCTTTAAAAGTAACGGCTTGGTCAATAGGATTTATTTGTAAACAATGAAGCTGCTCTTGGTGTTGCTTTTTGCGACGGCTTACGCCAAGCACGAGGTATATTCAGGGTAAGTTTAAGCCTTAATATTCATTCAACTGGGTTCCTCATCGTCATCATCAAAATCCATCTATTTATTATGACCCCCGTCACAGAGTACAGCGTTAGAGAGTATTAGTACAGCGGTATGAGCGGTGGTTTTATTAGTGAAGATCCTCGGTTCGTTTTCCGTCTGAGCCAATTATTGATGTTTTCATAATTGGTCCAGGTCAGGCTGGTGAGAGGCTTTAGCCGTGACTAATGGCATACCAGATTGGCAAAGACCTGCTACCAAGCGATTTAGCGTTCCGGTACCCGTTGGTGTAGAAACTGAAAAGAGTGTGAATGTCATCCTACTCCTTAGGCCACTTCCATCTTAATGTTATCCTTTGTGATTGTAGCCAACGAACTAACTTGTACAGAATTAAACGACGGACCACTACCGGGTCAGTCGTCCCTCCTTATAGGAACTACCATCTACCATGCTGTAATGAGTTGGTGGCCAAAGGTGATAACATTTGTTTTATCGATCACTATGTTGATGATACTGACCAACGGCGTAACGTGTTCTCTGAGGTATGGTGGTGAAACACAACCACAATTTCAGCCTTAGAATTATTACTGAAAACTTTTTTACAAGAAAGAAAATTCAGTTCTATTCCATAGCCCGACCTAGGTCTAGTACTTGATCCCCAGAACCTCGTGATCCAAAAAATGAAATGAGCAATTGAGTTCTTTCATTACATTTCATCATCATTTTCATAAACATACTTAATTTTTTTAACATGATTTCAGATGGAAATCCTTCTACATTAAACCTTCTAGCCATGACCAGTTAAAAGGACTCAGTGATCTGATCTCAAAACTAGAGCTCGATTTTTATATCCACCCGTCTCTGGACAGGGAGGGCATCGTGGTAGTCCAACCAAAATATCAAGATGACTTCCTTAAATTCGTAAACGACAAGAAAATTGAACATTGGGTTCACGCCGATGACGTAAAAACGTAAGTCAATGTTTTGTTTTCCATTGCCTCTTATTTTGTTCGTCCATCACATGTCGGTGTAAAATAAAAGGAACGGCAGAGCAGCCAAGGCCAATATGGCGGCGCACACATGGCGCTTCAGCTGATGGTACAGCATTTGTATTCTCACTCATTTATGCAAGTCCTCCAGCATTTGTGTGTTTTTACACTTTCCACACTTTACTAGAGTCCACGCAAACAGAAATAGTTAAGCTGTTATGAGTTCTGTGTTCCACACTACTTCACAACTTTATGCGACCACAAACAGAGCCGGCTGCGCTGACCATTGCTATAAAGTTACAAAACGCAGTATATTGAACTCTGATCGTCTGAACTATTTGTGTCTATAATCTGTGTTATTAGTTTATATCACGTTGCAATGAACACGAAATGAACGTATGATTCAGAACGCCTCTTTGTGTCTGCGATCTTTGTAGAACGTAGAGCTTAGAACGTTTGAACTTTATGACTGTGATCTTTGTTATTATTTTTTATATATTGTAATCTAATCTGTAAGGCGTTTGAAACTTCTGAAATCTATCCATATTCTGAATTATTTTAATAATATTTCAAATTTTATATTTTGACGCATTTTTCAGCCAACTGGACATAGACGATGTGGTGATGGAAAGCTATTTGAAGGAAACACGGTTAACGAAAACCACAAGTTTCAATTACGATAAATATCACAGTTTGGATGTTGTGAGTATTTCTTAGTTTTGAAAATTTATAATATTATTCTGTTTTGTTCTGTTCTGCATAGAATTTGGTTTTTGATACATTCTCATCATCTTAAGAACTCCGTGGTCTTTGGAATTAACAAACAAGCTGTTTGTTTCCAACAAACAGGACAAAAGAAAGTAAGAGAGGATAAAGAGAAGGTTATAATTTGTCTCTATTCCCAGTTTCAGCCAATTTGGGTCAACAGTGGCGGCATGAAGAAGTAACAAACATACACACACTCACACTTTCGTCTTTATAATATTAGTTTAGATAATTCTTGTTACAGATTTACGAATACCTTGACCGCATAGCGATGAAATACAGCGATACTGTGACAATGGTGACCCCAGCGACGTCTTTCGAAGGGCGAACACTCAAGTACTTGAAGATTTCCAAAGACAATTTCCAAAGTGGTAAACCAGTGATATTTATTGAAGGTGCGACTCATGCGAGAGAATGGATCACAATACCAACCGTTACTTATGCTATTCACAAGCTGGTGGAAAATGTAACCGATCCTGATCTACTGGATAAGTTTGACTGGATCCTGTTTCCTGTGGTGAACCCTGATGGGTATAAATATTCTTACGAAAAGGTAATTCTAAACAATCGTTAGTTATTTAGTGTCCGTACTACCAGGATTATAAACCGATGATGTGGGGATTGACAAAGACTAAGTCTTTGACTGCAATCGAACCTATTGGTAAGTGATGATGCAGTCATACATGGTGGCTAACTTAAGGAGTAGGATGACACGCACATCCCTTTTGATTTGTACACGACATGGTACCGAAACGCTATATTGCTTAGTAGCAAGTATTTTGCCGGTAGGGTGGTAACTAGTTTCAGGTATAGCCACAGACTCACCAGAGCCAAACCTGGACCAAATAAGAAATTCTCAATCAGCCCAGTTGGACATCCGACCCAGAACCTCCGTCAATAAATCCGCCGCGCCACAGATGACAACGAATGAGGATAATAATGAAATATTATTTTTTCTATTTGAATAACTGATAAATATTGAAGTTTTTTTGTGATAACTATTCACTAAGATTTTTTATTTCAGGAACGCATGTGGCGCAAAACACGTTCAACCGATCAACATGTCGCGGGATTCATTTGCCGCGGCGTTGATATAAACAGAAACTACGACTTCCAGTGGAACACCATTGGAACAGAAAGCCACCCTTGCTCCGAAATCTTCCCAGGAAGCAAACCATTCTCCGAAGTCGAGACCAGAGTAGTCGGATCAATATTCAAGGAGCACCATCAAAATATGATCTTATACTTGTCGGTACACAGTTTCGGAAGCATGTTCCTGTATTCTTGGAACCACAATGGTAGTCTTTCTGATAAGGGGCTCCAACTCCACATGGTTGGGATTCGAATGGCTGATGCCATACATGAATTATCGCTTAAGACTTTCCCGAGATATCGAGTTGGGAATACTGCGCTGGTTCTCGATTACTTCACATCGGGCTCATCTAATGATTACGCGCATGCGCTGGGAGTTCCTCTGTCTTATACTGTAGAGTTGCCTGGCAGGGGTTCCAATGGCTTTGTCCTACATCCGAGATACATTAAACCTATTGTCACTGAAACTTGGGCTGGCTTCGTTGCAGGCGCAAGAATGGCAGGGCAATTGTTCGGTCCCAGATAAAAAGTGTAATTTGTTGGAAAAGATTATCTGTAAATTTTTTTTTAATATTAAATAATTGCAATTAATATTGCTTGTGTTTTTATGGTTTAATAGCTTGGTCTTCATTAATTTTAAGATTTTCTAAACCTAAGAATCGTTTTATAGAGATTATTAAAAACCGTTGTAATACCAATATTCCTCTTTTCCAATTAGCCATCGAGACTGTTTTAGGAAGAGGTGCAAAAAATTCCTTCCGAAAAGTTGGAAATTGAACCTATGACTATGATTTTGAATCCAGTACCTTAACCGTATAACTATAACGGCTTTAGTGCAGTTTATGTGTTTGTTATGTTTTGCTCCTAACTCCTCATCCAATCACATAAGGGGTCTTGTCAAGACAAAAATTGCATTGTTTTTGATGAATACAAAAAAGGCCGGCCAATCCACGGACAACATCTAACATTCAATAATATATCGCTCCGTTAAAACCTCTTGAACGCTACCTAGATAACTCATCGATCACATATCATGAGACCAAACAAGTACATTGATAAAATCTCATATTTCATCGCCAAATGTATTGAAAAATCGCGTCCTAACAAAAATCGTTTTTCCAATCTTGCTTATAAGATTGTTATCCAGTATTTGCAGCGCTGCTATAACGAACAGTAAGGGAGAAAATATTATTTCTTATATTTTCATCTTATTCCTTCTTATCCTTTCTACCACAGAAATCGGTTGCATGAACAAGCCAGGTCATGATTAAGGAACCCGTATGAGTTTAAAACTAGCCAGACATACTCTGACAACAGTATTGTGAGGTTCAGTCGTTGATATTTTGATAATATGGGAAATAATTGCGATAGTTAACATTCTAATATAATTTTAGTTAATCGCAAGCGTATCCATAACTTCACTTGCTTAAGCAGTGAACTGTTTGCTTGGATCTTTTAAATTGCTCAGTTTTCGTCGCGTTTCTGTGATCGTGATAGTATAGTTAAAAACCAAGTCACCTATATCTATGTATAATACTTTAGGAGCAAACAACGTATGAAATACATTTCCCCGCCTGCAACACCATAAAAAAATTTGAATTTTATATAGATATAGTGATCCTTGTTTTTCTTTTTTCAGTTCTTAACTTCTAAGCAGTCGGGTTTTTTGTTTTTATAATAATAATTTTATTTGAGAGAGACGGTACACTTGGTATACTTTTTGACATTTTTTGTTAAAACCGTAATATAAACATGATATGATATTTATATTTTTGAAATGGTCTTTTTACGACCTTTCATTTGGTACCCATATTGCTAAGATATGTTGCATTCAAAACCAGAATGAATGGGCGATGCGCATCTCTTAAACAACCGCGCTTCAACTTAGAACTCATCACTTATCTTCCGACACAATTGTGGACAAGCGTCAGCGTGTGTACAATAAAAAGAAAAAGCCTAAAATCTTTCTATCTTTGCGCGCTCTAAGCGATTTAAAAATTTTATATCGGAAGATAAAAGCTATGGCCCCATAAAATAGCCAAAGCATCTCCTGTTCTGTGTACAAACCTTATAAACTTGTACAAAGATGGCAAAATTTGATATTTTGCGCGCTGTATCGATACCTTCATGCTCCACGGCAATTCTTGCGGCGCGCTGATAAGGAGGGGGTTCGGTGGGAGGGAGGGCGTTATTATGTGCTTTTACGGCCCACATTTCCCGTCTGGTGTGTATCAGGCATTCAGGCAGGTATGGTATGGCTGCTATAGCGTAAAAGTTTTTATTGACTCGACGTTACCTCTTGAATCTTGATATGAATCGCGAGAATGGTTTGGGTTTATTTGATACTTCTATTTTTATTTAGTTTTGGTTGCACTTTGCGATCATGAACTTATCGTTAGTAAGTGAAAAACTTAGCTATACGTACTTTAGGTATAATAAAAAAAATTCTAAAAAAATCTTTATTTGAGCAAATATTTAAAGATAATCGCGGAATAACGTATGTAACTGAAAACCTTCTTTTATTAACTACAATATTCTCCTCAATGTATTAAATAGTTTTCAGAAAACCGTGTCAAAATCTATTCAGCTAAACGCGAGATAATCGCGGTTAAGCATACATAAAGATCATACTGAGAACCTCATTTTGAAGTACGTTAAACAGACTAACAATAAAGTGAAGGACCACTTCATACAAAGTGAAGTCCATCACGGCATTGACGGCCTCCGGCTGGACTGAATGAGATTTTCTTAATGCAGGTTACCTCTCTACCGGCAAGGAAATAACGCCAAGCGATTCATAGATCCAAAACGATGTCCTAATTGCATCCCACTCCTAATAAATCAGTTCGCTTACATCATAGATTGTTTAAACACTCACCATCGGGTGTGTTTGCAGCCAAAGATTGAAATAAATAAAAGAAAATTTAACACTTACTTCTTCATGTACCTAACTGTGTGTGTGTTAAACCTTAGATTCAAACTATATAACCTGATTTCTGGACCCAGACATGTATAAACGAGACTTAAAATATATTAGTCGAATAGATATATGTATAGATTAGGTTTAGGCAGAGAGGTATCTATTTTCACGGTGCTTAGTCACAAGCCTACGTTACGTTGGCATACAAGCAATAGTAACACTTAACGATCTAAAATAAGGTTTATAATCGACAAACGTTCACTAATGTCCAGGTAAGCGAATCCGCTTGACAGGCAATTAGGCATGATCGTATGTATTTTACAGTTTAGAGATTTATCCGAACGATATACATTTTCAGTGGGCGTATTAGACTGGTAAATAAATCACATCGCATAATCTAATCCCACTTCTGATAACATATTATTATTGTTTATCAAGTAATGTTATCTGTTTACCTTGTTAGTCTAGTTATTAGTCTTTTGAATAATAAAGTCCAGGAATTCCTAGGTTAAAAATTGTGCAGAAGAGTATTTTTATTTGAAGAAAAGTTTTAGCGTCAGCTTCATCATCATCATCAATATTATCAGCCTTTTAACTACCACACATTACAGGGCCAGGCTCCTTCCATGTGGAAGAGGGAATCACCATGCTGCTTCAATGCGGGTTGGCAGGTCATACATTAACGATCACTATCAGATATTGATGATATTGACCGAGACCGACGGCTTAACGAACTCGCCGAGGCACAGGGGTGTAACACCACAAACTTCCTGACTTTGGGCTGGAAATGTAGTGATAATTTCATAGAATAATGAAAAAATCAGAATTATTCCGGCGATCCGACCAAGGATTCGAACCCAGGACCTCACGATAAAAGCCAAATAGGCTAACCACTAGACCAACGAGGCAGTCTTTGTAGGTGAAAACTGAAAATCACTGAAAACCCATAGCGTTCGATAAATAACACAAGTGCGTCTATTATGGTTGGAATCTTCGAGAGAGATTTATTGATATCACAAATATGAACTGTAACACAACGGCATAGAGTAGAAATTGGGTTGATTTGAAAACCGGATGGTTGTCAAGTACGTCATGTCACGTAGTTTCTTCCAGAACTCTGAAGTCACCGGAGACGAGGGCTAGGGTGGCCATGTATATTGAATAGAAACAGACATTCTGTGTAGATGTTCATTATAAATAAGTTAGCTGACGCCCGCGACACCGTCCGCGAGAAATTTCGTTTTTTTTTCGACAAAAAGTAGTCTATGTCCTTTCTCTTTTAAAAGTAGACGATCCCAGTACCAAATTTAATTTAAATTAGTTCAGTAGTTTAGGCCTGATTGTAACCACCTTCGTAAATTTCTCTCTATCTTACGCAACGCGAATTAATTGTGCGACACTCGCGATTGCAGTCCACTCTTAACTAGAGATGGGCGACGGTATGGGTAAAAACCCGGTATTTATGTGAGTAAATACCCAAGTCATGGGTATTTTCGTTTTTTACAGTACAACACCTTTTATCAATTTTTACATTTTTATGAACAAATGCAATATTAACTATGCCTACATTATTTTGCGAGGTATGAATAAACTGAGGTTTGATTAAAAAATCTGTAAATAATGAGATAAATGGAAATAAAATAAAGCCAATATTGTTTAAACTATAAACTATAAAAACTAACTATAAAATATAACTATACAGAAAGAAGTCTTGGTTGAGAGTCTCAATCAAGACTTCTTTCTGCGACCGACGCCTCTTCTACCCGCAACTTTTCCTATCAAAATGAGTTGTAGGGGCTCGTATCTCCCGTGTCGTAGCACGTGCCCCAGAATACGAGACTTTTCTCATCTTGACGGACTTCAAAAGTTCAAGCTTCTGATAAGAAGTGTTCAAAAATAAATTGAAACTGTGGTCACCCTACACGGTATATATTTACACTCGACATCGCGTAGATTCCGTAACGACTTGTAAAATTCCCGCCATGTTTTAAGTGGATTATTGTTATTATAGCTTGAGTACCACAACCCGAACCAGCTTCGATCGATTCTTTAATGTCGATAGTTTTAAAATAATTTAATCTCGTAAGTATATGGGCAAAAGCTCTTCCAGAATAGTCATCGTCATCATCATTACCAGCCTATTACAATACCTGGCCAACCGTCTTGTAAGAGAGGAGATATACAGCTTAGATCCACCACGCGTGTTGCATGTTGGTGGGTTTAAGGTTAGGTGTTTAATTCACTAACGATCACTACCAGATAATAATAATAATGTTGATTCAACAATGATTGTTCCTATAGTCGTTTCAGTCAACGGTCTTATAGCGAAAAGCTTTGACGAACATCTTAAAAAGCTTTCGCTTAATTGTTGGATCAAGGGTCGGATACAGAAGGCAGTAATTCTTGAAACGGCGCGCATTGTGAGGAGGTTCCTCACTCTGGAGCCCTGACCACCGGTTGCTTGGACCCCCGGGCCCCGCAGCAGGCGGAATAATTTTTTTATAAATTTTTAATAGTGTTTTATTTTTTTATAATTTTAGAAGCATTGTTAAAAATTTTTAAAATAATTGTAAATAAATAAATGAGTGTAGTAAA
This sequence comes from Mycalesis mineus, assembly GCA_034621355.1. NCBI lineage: Eukaryota > Metazoa > Arthropoda > Insecta > Lepidoptera > Nymphalidae > Mycalesis > Mycalesis mineus. The sequence goes on from CM067903.1 coordinate 5,018,763, forward strand.
AATATATATATATATATATTTATATATATAAGATCTATCAACTCTTTTCAAGGAATGCTTAAAAGAATAAACTGGTTGTTGCTCTGTAAACAAAGTTTTTATTTTATCATTTATTTCTAAGTATACTGTATAACTAAGTTTTACATTATTCAATTCTATTAAACAAAACCAACCTGTAAACAAAGAAACGACATTTAATGTTTATCCTTCCACATATTATTTATAAATTCTGATTTACTCTTCCTTAAATAACTTTGGATGACACGTACATTACTTTTTGACGTTTTCACAAATCGCCATATTACCATAACCTAAACTCGATTGATCACGTGACGCAGCTGACACGTACACGCGCCAAAATTCAAATTAAAGAATTACTACAGTAATTACTTTACATCTCCCCCCCTACGGAGAAGAAAACTTTCATGTGAATTTTCTTCTAAGATGTAGACACTCCACTTTTATATAGCGTCTCATATACTTCAATTTTAGGTACTGGAATAAGTTTAGTGATATGGTATAGATCCGACTCTCTTTTTCTGTGCCCAATATTAATTTTGTATATTGATTTAGAAACTTTATCCTCAATTTTAAAAGGTCCAATTTTCAACTCATCTAATTTTTTCCTGTTAAGTTTATTCCCATTTTCTATATAGACCATGTCTCCAATGTTAAATTCATAGTACTTCCTTTTTTTATCAAATAACTGTTTGTTGTAGTTGTGTGATTTAAGTGTATTTTTTAGAGCTATTGTCCTATCCCTTATCCAGTTATTCTGTGTTCTTTTTTCCTTCAATTCTTCAGGTAAAACAGCAACATTCCTACCATACAAAAGATAACTTGGAGAGAAGCCGGTTACTGAGTGAATAGTTTGATTATACTTTTCTACACACTCATGGGCTATTGTTGTCCAAGCTCTACTATTTCCAATTTCATTAATTTTGCATCGTATTTTATTCACCAATGTTTGATTCAATCTCTCGTTCAGGCCATTAGAGAATGGTGCATTTACTGCTGTGAATACCATAGGTATGTGTTTATCCTGCAAGAACTGCTTAAATTCTTTCGAATTTATACCTGGATACTGGTCAGAAAGTAGCATCCCAATATCTTCTGTTTCAGAAATTTTAGAAACTAATTTTATGAAATCGTATGCACCCTGTGTTTTTGAAGTCAGTATAAATGCATATCTTGTAAAGTGATCTACCAATAAGTGTAGATACTTCTTTGTGGACCTTGAACTTCCAAAGCCTCCTATTGTATCAATTGAGACTATTTCAAATGGCTTAGTGGCTGGACCCAGGTGCGACATAAATCCAATTTTCTCTTGTCCTCTTGATTTATTTTTTTTACAAATTGAACAGCTTCTACATATTTCCTTGATATTTCTTGTTAGGTTTCTGGCTATATAGAGTGGACTAAGTGTCTTCTGCATTTGTTGAATTCCAATATGACAAAGGTTCTTGTGAATATTTTTTATAAGTTTTATGCTGAATTGCTCTGATAGTATTATTTTTTCTCTATTTCTAACTTTTTTATAATAAATATTTTGTCTTTTTAAGATTTTATCTCTATTCTTTTGTATTTCTTCATTATTATTCTGATCCATTAAAATATCTTCTAGATTAATTAAGTTCACAATCTGTAGTAGTTCATCATTATTTTCATTTTCTTCTAATACAGGGTTTCTACTAAGGCAATCTGCTTCTAAATTATCTTTTCCTGGAGCATATTTAATATTAAAATCATATTGTGACAGATAAAACATCAAGTCACCTATCTCCTCATCTGTTCTTGCTTTTAAATTCATATTTTCCAATGGTTTATGGTCTGAAATAACAGTAAACGATCTTCCTAATAACCAGTATTGCCAATATTGCACTGCTTCTTTAATGGCTAAACACTCTAAATAGATGGCCTTTTTTTTCTTTTGAGCTCCATTTAACTTCTTGGAGAAGTAGGCTACAGGTCTCTCTTTACCATCGGGTTGTATCTGCTTCAATATAGCTCCAATGCCCTCTACTGATGCATCTGTGTAAATTTTGATTGGCAAGTCTTTGTCATAAATTTCTAAAACTGGTTGAGAGCATAGTAAGTTTTTTATTTCTTCAAATGCTTCTTGGCATTTATCAGACCATATGAAATTTTGATTTTTCCTTAATAAATTGTGCAGTGGATCCAATATTATTGCACTTTTTGGAATGTATTCATGATAATAGTTTATTTTCCCTAAAAATTGTCTAACATTTTTCTGCGTTTTTGGAATGGGAAAATTTCTTATTGAAATCAGGTTATCCTTTAATGGTTTTATAGAGTTTCTCTGTATTATATGTCCCAGGTATTTTACAGAATCTGATGCAAATGTGCATTTCTTGAACTTCAATTTGAAACCTTCCTTTTTTATAGCTTCTAACAGCTGTTTTAAATGATAAATATGTTCTTCAAAAGATTTTGAGAATATTAGTATATCATCTATATAATTAACAGCAAAATCTGTTAATTTGTATTTCCTTAGTATATTGCTTAATATTCTCTGGAATATGGCAGGCGAAGTCTTTAATCCGAATGGGAGGCAAGTCCATTGGTAATGACCCTCTTGGGTCACGAAACCTGTCTTTTCCCTGTCTTCTATCTTTAAAGGAATAGACCAGAAGGCTGAGTTAATATCTAAAGTTGAAAAATAATTACAATTTCTCGTTTTTGCCACCAGGTCTTCTACTAACGGAAATGGTTGGGCCTCTGGTATTACTATTTTATTGAGTTCCCTGAAATCTATACATAATCTAGGTTTTTTGTTATCTTCTCTTTTAAACGCCAAGGTGACAGGTGCAGCAAACGGACTGCAGGATTCTTCAATAAGTTTATTGTCCAATAAGTTTGCTATTTGTTCCTCTATTTCTTTTTTATCTTCTATAGTACATCTATAGGGTCTCTTTCCGCAGTGCTTGTCTACCAATAATTTTATTCTGGCTTCATATCCATTAACAGTACCAACATCATACTTATTTTTAGCAAATGCTGTGTTATATTCGTCAATCACTTTATTTATCTCTTTTTTTTCATACTCATTTAAATGATTTATCTTTATTTCAAATTCTTCTTCCTTTATGCCTTCATTAAAATTTATTTTGTACTCTTCGATTGCTATATTTTCCCCTTCTTCTTCTGTATTCATTTTTATATGCATTTTATTTAAGCCTTGTTTCTGACTTATTTTTAAATCTTCATTTTGTACTAGCTTAAATTTTTTTATTAAGTCTAATCCAATGAGAAAGTCATATATGAAATTCTTTTCATCAATAATGTATATATCTACATTTTCCTCAATTTCAAATATTTTAATTTTTACGTTTATCAAACCACTTGTCTTCTTGACACCATTAATAGTCACTAAATTAGCTACATTCGTACTGTTCCCTTTTCCCCTTAGTTTTAATAACTTAGAATTAATCAAGGATACATTTGACCCCGAATCATAAACTCCATGTATATGTAATATATCATTTAATAGCATTTTAACTTTTATTAATGGTGTCCCTATTAGTTTTTTTGATAAGTATCATTCAGTTCAGCTTCAATGACCGATGTTGAGTTGTTAACATGTTTAATATGGCTTTTTTTTACTTTCTCATCTTCTTTTCCTTTAAACCAACATGCAGATTCAGAGTGATAGCGAATTCCTTTATTTAATCTTTCACAAATTTTACATTGGCTCCGATCTGCATTCAGATTGATGCTCGTCTGACTTCCATATTTTTTATAAACCAAATTTTTCTTTTTATTCATCATATGCTCATACTTCCTCACTTCATTAAACAAATCAACTGTATCTTTCAATATTTCTCTATCGATCCTAGCTAGTATAAATTCTGGCAAACCAGCCGCAATAAGATCTATCAAAGTCCCCGTATCAATTGAGTTCCTCATATCCAATAGTAATTTTTCTTTCTTTAAAGCATAATCCATCAATAACCCATCTTTATATTTAAACGACAATGCATAAGTAATGTGGTTCCAACCTCTGTTTGTAAATGATGCACAAAATTTGTTTTTCCAAATACACCATTCAGAATCCATGGTCAGTTTTATCATCATGGAACTGTACCAGTCTAAACAACTTTTATCCATAAACAGTCTAAGTATTTCAATTTTTTTCACATCCTTTGTTATATTAAAGCGCAGGCACTCTTTTTCAAATATCTCTATCCATTGGTTAGCATTGCTATTTTTGCTAGTAAATTTTTCAATTACAAATTTCTCTGCAATATGCTTTAAACTCTGTTCCTTAGCCTCTTGTATATTTTCTGTCATTTTTTCAAATAACTTTTCTAATACACTTGCTTCACTGATTTGTGCCGTTGTTGTGGTTTTATTTTGATCAACCTCCTCAAGGTATTGGTTACTAAATTGTAAGTTATCATCTTCATCGATATAGGTTTCTCTAAGTTCCTTTGTCATTGTTATCCAAATTCTGCGAGTTTGATATCTTTTCTTTAAACTATTTTTTATCTTTGAATAAGCAGGCGTCTTCACGAGCTCGGTGTGGTAACCAACTGACTGAAACTCTTCGGGTATAGCATAAACTTTAGCGTCACTTGTTGCTATTGAGGTTATACACATGATGTTCGATTTTCCGTCGCTTGATGGCAAATTTTCGAATCCAAAACGGAGTTTTTCCATATTTGAAGTTTATGTAGATCTCACAAGCACAAATGTCGTTTTATAAGATCTATCAACTCTTTTCAAGGAATGCTTAAAAGAATAAACTGGTTGTTGCTCTGTAAACAAAGTTTTTATTTTATCATTTATTTCTAAGTATACTGTATAACTAAGTTTTACATTATTCAATTCTATTAAACAAAACCAACCTGTAAACAAAGAAACGACATTTAATGTTTATCCTTCCACATATTATTTATAAATTCTGATTTACTCTTCCTTAAATAACTTTGGATGACACGTACATTACTTTTTGACGTTTTCACAAATCGCCATATTACCATAACCTAAACTCGATTGATCACGTGACGCAGCTGACACGTACACGCGCCAAAATTCAAATTAAAGAATTACTACAGTAATTACTTTACATATATAGATAAATAAGTGCCATCTGCGCCAAGGACTGGTACTGATTGAAGATACTTCAACGCTTGTAGTGTGTTCAATCTCAGTAGTACCCCCTAATTTTAGTTCTATAGAACTGTTGATACACCATATTAGTGCTTAGTGTCCCCATTAGTTCTATATAGAACTAATGGGACAAAATTAAAGAAATGTCGATATCAACATCTTGTTTGTACGTTACATATAAAATATATATAGTTATAAGTATAATATGGAATCTCTTTTGATTGCAATAATAAATGAGTATGTATAAACATACTATATCGAATACAGCTTTGCTTAAATTGCACAAAATGTCTTTAAAATACTAGTATTGAGGTTTTTAATATTTTTTTTTCTAAACTGAATAGTTTGCGCGAAAGATACTTCCAAAGTGGTAAAATGTGTGTCCCCCTGTAACTTCTAAAATAAGAGAATATTTTTTAGACACAACTACTACTTAGCTTTTGTCGCAAGGGACATTTTTTTGTTAAAAACAAAATGAAATATCAATCAAAATAATATAAAGTTTATAACTTATATGGTATAAGTAAAGTCAAGAGCAAAAACTATACTACAGTACTATATAGAACTATTGGGATATAATTTGACAGCACGGAAAATGTCCCAACAGTTCTATAGAACTACGGTATGGGGTACTACTGGGATGCACCTTAAATTGTAAACCTAAATAAAATAACATACACAGTCCACTTTTATATAGCCTCTTCACCACTCGCACTAGGACAGCCTGTGTTGCGAGCGCAATAGCTTTCCTACGGATCCTGAACAAAAAATAATAATAAGACCGTGAAATTATGATTGTTGATGATAGTGACTGACCGACGGCTTAACATGCTTTCCGAGGAACGGCGGGGTCTCCGTGCCAACTTTCCGACTCCAGTGTTACAATTTACGGAAAATGTTTAAGAAGAAAGAAAAGCTTTAACTCGTTGCAGGTTTCAAATACAGAACCTCCTGATCGCAGCCTTTTAGACGAACCATACCAACAAGGCAGTCCTTAAATATAGGTATGTATAGATTTCGTTAACTGTTGTACTAAATCAAATGAAAATAATTTATTAGAAGGCAACGAAAGATATGCCGCCACAAAGTCTACTACACTAAACGAGCAAGTAACAGATTTTCTATGAAGAAACTTGGTACTTCACGTACCGTATAAAAATCATGTTCACGACACTGAGCCCCGCATAAACTGTTTGTGGGCTTTTCTTACAGTTTTGGAAAAATATACGTAACTCAAAATTAATAAATTTCGATTTATTAATATTTTCTGGCATAAAATTTGTACAAAAAATAATAATAACAAAATTACATGGAAAAAACGATTACAATGGAGCCCATGCAAAGGCGACCTTATTGCTTGAAGCAAGCTCTTATACATTTATATTGACAAACAGATGTATTGCTGGATATTATAGACAGATTATTATTTATTTTAAGAAGATATAAGTATAAACAAAAGGGCATTAAGTAAATAATACAAAGACGTAAGAACTGCCTCTTTAGTTAGCTTATGTTGTTTCGATCTCTAGGTCCTGGGTCGGGTCGCCGGAATAGTTCTGTGTTTTTCATTATGCTATGAATTTTTCAGTACATTCCAAGCCCGAAGTCGGGAAGTAGGTGTTGTGAAGCCCCGAGCCTTGGAGAGCACATTAAGCCGGTTCTGGTCACTAACATCCACATCTGATAGTGATCGTTGATGTATAAAATAGTATCATCCTAAGTCCGCCAACCCGAATTGGTGTAGAGTGGTGAGTGTACACTCTATATCCCCTCTCCTACATGGAGGAAGGCCTGACCCTGTAGTGGGTCGTTAAAAAGCTGATAATGATGGAGTAAATAATTATAAACAAAAATTAAAATATTTTAACAAAAAATAGAACCGACTCAAAACGCACTAAAAAGTAAAAAATAACTGCGTCATTTAGTTGCTTTAATTTACTTAAGCATATCTATAAAGTCGGTGCCAGCCAAGTTTAAGGAACATTTATTTAGCGTTTTGAGTCGGTTCTATTTTTTGTTAAAATTTTTTATTTCTCACTTTTTAGTGATTTATCGACATGTAACCTACTCGTACTATACTGTCATAGTATATTATACGGCACTAGTAGCCAAAAAGCTACCGATACTTACACAAAAACCGAAATCGCTGCAAGTGTGCCTATAAAATTTGAAGATTTTCTTAAATTTTCCCAGGATATCATCATCAAATTCTAACATGATGACTATGGCACCATATTGGAAGTGTGCCTTTTCTAATAAAAAAAGAATTATCAAAATCGAATAAATCTGTAAAAAGTTATGCGTGGTCATATCATATAAATCATATAAAAAAAGAACCTCCTCTGTTTTTTTTCTTCGTTGGTTAAAAAACGACGCCCGACAAAAGTGATAACTTAAATGGCTAGCGCTGTGACTTAGATTATAAGCGAGAAGACTACTGCTACCGTGGGCTGAAGCTTACTACCAGGCAAAATCCTTTTTGAATTTGACTGTTATTTATCCAGAAACTCTTGAAATAAATTATTAGTTTACAAAAAGTTTTGAATTTCCTCTTATCCCACTTTGTGCAGGGGTGTAGGCCGCGGTTTTATGACGTCACGGGTTATTTCTCCTGGGAGGTTGATCCCCGTACTTCATGCGGAAAATCATAATAATTTGTTTTGGGGATACAAGAGTAAACTGACTGACTCATATTGCGATATGAAAAATATATAAAAATATTGATAAATATTAGCCTAGTATTTTAAATACACAATTCCCCTAACAGCAAAAAATTATAAACGTATATGATTTTTTGTCTGGGTTTGTAAGTTTTTCGGAGACATAGTCATTATTATTAGCCTATATTTAGCGGCCCACAACTGGAGCACGTGTTCCCTTTTATAGGAGAAAAAATATGCAGCTTAGAACACCAAGTTGTTTCAATATTGAACCAGCTTATGGCGATAATGTGTCTTTATAACGATCCGTATCAGAGTCTGTTCTCCCTGAGGTAAGGGGTGAAACCATGAAAAATAGTAAAATAAAACAATTATTCACTGTAAATCATGAACTTAGGTAACTAAAATGATGCCCGATTCTCTTCAACAATAATATTTCCTATTCTACTCTAATGCACGTGTGAATATACCATCTCTAATTACAAGCTCACAAGTTAAACTGGGTATTCTTCTTGTTATCACCATCTCGCAGTGACATAGGACTAGATATCACAATGGATACGCAGTGGGTATTAGGTATTATATGACCGAATACGACCTGTAGAGCGCACTTATATAGGTATACTATACATTCGAGTAATAACTGTGAATTTTGTCGTATTTTTTTATTACAAGTTAGCCCTTGACTGTACTCGTACCTGATGGTCAGTGTTGATGCAATCTAAGATGGAAGCGGACTAACTTGTTAGGAGTAGGATGAAAATTCACACCCGTTTCAGTTTCTGCAAGACATCGTTCCGGAACGCTAAATCAGAAAAAAATTCACCAACGTAGACCCACCACTTTACATAGAAAGTAATACCACTTCGCTGGTGAAAGACCAAATATATGAAATCGGATGAGTATTACCTCTATCCTTATCTCTCGTAAGCAAAAATGTTGTCAGTTTTTCAAGAATAATTCGGTGTTTTCTTTCGTTCCGATGTTTCAACTATAGATATATAGTGTACCTTGACGTTTCAAAAGTACTTGTAAGTAAGTAAAATTTACTTGACATAAACGAATTTGAATTTGGACGTGTCGCCAAGTGATTTATCGTTACGCTACGATGTCGTATATAAATCGAAAGTGGTATGCAATTCATCCTACTCGTAACAAATTATCCCGCTTCCATCACAGAGTGCATTACCACATACCATCAGGTGTGAATGCAGTCAAGGGGTTAACTTGTAATAAAAAAAAGTACATTTTATATACATACATCATAAAATTTTGCAGTGCCGCTCGGCGGTACATCTTTGTCGGCACTTTTTATAATCGCACCGTATACGGTCATGCGAGTCGCACTTTAGACGTATTTGTAGAATCCAATTGTGACAGCGCAGGAAGATTGTGGAACTGACTCTCCCGAGCCAACACCAACTTAAGGACGGCTCGTTTTTTGTTGCGCCTTTATGAATAGGCTAAGAGCGACAGTTATAGTATAAGAGTCAACGTCCATTGTGACAGTGCAGTGAGATTGTAGAATTATATTCGCCTGTGTGATACTTAGTTCAGTATCGTTATAGCTTTATGAATAGGCTAAGAGTGTAACATTTATAGTGCAAGAGTCACGGTCGATTTTGACAGTGCAGGAAGATTGTGAATTGTGAAAAAGAATGATTATAATTGTAAACTCCTGAGCCTCTACCATCTGTATTCGTATATGATTAGTCGTTCTACATGAATAGGCCACGACATTTATAGTATAAGAGGCACCGTCGATTGTGACAGCGCAGGTGTGAATGTTCTCCTTTTGTTACTCATTTATATCCCGAGCCTAATTACTAACTGTATGGCTGTTCGTTCGTTCGTAATTGTTACCTGTGTCTTTAATAAGTTAAGAGTCTATTATTTATAGTACAGGAGTCACTTTCGATTGCGGCTTTCGAGGCGGACCTTTCAATATATTGTAATTGTAACTATAATTAATTATTATTATATTATAAATATAACCTTTTGTGTGATGGCTCGTTTCTTGCCACATTATGAAAAGTTAGACACTTATCTATATGAAAAGAATCAACAATTAAAACTATGTTTAAATAGAAAAAAACTACTTTTACTAATAACTTTATTTTCAGCCAAAATAACTATTATGCTATCTTATTACACCATATTGTGCAATGTGGTTATTGCACAATATTATGCAATATAGTTATTTCACTATATGGTGTAAGACAGGCAGCGTACCTACGTTATTGCTTTCACAATATTGAAAAATATTATAAAAAAGTTAATTTTCAAAATCTTGTGCAATAATGGCAAAAATATAAAATATTTTAAAAAGAAATTCAATTGTCTTATACATACCTACTTACATATTTAGATATTGTTGATGACGAACGTTTTTGTGGTGTACGCTCAGAATAATAAGTATACCTACTCTGAACTCTATATCTCAAAAATTTCTAAACCGATTTTGATGAAAATTGCACTATTCCAAGTTGCAGTAGGTAATGTCCATTAATGTCTACTCTTGACGGAGGCCTCTCGCTGTCGAGTGTTGTCAATTACATGCTCGACAGCGAAGAAGAGTGGACTAACGTTGCCTTCTTTTGTGAGACCATCATCGGCTTAAGAGGGGCCTCGGAGCGGCAAAGAGAGAGCAGGTTAATGCTCATCCGATCCGCAGAAGAAGAACGGGCGGCAGGAGACGCCAGTATGCGCATCTCGTGCCACCCCTGTAGACAGCACTTAGTGCACCGCGCGTCGGGCGTCAAAATGAATGATTCTCGAATCTTTGACGTCCCAACTAGGGCGCACGACGAGCTCCGCTGGGTTTTAGTGGGTATTCTGGTTATTTCAGCCAGCGAGTCCCACATACCCGGTCGGAGACTGCGCAGCTCTGTATGCGCAGCCTCTAACCGAAATGCGTTAATGCATTTCTCAGCATAAAAAAAAGTAGTAGTAATGTAGTTGTAATAGAAATTTTTGTTATCCTCCTTATAGTATTTAAGATATATGTGGACAAAACAACACACGTGTACAAATCTCATAAAATTTGGTACACTTGAATAGAATATGGTTTACAATATAATTATGTGAAAAAATGCCATCGTATCCATATAACATATATATGGGTCGAATAGATAGACTTCTTTTAGATATCAGTATTAGTATTTTTGTATTCTTTAATTAAAGTTGGGCTCTTATACTAAGTCTAGCTACATACCGCGGTTTCACCAACGTAGGTCCTGTTTAGAACTTCAAAATTCGTTTATTTTAGTAGGCCTTGAATATTTTTGAAATTTTAAATTTAATTATTTGTAGTGACACTACCATCGATACGGAAGACATAATCCAATTGAAAAGAGCCGGCAAGAAACCCAGTAGTTACTTTTGTGCAATTCTAAAATAAAAAACCAGTCCCAGCATTTAAATTATAGTATCTACCTTCAAAAATTGTATATCGTTTTCTTTTAAGTTTATATTTTTATTGTCACACTTTGGTATTTTTGATATGTGTGACTAAAAAAAGTTTTAAAGTATTTCATTAGTGACACAACCGAGAATTGAACTTGAAACCTCAAGCCATATCTAATCATTGTACCAGAGTTTTCACCGTAAGGGGATTACAAGAAACCTTTTCAAAATATTGTGAAATCGGCCGCCTATATAAACCTCATCAAGGCCTCCGTATCAAACACTCCAGTTCTGTATTTATAGCTAACTACACGTGCAATAATCTAGATAATTGTTTATACCAGTGGAAAACAAGTATCAAGATTTTACTTTAACTATAATCAAGGAAGAATGAGGGATCACGCGCTATTCGAGAAATTCTTCGACTTTCATAGTCGTGGCCCATTCCCGGATCATTTTGGACCACATGGCCACGGGCCACATTGCCATGGCCCACATGGCCACGGACCACATCGCCATGGACCACATCGCCATGGACCACACGGCCACGACCACTTCAGACATGGCCCACCCTGCCACGGACACGGCCCACATCATTTCGGCTTCCATGGACCTCCAAGAGACTTTTTCTTCGGCCCGCGTGGCTTCGGTCCATGGGACAAATTTGGACATTGTGACAGGCCTGGCCACTTTGACAGACCGGGAGGATTGGGTTTTGACAGATTTGGCCACTTCGACAGACCGGGAGGGCCGGGTGGTAACAGACCCGATTTCTTCGGAAGAGGCGACTCTTGCAACCGCCGCGGAGGATGCGGATCTGGAAGAAGGGAACGCAGAAATGAGAGGCAGCCAGAGGAGCAGACGTTTTTGTTCCGAGGAGTTGTGATTGAACAGGACAAACGACCCAAGTCTGTGTAAATCAATCCATATTGATTGATTCAACCTATTAACTTCATTGTTCTTCGTGATTTATACTTTGTGATATAAACTGTTAAAATGTGATTATTTTTAAAGTGCAACATCAGTTCCTTCAGTTATATTTATATTATAAGATGATAGAATACATGGAAGCAGAGCAGAAAACCAAAGCTAATCACGAAGAGCATCTCCTTGCGAGGCAATTTTACTGGGGACATTACCTACAATCTTTTCCTGTAATTCAGTCTGCAAGAATATTCTTCGAACCGAAACACATGGATGCTGTATGGCAGTATTAGGCTCTCGGACAAGCTTTGTGTCTAAAGTAACCAGTGCAAGTGCAATTCCAAGTGTTATTTATGTACCTAGATAAATATTCCAAATATATCTATAAACAACGCATTGTACCAAATTTCATTTAATCTAAGTTAGTCAAATGTACCTAATTAAGTTTTTTACTTTGAATCGGTCTTTCCACATTTCCTTTTCTGGCTGAGTGAACGATATTTTTTTTATAGACGAGAAAAGTTTATTATAGTTATGAGTCAGATTATATAAATGTGTAAAAAATGTAGTGTATATTTTAATTATCGTGTTTGTCCATAAAGCGTTTATGACTAGATAAGCAAAATATGCAAAGGTTTATTTAAACTAGATATCTACCTATACTATGATTATGAGTGGTAACAACATGTTAAACTAACAATATATGGAACTCGGCGTAAACTAATCTTAGTTTATTTCAATAATTAAATATCATTATAATGTGTTTGTGTATTAAACACTGCGTGACTGAATATTAATTAAATATTTACTATTATTTACTAAGTTATATTATAAGAATGTGATAATTAAGTATAAGAAAAATAGGAAATAAAAAGAATAAACATAAAATATGATTAGCTTTTATTTAACCTACCTTTAATTTTAACTTTTAACCGGTACAGTAAGTTATAATAAGTTGGGAGTCGGGAAGTTGGTGATGTTGTACCCCTGTACCTCGTTGAACACGTTAAGTTATCGATCTCGGTCACTACAGTCAACGTCTGATAGTGATCGTTAATAAATGAAACATTATCACCCTAAGCCCGCCAACCCGCATTGGAGCAGCGTGGCGGGACCTGACCCTGTAGTGAGCGGTAAACTAAGCTACGTAAAGATTATATTGAGCTTATATCATTGGTCTTTCTCTCCACTCAATTTTCGAAAAGTAAAAAATAAAATAAAATAAAATAAAAAAAGACTTTTATATCACGCCTAAAATAAAAAATATCTACAAAGGGAAGTTTAATGAATGTACAAAGCTAATAAAGATTAACACAGCCATATAATTTTGTAAGCAAATTAAAAATATTTATCATAAGTTTTAATATTTAGCGCGAATACCCCTTTACTTGAGGGTGAAGGCCTCCTCCAAAGATGATCAGTAGACTCAATCTTCCTTCAATATCATCTGCCCATTTACTTCTAGGTCTACCTCTTTTTTTAGTACCAAAGGGCCCTGTCCATGACGTCAGCCGACAAGTCCATCTGTCATCACTCATTCCGGCAAACTTTCGAGATGTACACGGAGTTAATCCTAATAAACAGAGCATGTGCGAGCTGAGCACTGAGTATTTTACACAACTTTTTATAATGAGTTGCTTGCACGCCACACTAACCGCCGCGTGTGTTACAGGCAGATAGCGCGTGTAAACAGACTATTAACACATACACACTGCTCGGGAGACCGTCTAATCCCGATTCAAAATCTTTCTATTGAACAATTTTGAGTAACTGAATAAACTGTCTCGTTAGACACTGGTTCACTGTGCTATAAATTCTAGCCAGCTAACAACTGTTTGAATGAGGCAGATACTTCAGTTACACTAACTTAATCATTATAGCTCATGAAGTTTCAGTTCTGAGTTAGTAAAAGGTTTTTAGTAAAATGCGAATTCCTCAGTAGCTGACGGTGTTATATTAGGTACATGGCAATGCCTAAAAGTTATCTTAAATTTGGCACTCATGGTCAAGATTATACATTGAGTAGGTATCAAATATAGTGATAATGACCATAAGCCATTGCAAAGCCAAAAAATGCTATTTTAAAGCCGCAAATTCATATTGGAGTCAAGGGAGCTGCTTTTATTCAAATTGTTCAGAATTTTGTAGTAAGAATTTGTTGAAAGAAGAAAATCTCAGGATTTCATACTCGACACCTCGAACGAGTGTCGTTATCTGCATGAACTAATCACTGGATCTATGATGAAAGTAACCTTAAATAAGAAAAATCTATTGACTTTTCGGTTTAAATAGAGGGGCGCTTGGTAGCGCGTTTTAACGTGTGGGTACTAGACGCTAGACGTACCAAAGAGTGAAACATCCTACTACTATTATAAAGGCGAAAGTTTGTATGGATGTTTGTTACTCTTTCACGTAAAAACTACTGAATGGATTTGAATGAAACTTTACCACAATATAGCTTATACATCAGAATAACACATAGGCTACATTTTATACCGAAATTCCCATACATATATAAAAACAACGCTCCTTCGCCAGTCGGTTAAGAAAGGATTTTCTTACGTTAATCGTTCTAACTGCGTATGAGTCACTTATGTTAACAGCCTGTGCAGTATATAACATAGTTCATTAACATAATAAATTGCTAACAAGACCCGCGGAATTACTTGAATTATTTAACTGAGATATAATATGGCGCGCTGGGAATTATGTTCGCTATATTAATAACTTATATTAATATTTGTACAATATTAAATTCACATGTTTGAGATACGACTACACTTTTTTTCTCTCTTTATCCTTGGTTGATTGAACTGTAGGACGTACAATTTTACTGTAGTCTTCATCGTTTTATTCTTTCATAATCTTTTATCTACCGCCGCATCGGAAAAGCAGTGACGTGACGTGACCGTGACGAGAAAAGACGCGGCCAGAAAAACTCGACACATGCTCTTTTTAAGTGAATTACAAAACCACTCAATTACAATAATTAATATTACACTAAAAATATGCATACTTTATAACAACCAAAAGAACAGTGTCATACACTATTCGACTATTCTAACATGTCAATTCTTGTCTTTTATTTTATGGCCTGGAATCAAGTCCTTTCGAATCATTTGTCAGTCGACATTACGTTACCATAGACAATATCAGAACATATTCCAATATTTTAAAATGCTAACATAATACTGTAGGTTGTCACCTCAGTAAGGCTCACTCCACGGCTAAAAGATCGGACTCAACAACAAGAACAATACTCAACAGTGCTAGATTTAGCATCATAACAGCCACATTCCTATAATATTGCACTGCCACCAGATAAACATAATATTTTACAAGTTAACCATTGTCTGCAATCATACCTGATGTTAACTTTTTAACCGGCGAAAAAAAAACGGAGGAGGTTTTCAATTTGACACGTATTTTTTTTATGTATGACCACGCATAACTTTTTATAGCATTTCTTTTCTTATTACAAAAGGCACATTTCCAAGGTGGTCCCATTGTCATCATGTTAGGATCTGATATATATCCTGGGAAAATTGAAGCAACTCTTCAAATTGTACAGACACACTTGCAGCGATTTCGGTTTTTGTGTAAGTAAGTGCCGTATTATATACTATGACAGTATAGTATGAGTACGTTACGTGGCGATAAATCACTAAAAAGTAAAAAATAAAAATTTTTAACTGTGTCATTTAGTTGCTTTAAATTACTTAAGCATATCTAGGAGTCGGTGTCAGCCAAGGTTTCTACTTAAAGGACGTTACCTAGAACCCACACACTGCTTTACTACATTAAATAAATGTTCCTTAATCGACTTCATAGATATGCTTAAGTAAATAAATGCAACTAAATGACACAGTTTTTTTTTACTTTTTAGTGCGTTTTGAGTCGGTTCTATTTTTTGTTAAAAATTTTATTATTAGCAATATGATGAAATACACACTCTTTTCAGTTTGTACAAAATATTGTACCGGAATGTTAAATCATTTTGTCGGTTGGGTGGTAATTAGCCACGGCCGAAGCCCCCCACCAGCCAGACCTAGACAAATTTGGAAAACCTTAATCGGCCGAGCCGGGAATTGAACCCATGACCTTCTGTCTTATAAATCCACTGCGCGACGGCCTTCATATGTATTCTACATACAGCTCAATCACAATCGGGTAGGGGGTTAAAAGTTTCCAAGATTTCTTTACAGTCACCGGGACAGATTAAAGTAAATAAAAACTTGTCAAAAATTATAAATTACGGTCAAGTTTCGACTTCAAAGGCGTCCGACATGAATATTTTAATCAGTTTAGAACCAGTTTTGAAATAACTTACATTTTTAAATAGCAAATCCTTTTAGCGACGGTGTAAGTAACATTTTGAGGCATTACATTCAAAATATGAATAAAATTTCTCTTTAAATAAATATTGCAATGCCGCTCCATACTCCCGTTGCTCTAAATTTCATTCCCTTGGGGGTTAGCTTTGAATACGGAGTCTAAATTCCTTCGTATGGTCCAAGTCAACTGAGAATTCTTATTAACGACACGAACTCAATCATCAACAGTATCAGCTGGTGGACGTTCAGTATTGGACATAAGCCTTTTGTAAGGACTTCGAAATACCACTATCTTGAGTGTTGAGCATCCATGCATGCAAAATCTCCCTAGAAGTATCTTTTTCTTCTTTATTTCTGGACTTTTCTGCACTTAGCTAGTAAGTTGGCTGTTGTGCTATAATTTTAGTAGAAATATGTGCGTATAATTTTACAAGAAAACGACTCGTGGCCTCGTAAAGTTAAGATTTGAATACAGAACAGAAAGAAAAGCTCTTTAGCAGCAGGTGTTGATATGAAAAATACGTTCATGGGTTAGACATTATCATTCTGTCAAGAAGCCGTACTGGATCAACGTGTTATTAGCTCTAAATCAAATATTTTGTACTGAGAGAGGCCTTCCTTTAGTGGTTATAGTGTGGTAGTGATGATCATATGATCAACATCACTATTATTATAATATTGTCCCTCTTTATTAGGAGGACAAAAATGTGTATGTTGTTCGCGGGTGAAGCCGTGGGCGTCTGTTAGTCTTATATATATTACGTAATTCAGACATTTAAATCATTCCGCTTCAGGCCGTAATTCACACCGTATCGCTGTATCGATTGAATACAGATTAGTTGGCGAATTTACGGACCACTCCGGATCCATAGACGGTGTGAGTGTAACGAGCTGTTAAGCCTTCGCCCCTCCGGCCATTTGCAGCGCTATTACTGTTAAAGATAAGACCAAAGCTAAATGTCCTAGGTTTGATTACCAACAGGTGATTCGGGATTTATTATTATATTGGGTGATGCTATTTAATGACAAGATTCCTGAAAGTTATATTTTTCTTATTGAAATACCTACCATTGAGTGACTTATTGACTAAAACTAGATTGACTTGAAAAACTTAAATACGATATGATAAGTTACCTATCTCGGAACATGTTTTAACGTATAACCAAATTCTTTCTAAAAATCTTTAACTTTCAAATAATTATCATCAGCAATTTCTAATAGACAACTAATAGGCTTTCTCTCTTTTAAAAGAAAGAGAGATTCCTCCTTATGTGCTATCTCTACTGTTATGGTTATTCGAATTTCGGATGCAGCAGCCCAGCACAGAGATTTGATACTCATCCCGTACCATTTGAGGAGATCTTTAAGCCAGGAGATTCGTCGTCTGCCAGGACTTCCGCTCCCTGGATGTTGTCCTGCAAGATCTGATATATATCTTGACGTTAGATGTGTCCCAGGTATTTTACGATTGTTATGGCTAATAATCTTAGTCCACCACGTTGTAATGCGGGCACGTGAGCTTAATGTCACTATGCTTACATCGAAGATAAAACTATCTGATGTAAGTGAGAACAGACCGAAATCGACGGCTTAACTTAATTTCCAAAAAATCATGGTAGTATAATTTCTAGCTTCGGGCTACAGCTGAGAACTAAAAGAACCCCAATGTTCTCAAGATCTCAAGATTTATCGTCGAACCCTTGCACCAATGTCAAAGTTGATAATTCAATTTATAAATGTGTATCACAGCTAGAGGGCACTTTGTTCTTAATTCAGTGAGACAACAAAATAATTGGCAATATTTACGAGCTTTGGTGGTACGTGCCGGGAAAAGAGGGGAGATAGAGGCCGCGGGCCTGTCATGCGACTTGACCTACTTATCATTAGAATTAGGCCTCTTTTTAGAGTCCCGTACTTAGATAATGGGACCCTTGTAGGATTTGCTTGTATCATCATCTTCATTGTCAGCCGACGTATCATTTAAAATATCATTGACCAAAACAAGACATAAGAAAAAAATATATGTCTTTCAAACGATTTCGCCTTTATTATTTTATTGCTAACTATTTTTTAACAGGCGTTTTAACAGCGGTAATTCGTTTAAGTTTATTATATGTGCAGAATTTAAATACATACCGAACTCTCGCTACGTGAGTTGGACTACTCACACTTGTTCGCTTTTTTATATTTTGCCCCTCACCACCGCTAAGCTATCGGATATCGACACAATCATGCAATTCATCGCTTTTTCTTAATAAACAACTTCCGTCTTGATGATTGGAGATATAACGCTCGACACTTTTTAATTATTTATTCACTTCAACAAGTATGCCGTGGCTGTACCAAAAGTATATTTCATTCACTTTTCTATACACTATTTGGAGATGAAATTCAAGTAAAAATGGACAATTCAATAATTTTTATAAGTGGATTAAAATAATTTTAACAGTGTGTATTGTTTAATTATGAACAAAATAGATTGGTCTATTGGAATAGACTCTATTCAAATAAAGAGTTTTTGATTTTAGCTGTACAAAAAGTATATTCATTCACTCCTCCATATTACGCTACATTCTTTAGAGGTGAAAGCCAGGTTAAAAAGGTTAAGTCAATAATTAAAAAAAAACATGTAATTTAATTAATTTTAATGGTATATATCTGTGAATTGTAAAAAAATAACAGTGTATGCGAATAAATAGTTTTTAATTTAAAATATAGCTGTACAAAAAAGTGTATTTCATTCACTCGTCCATACACTGTTTGGAGGTGAAATTCTGGCTAAAACGGACAAGCAAATAATTTTAAAAGTGTAATGAATTAAGCCGTCCATTCATTCCCGCCCCTGTTATGTGTTCAGATAATTAGGTTAAGTGCTTAATCTCACTAATTTCTCCGAGGTGCTTAGTAAATTGCGAAAAGGAGGCGTTTTTTAGACGTTCTTTTTGTTGCCTCAGTAAGTAATTTATATTAAAAAAACGGTGCACTTTGTTTGAGTATACTTCCGAAGTGATTTGTTAACTTAGCGACGTTAACTTTGGGTATTTTTGTCGTCAATTGTATCTTCCTTTTGATTTGAAATGTTAATAAAAATAAAAGAGAAATGCGATTAAAAACTGTAAGAAACAAGTAATCAATTGTAACCACGCAAGTGAAAATTTGAAACCATATCGGTCTTTGCTGCCTTGCCGAGCGCCTTCCTTTACCCCTTCACCATGGCCGTACAAAACGTCTGGTCTAGATACAAAATGTCTGGTTTAAATCCAAGGTAGTGCTTAAGATTGAGTACGGCTTGCTTGTGTATATAATAACAAGTGTTTACTTTAACGAAGTTAATTTGTCTTTTATTCATAGTCAATTATTTTTGCTCTCTAGCTCAAGCTGCTAAAAGGCTTATAGCTTCACGTTTCTTAAGTACATCTGTCCTGGCGGCGTGATTAAAGACCCCTGTCCAGAAGCAATTTGCATCCTACCAATAAGTGCCTTGCTGTACCTACCTGTCTCACCACAAGTATAGCAAAAATTGTCCGATTTTAAAATAAGTTACTCTGGGAAAGTAAATTCAAAAGCATTAAGATAGAACTTCCATAGGTCAGGAGACCATTCGTATAGCAAGGCATGTCACTTCAGACATAATAGAGGGATACAGGACACACTTAAGTTTAATCACTCATTTCATATTTCTAGATTAATTGCATGCACTTTATAGCTGTCTGTCTTCGTTTTGTTTTTAAAAATAATTTTATTATTATTTTCGGTTTTCCTTCTTCTTTCTTGCAATAAATAAATACAGTTATAAATACAAAATAAAATATTTTGATCTTGAACGATCCTTGAAGTGTGCGAATTCGTAGGTTCTACAGACGAAAGCAGCAGGCGCCACCTATTGGTTTATATATATTTTAATTAAATAACTATGAAACCGAGCATATAAAAACAAAAAATGCAATACAATTCCTCGTAGCAGTAGCTACGCAGGACATGCCCTTTGGCAAATGCGTAGCAGAGCTACGAGAATGGAGGTTAAATATTTGTCACAATCTTAATCTTTTGACAAGAATACTGCAATGTGATTATTTTATTTAGCCGGAAGTAATAATGACTTTATTTACCCAAATCTACTCTACCACAGCTAATTCTACTTTTTGGATTCTAGATCCATGAGGCCAAAACCAGGTGTTTTGGGCACACTTTTGCATCTCATTTTACGTCAAAATATTCTTATTCAGTTTAATCGCAGTGAATTTATAAAATGGAGGTCGCAGGTTCGATTCCCGGCAGGGTCAATTGGCCCAGGTTGTCTGAATTGGTCTAGGTCTGGCCGGAGGGAGGCCTCGCCCGTAGCTAGGAGTAACCACCCTGCCGATATAGACATACTGCTAAGAGACTTGGTAGTGGATTGTGCATATTGTCCTATTTTTTATAAGTTGGCACACTTCCATCTTAGATTCCATCAGGTGTGATTGTTGAAATCACCAAGATCATTTCAATCGTTATTCCGCCTATCCACATTGGATCTGTGTGATGAGTCTAAGCTCTATAACCTTATTTCCTAATCGTAGTACTATCAAAGCCTGCAATTAGTTCAATCAAAATAATAAGTAAGATAAAACAATAAGAAAGATATTTGTAGAAACATCTGTGCTAAGATTTACTGCAATACAGGGAGGTGCAGGGTTGATATATGAATTAATTAGCGAGTAATAAATTAAGACGTGATTGCACATCTCTCGCAAGCTGTGCCTTGTCTCCTTGGAGAGGGGAGGGGGTAAGAATTGTTTGTATTCATTATTTACATTAATACTAATTTTTAACCTACCAAAAAGGAGTTTCTCAATTCGCGCTTATATCTATTTTTTATGTATGACCAAGCATAACTTCTTAAAGAGTAGTCTGATAATTCTTTTCTATTATAAAGAATATATTATACTTTCAATATGATCCCACAGTTATCATGTTAGTATCTGATGATGAAATCATGAATTTTTATAGGCAAGTTAGTATTTTTTTAGTGTCAGTAGCTTTTTGCTTACACGTGCCATATAATAGTACTGATACTAGTTTAGTACGGGAAGGTTTTCCTATATTCACTGTCGATAAATCTCTAAACATATGAAAAATAGTATACTATGAAGAATAATATAATAATATATGAAAAAAGTTTTTTATTAAAAAAATTAACCGTCTGTAAAATATTCTGAAAAGTAAAAAACGCATTTCGTTGCTTTTATTTACTTAAGCATATCTATGAAGTCGGTGCCGGCCAAGGTTTTTATTTTAAGGACATTACCTAGGACGCGCTGCATATAGGAAGCCGCAAGTTCTAGTGCTGTGTTTCTTCGTTAAATAAATGTTATTTTCTTACTGACAAAGACGATAACCAAAAGTTTTTTGAATTTATTCGCACTCCAAAAAGTTAGCCCGCTTCCACCTTACGTTGTACCATCACTTATCATCAGGTGTAATTTCAAACAAGGGCTAAGGAGATGGTCCAAAATTGTATGGAGCACAGACTCACTTACTGTACATAAGTTGAAAAAAACTACATGACGTGTTAATAATCTAGTTTTGATTAGCCAAATCTCTGAATTCACTCTTATAGGGCGAAATATTATTTATTCTCTCCAAAACAATGCAACACTTTACGTATAAACATGGCGGATCTTAGATAAGCTATAATTATTATCTATGGTAGACATTCTCCAGGTGGCGGATTGATGTTGTTATTACTTTTGCTGCCAGTGTTTATTGACGTATGGTCCATTTGATTTGATGGTTACTGGTTAGGTACATGTACCGAATGGGTTACTGAATAATCATTAAAATATTGAGTTTTGTTCTTATCATAGCTAAGATGTCTATGTCTAAAATGTATTATAGCTACAAACAAAGCCCGGAACACGGAAGAAAAGACTTGTCAAAAATGACATATTTTGAGTTTGACAAATCAATGTCACCGTATCTATCACCTACAAACTAATATTAGAAAGACGCCATCTTTTAATACCTCAAAAACTAGGAATTTTATTTTTAACCAACATTTTATATAGTTCGTTTCGTTCACCTATTTTATTTTTGATAAAATCCTTGTATTTTTCCATTTTAATGGTATGTGGTACATGAGTGAAGCTGAAATGGACCATCTCCTTTGTGAATGAATAAAAAAACTAACTTCCAGACTCCAGGCTTATTAGAATTTTACTGATTTCTTAGATGAAAGAAAAATTCAATATTTTCCACAACTTGAGCCAGGATTCGAACCCTGAACCTAGTGATCCAACCCACATAGACTAAACTAGACCAATGAGGCAGTGATACGTATGGATAGCTGTATTTCAATGTTCTAATGCGCTGATTTATTACGTTATTACATCAATGTAAGCTCGTCAGTTCTGCAATTAATGTTGCCACGTCTATGAAACGTCACATAAATGCAAGCGATGCAATGTTGTTATTGTAAACCGACTGGTTTTGATACTTATTGCAGCACCAACACTATGTAATGCCCATGCCTCACATAGCTTCAATATAAAAAAATCAGTAAAAATAAAAAATCTTTTTGTTCAAGTAGGCTTGATTTACTTTAAAACTATCTGCTTGTACTATACCCCGGCCTTTCGAGTCGGTGGTAGACCGGCAGTCATTTGCTGAAAAGAATAGGCAAGAAACTCAATAATTGCTCTTTAAAAAAAAACCAGCCAAGCCAAGTGCCAGTTGGACTCGCGCACCAATGGTTCTTTTTTTAGAAGATATTCGGAATTATTCCTTCATGATGTGCTTTAAAACATTGCTTCATGCCTAATTTCAAGATTTTTAGGACGACTGGAAGTACCCTTTAAGCTTATTTCCCTTGCATTTTGTTTCATTGCGAGTTTGAAAATATACGTTGTGTCCTATTTCTTTTGAATGCGTTGACATAGATGTTTGATTTTGTTACAGCTTAAAAGTTTTATAGACCAAAGTATTTGATATGAACTTTAATATTGCTTCGTATATTTCCTGTTATATACACAAGAAAAACACTTGAATTTTAATAATAAAAGTTATAATTTATCTTCGCAATCAGATAACCGAAGTTACAAATCTATAATGAAGTATCAAAACTAGTTAATCTAAGTACGCGACCGCAGTATCATGAAATGTAATATCCCAAACGGTAATCGCTTCATTTGGCCGTGAAGTTATGATTTACGGGATCAAATGACTGCCTGGTTGATACTAATCTATTCTATCTGTTCAGCGGCCGTTACGCGGGGCCACGACCTTGCTGCGTCAGCGATGAGCGGTAGTGAATTATCACAAACGGTAATCGCTTCATTTGGCCGTGAAGTTATGATTTACGGTATCAAATGACTGCCTGGTAGGTACTAATCTATTCTATCTGTTTAGCGGCCGTTACGCGGGGCCACAACCTTGCTGCGTCAGTGATGAGCGGTAGCGAATTATCACAAACGGTAATCGCTTCATTTGGCCGTGAAGTTATGATTTACGGGATCAAATGACTGCCTGGTTGATACTAATCTATTCTACCTGTTCAGCGGCCGTTACGCGGGGCCACGACCTTGCTGCGTTAGCGATGAGCGGTAGCGAATTATCACAAACGGTAATCGCTTCATTTGGCCGTGAAGTTATGATTTACGGGATCAAATGACTGCCTGGTTGATACTAATCTGTTCTATCTGTTCAGCGGCCGTTACGCGGGGCCACGACCTTGCTGCGTTAGCGATGAGCGGTAGCGAATTATCACAAACGGTAATCGCTTCATTTGGCCGTGAAGTTATGATTTACGGGATCAAATGACTGCCTGGTTGATACTAATCTGTTCTATCTGTTCAGCGGCCGTTACGCGGGGCCACGACCTTGCTGCGTCAGCGATGAGCGGTAGCGGAGTAATCCAAACGGTAATCGATTATGCAATAATGGCTATTACTTCCGTAGGTGGATATAAATGGCTGAGGCTTAAATCCTCGTCTTTTGTACTCACAAGCTTTTTGATTGATTGGAATATAATTCGTATATATATATATAAAATATTAGGTTTTTCGTGGTAGTATCGACAAAGGTTTCGACTGTTCTTGGTAAGCGTCTGCATTGAAAAATGAGTAAGTATACTTCTTTTTTCAATCTAAAAAAATTTTTTTTGCAATCTAAAAAAAAAAGTAGATTGTATTATTAAAATATTAACAGCTGAAATTCACGTCACAGTTGTCGGGGTATGACCGACTAGTATCTAACCCATACGGGGCCCATAGCCATGCGCTCGCTTGTGTATACAACGCGGCGCGAACTCAGGGAATTAATCGCGACTGTTTAAATTCTAAAATATTAGAATATATTGTTTGAATTTCGCTCAAATATATCTAGATCACTTATATTCTTGTTTAAATAAAACAAAAAAAATCCAAGCCAGTTATTCTTTTGGCATTACATGACAAAAAGAAATATTAGTACAAAATTAGAAACCTATCTAGAGGAACGTACAATAGAACTCTGCGAATTCAAGCAACAAAGGAAATTCTTCCTAGAGTTAGACATTACCTGTAAAACTTCACCTAACTGCACACAACTTAATCAAAAGCACTTGCAAATGACATCTACATTTCAAGCCCGTATAGAAAAGACAGTTCAGATCTGTTAAATAACCTTTGGAGCTGGAGACTAATGTCGTCTTATTACAAAGGGGTTAAGGTTCAGAATGGTTTGGTGTGATGATCTCTTTGCCATGAGCGAAGGTTAGATGTGTGGCCTCTTTTGTAGAGTTTTCAAGGGTTATTTTAAACGTAAAATAAGTTGCGATATAACCAGCATAAACATAATAGTTTTATGAGTGCGAGTCAACTTCTCTGTCTCTATATTATGTCTTAGTCTATTAAATTATTTTAAATAGAAAATATGGAGACGAATTTGTAGAGTTATATACTTCTTTACACAATAGCTTTGTATGTAATATTGCCTCTATAATTATAAACGAAACTTTAATTAAATTAAAAAAATCCATATTATTAAAATATAAACGGCTGAAATTCACTTTACTGTTGGAGTATACCCGACATGTAAATTGAACAAGCAAGCTCATAATTAACTACGCCAAATGGGTTCCAAACTAGTCTAGTACTTTTGACCTGAATTTGGTCCAGGAATTTTCGCCTTGGTCTTCCCCTTCCAATATTCCCATTCACTCTCATCTTTCTCTCACCTACCGTAAGTCTCCTTTCGTTAATTCTCTACAAAGACAAACCGTCTCAGCATGCCTTTCTCTATTTTAGTCACTACATCTTCTTTTATACCACACGGCTCTCTTATCACATTATCCTTAATTCTTTCACTCAGTTTTACTCTACGCAGTTCACCAGATGTTAAATAACTTCAAATCTCAGTAGGCACGACAGGAAAGTATTGATTGTGTTTAATGTATTGACAGTAATCTGCTTCTTTAATGGTTTCTTAAATAATATAAACTGCTAGAACAGTGCCAAAAAAGTGCCTAGCAGCTTATACTGCTATAAACAGGCACTTTTCTGTTCTACCTATATTCATTATCCGTGTAAAAAGACCAAAGCGTTAATACCCGCTCACACTGCCCCCAAACAGCACCGCCTAGCGCAAACGACGTCATCTTGCAGCGGAAATTATCAGCTATACGGCGAATGGCGACGATACGGTTATCAGTGTCTGCCGCAAACTGTAGCAGTTCGATTCTTGAGTCTAGATATCTTAGCTCTCGCGTCTCTCGTTTGTGTGTATGCACCTAATGACAGATAGCTCGAGCTATTGGAAGATGCTGCTAATATTGTTTACCTTGCCAGCTAGTAGCTATGTATGAAGCTAAATTATTAGCTAGATAACTTAGCGAGTGGGGTCTTTACTTAATGATAGCACAAGCTATCGGGAGATGCTGTTTGTTTATCCTGCCTTTTTTCACCTAACTTATGTATGTAGCTAGTGACAGATAGTTCGAGCTTTTGGAAGATGCTGCTAATATTGTTTACCTTGCCAGCTAGTAGCTATGTATGAAGCTAAATTATTAGCTAGATAACTTAGCGAGTGGGGTCTTTACTTATGATAGCCAAGCTAAATGCTGTTTGTTTATCCTGCTTTTTTCACCTAACTTATGTATGTAGCTAGTGACAGATAGTTCGAGCTTTTGGAAGATGCTGCTATATTGTTTACCTTGCCAGCTAGTAGCTATGTTGAAGCTAAATTATTAGCTAGATAACTTGCGTGGGGTTTAATGATAGCAAAGCTTGGAGATACCGTTTGTTTATCCTGCCTTTTCTCACCTAACTTATGTATGTAGCTAGTGACAGATCGAGTCATTTTGAGATGCTGTAATATTGTTTACCTTCCGGCTAGTAGCTATGTATGAAGCTAAATTATTAGTCTGAGATAACTTAGCGAGTGGGGTCTTTACTTAATGATAGCACAAGCTATCAGGAGATGCCGTTTGTTTATCCTGCCTTTTCTCACCTAACTTATGTATGTAGCTAGTGACAGATAGTTCGAGCTTTTGGAAGATGCTGCTAATATTGTTTACCTTGCCAGCTAGTAGCTATGTATGAAGCTAAATTATTAGCTAGATAACTTAGCGAGTGGGGTCTTTACTTAATGATAGCACAAGCTATCGGGAGATGCTGTTTGTTTATCCTGCCTTTTCTCACCTAACTTATGTATGTAGCTAGTGACAGATAGTTCGAGCTATTAAGAGATACTACTAATATTGTTTACCTTGCCTTCTTAGTATGTGTGAAATCTTAGAAGATATATGGGTGATATACCAATTGGAGGCGATTAGGATAAGTGTTAGCAGCGTACTGGAGCAGCTCGCGTTTTAAGTTTAGATACTCTTATCTTATAGAATCAGCTCTCGCGTACGTGTATACACCTAATGACAGATAGTTCGAGCTATTGGTAGATAGAAGTACCTTACCTTGTTAGAATGTGACTTACAAATCATCATCATCATCAAATTTAGTATACTGGCATAGTTTTAGTGACAATAATATCTATTTTGGTATAATGAAGCTGTTCTGATGATAACAGAAGGTGGTAGTAGAACTACTGAATAACTTCGATGTTATGTAATCTTAGGATTTTATTTTGTATACAAGTTTTACAAATATTAATTTATTTATTAAATATAAGCAGGCGTTATTTACCGGAAGTGCATTATAAATAATAATAAACATTTTATTTATTTTGTTATTTTCCATGATAAGCCGATGATTCACATCGACAAAATTCAGACCCGGCGGAAAAATCTCAACAAAGGTTTCACCGCGAAGCCGAAACATCCTTAGGAGTCACTACACCAAAAATCAGAACTAAATTAAACATGAAAAAGTTTACACTTTCATAATCAGAAATAAAATGAAAACTGTAAAGAAATCTCCATTATTCCCTCCGGAGCCGCAAAATCTCATCGTTAGTTTGATCTCCCGTTATTTCCTCGTTGAAATGAGCTCATTTCTCCCCGCAAATAACTTTGCACTTCTCCCGTTGAATAATAGACGTATTTATCTAATGAGTTTTAGGGGTAATTAGATTTAGGGGTAACTAAATACCGTATTAATTTCCCCTCATCACTTGTGAACGATTTGGAAAGTTAACAAGTTTAATGCAATTACGGATTTAATAGATGACATCGAATACGTTTGATATTCAAATCAAATCAAATTATTATTGTATCGTTCGTTCTGTAGTCGATGCTTGGCTTGCGCTTTAGAAATCACGTTTTTTAATATTCGTATGTCTCTATAATTAAAATAGTAGATCATTAAAATGGAAATGGACTGGACGTATCTGTAGCCTGGCGAACGAACGATGGACTAAAAGAGTTACACAATGAGTACTTAGAGACTAAAACAGAGATAGTAGACGTCGGAAAAAGAGATGGGGAGAAAAGTAGGTATATCTTCTTACAAGTATTCGGATCGGTCTGGTTGCGTATAGCCTGTTAACAGAAGTATATGGACATAATTATGTGGGAGATGCTTTCGCAAAAAAAATTGGTTGTCTGTAAAGTCGGTTTACTGACGATAGTTGAAGAGATTTAATTGGTTATTAAAATTTTTAATCTAAGTATATTTTTATAAATATTAATTTAAATTAATAAAATTATTGATTTTGATTTTATAAATTTATAATAAATATATTAATATAGACGCATGTCGAACGCTGCCGAACGCAAAGCCTTGGCTACATGTATGCATGAAATAAAGGCTTTTTTATTTTATTTATTTATGTATCTAAGAATACCTAATCAAAACATTTAAGAATCTCAAAATATAACAATTTAACTTTTACCTGGTTTCCAAATTTTCTTAATAAGCCCACTTTGTACTCAACTCACGCGCCCTCTGTTATTTTAGGTTTCTTAAGGGCCTTGTAACATTAGCTACGGTTTACTTAGGACAAGAATTTATTAGCGGCAGCAAATTTTCTTAGAACGTTCGCAATTTTATGAGAAATCTAAAATAAAATATAAATACCATTTATATAGATACTGCTTTATAGGTCCAATCTTAATCAGCTTGGAGTCGAGGTCTAGGTTGAAATATTGACCTTTTTTATTCTCAAAAGAATGTAAATAACCAGCTTGGAGTTGGCAAGTTGCTAAAGATACACCCCCGCTAAGATCAAATGGTAGCGGTTGAAGCAGTGGGGTGGTGCTATCCTCCATATCTTTCGGTCATGGCTAGTCACTACCCTACCGACAAAAACGTACCGCCAACCGATTTAGTAATTAGTAGTATAGTATATAATGTCGTATAGAAACCGAAAGGGTGTGGATATTATTCTACTCCTAACAAATTAGCACTCATCCATCTTAGACTGCATCATCACTTACCATCAGGTGTGATTGCAGTCGAGGGCTAACTTGTAATTAATATAAAAAGGTATTGTTCCGTACCTCAACCCAGGCTTTGAACCTAGGATCTTATGATCGAAAGGCAGATAGCTTATTCTAAATTCTAATATAAGTACTACAAACTCAAGATCAATGTATTGTGCTCAACAGCGTTGCTTGTTTGCCGACACATTGTACTTCTGATGCCTCGAACGTGATACCTAAGTGATTGGGCGGCTATTACGTGGATTTGATATCAGGAAACTGCTGCATCTATACAAATAAGTAAAATTATAGTCTAGTATTGTCTATATGTAATTTTAAATTACTAGCTTGTCAATAAATATATATGAAAGAATAAGTATACGGTAGTTCTATAAAAAAATCAAGTGAAAACAACGTGATCTCACACTAGTTTTTAACCACGAAAAAAAACGGAGGAGGTTATAAATTCGACACGTATATATTTTTTTTTATATGTATGACCACGCATAACTTTTTACATAGTTGTCCGATTTTGATAATTCTTTTTTATTAGAAAGGGCATTCTTCCAAGGTGGTCCCATTGTCGTCATGTTAGGATCTGATGATGATATCCTGGGAATATTGAAGGAACTCTTAAAATTTTGGAGGCACGCTTACAGCGATTTCGGTTTTTATCTCGGTATCGGTTTTGTACAATACGTTGTAGGTATAATATACTATGACAGTATAGTACGAGTACGTTACGTGGCGATATATCACTAAAAAGTAAGAAATAAAAATTTTTACCAAAAAGTAGAACCGACTCAAAACGCACTAAAAAGTAAAAAAATAACTGTGTCTGCTTTAATTTACTTAAGCATATCTAGGAGTCGGTGCCAGCCAAGGTTTCTACTTTAAGGATATTACCTAGAACCCACAAACTGATTTACTACGTTAAATAAATGTTCCGTAAACTTGCTGGCACCGACTTCATAGATATGCTTAAGTAAAAAAATTATTATTATAAAAACAAAAAACCGACTGCTTAGAAGTTATGAACTGAAAAGAGAAAAACAAGGAGTAAGAAGTAAAGAAAAGTAAGCAGTCGGGTTTTTTGTTTTTATAATAATAATTTTATTTGAGACTTTTTAGTTTTAGTTTATGGTATAGAAATGAGACGGTACACTTTTTGCCATTTTTTGTTAAGAAAGTAATATGAACATGATATGATATTTATATCTTTGGTGGTCTTTTTACGACCTTTCTGTTGGTACCCATATTGCTAAGATAAAAGAAAAAAATACACACACCCCCCCTTTTTGCCCCCATTTATAGCCACCATTTTGAAAATTTATATAGCCTATGTCACTACCACAATTTTGACAAATTCAACGACACCTTACATGTCAAAATCCGTTCAGCTGTTTAGGCTGTACATACATACGCTCGAAAAACATAACCCTCCTTCTGACGCAGTCGGGTAATTAAAGCAACTAAATGACACAGTTCTTTTTTACTTTTTTGTGCGTTTTGAGTCGGTTCTACTTTTTGTTAAAACTTTTTTTACTCATATAGTCTTTGGGCCTAATGTGGGCTTATAATATTTTTTTTATCGATATTTAAGCAAGCAAACGAGCATGCGGGTCACATGATGCTAAGTGATTATCGCCGCCCATGCAACACCAGAGGCACTGCTAATGTGTTGCCGGCTTTGGAGGAATTGGTTTATTTGCCCCTTAAATACCCCATGTTAAAATTGGTAGTAAATACTGTAGCAGGAAGTTGATTCCATAGTTTACAAGTGCGCGGTAGTAGCGATCTGGAAAATCTGGAAGTTGTAGATAACCAGCCATCTAGGTGATGAGGGTGAAATTGGTTTCTACGCCGCAAGTTCCGCTGATAGAAGACAGAGGGCGGTATAAGTTCGAACAGCTCCTCAGAGCACTCGCCATTATAAAGACGATAGAACACACATTGGAAACAAAATACTAATATAAGCATTAAATATACAGTTCAAATATATATTTTGACGGCCTCCATGGCGGTATGCGCGGTGGATTTATAAGAAGATTGAGATTTTTCTTAATTTGTCTTGGTCTAGTGGGAGGCTTTCGCCGTGCTTAGTTACCACCCTACTGACAAAGGCGTACCGCCAAGCGATTTAGCGTTCCGGTACGATATCGTGTGGAAACCGAAAGGGGTGTGGATTTCATCCTACTCCTAACAAGTTAGTCACAAGATGGAAATCTTAGATTGCATCACTTGACATCAGGTGTGATAGGCCAACTTGTGGTAGATAAAAAAAAATAAAAAGAAGGTTCATCATTTTCATCATTATCAGCTTATTAACGGCCCATTACAGAGCCAGGCCTCCCTCCTTACAGGAGAGGGGATATGGAGCGTAGGGCTTAAGGTGATAATGTTTCATTTATTAACAATCACTATCAGATGTTTATGATAGTGACCGGGAATACCGGCTTAACGTGCTCTCCGAGGCACAGTGTGTAACACCACCAACTTCCAAACTCCGAGCTTGGAATGTTCATGAACATTTCATAGAAAAATTCAAAAAAAAATTCAAAATCATTTATTTCAAGTAGGCTTATTACAAGCACTTTTGAAACGTCAAATTGGACTATTTGTAGTGACTCTACCACCGGCTCGGAAGGCAGGCCCTGTTGAGAAGAGCCGGCAAGAAACTCAACAGTTGCTCTTTTTATAATATTATCAATTTTACAATATTAAGTGTGTTGTTACATAAAGTTATTTATTTTATTTCCTGTGTGAAGTTGAAAGCCTATCCAATTGGATTTGAACATCTTTGTCATTTAAAAATTCATCGATAGTATAATAACCCTGACTCAGTAAGTGAGTTTTAATACATTGTTTAAACTTATGCAATGGCAGATCAAAACTGAATTGGGCATCTTGTTGTAGAAGAGTACACCCAATCCTACGAAAGATTTTTGTACTTTTCGGAGGCGATAAGCTGATATGACTAACGTATGTCCGTTTCTAGGAAGACGGTCGTTTAAATCCTTTTTCTGTTTATACTTATTTATATTTTGTTTAACATAAACTAGGTTATTGAATATGTATTGACAGGCTACTGTAAGAATTCCTATTTCTTTAAATTTGACTCGAAGGGACTCGCGTGGTTTAAGTTTATAAATCGACCGAATTGCTCGTTTCTGAAGTATAAAGACAGAATTTATGTCAGCAGCCTTTCCCCACAACAGGATGCCATAAGACATCACACTGTGGAAGTAAGCAAAATAAACCAGTCTAGTTGTTTCTACATCGGTAAACTGTCTTATTTTTCTCACTGCAAATGCTGCTGAGCTAAGTTTAGCTGTCAGTGACTCTATATGAGCGCTCCACTGAAGTTTACAGTCCAAGGTCACTCCTAGAAAGACTGTAGAACTCTCCATTCTTAGCGTTTCACCATTTATCATTAAAGACTTATTTATTTTTTTTACATTCGGTAAAGAAAACTCAACACATTTAGTTTTCTTTGCATTTAATAGTAAATTATTAGCAGTAAACCAATGCGACACATGCGATACAGCACGGTTTACATCGTCAAAGTCACTTTTATTTCTATCAGTTTTAAAAATTAAAGATGTGTCATCAGCAAACAGTACAATTTCACAAATGTCGCTAACATGGTATGGTAAATCATTGATATACACTAAAAATAGAAAAGGACCCAAAATTGAACCCTGTGGAACGCCCATTTTAGGAGATGAGCCACGTGACTTTATATCATTAATGCATACCGTTTGAGTTCTATCACTAAGATAAGAGGCAATGAGATTAAGTGCAACATTTTTAATGTCATAGTGGCTTAACTTAAGCAAAAGAGTTTTATGGTCAACACAATCGAAAGCCTTGGACAAGTCACAGAATACGCCAATAGCATTCTTAGACCTTTCCCAGGCATCAAAGATGTGTTTTAATAGTTTAGCACCTGCATCAGTAGTATTGCGACCTTTAGTGAAACCATATTGGTCAGGATGAAGTAAGTTATTTAAGTTAAAATGACTAAGCAGTTGATTTGAAACTATTTTTTCAAAGACCTTACTTAGTGTTGGCAATATTGAAACCGGTCTGTAATTATTGAGATCTGCTTGGTCGCCTGATTTAAAAAGTGGAATAAGTTTTCCATGTTTCATTAGGTTTGGAAAAGTACCTGAGTCCACACATTCATTAAAAATAACAGCTAAGTGTGGAGCAATGATATTTATAATCTTAAATATTACTTTTACTGACATCCCCCACAGATCGCCAGTCCTCTTTGATTTAAGTAGTTTAAATGTTTTTATAATATCAAAAGCAGTTACATAATTAAATTTAAATAGAATGTTGCACTCTTTCACATTGTCTCTTAGTAACCTCTGGGCTGACGTAGGAGACGAGGGAGGAGCGAATCTGTTAATAAGATAGGTACATTTTGGAAGAAGTCTTCAAAAGCATTAACAACCTCGTTTTTATTGTTTATTTTTTTATTATCAATAATTAATTCATAATTCATATGGCGAGGTTTAACTTTGCCAGTTGCGTTATTTATTATGTTCCACGAGGTTTGTATCTTATTGTCAGCTCTAATTAGTAACTCTTTCATGTGTATGGATTTTGCATCTTTTGATTTAGAAGAATGAAAAAGCTCAGAATTAGTCCATGACCCGACCCAGGAATCGAACCCAGGACCTCGTGATCGAAGCCATATAGGGTAACCACTAGATCACGAGGCAGTCAAATAGGATAATACTTGCCTATTCACCTATTTAGACTGGCATAGTGATCAGAACGTCGTGCGAACGTGTTAAAAAGAAAAGACGATTAATTTTAATTTCACTAACATCTGAAAGGTTGATGTTATTTGTTTCTGCTGCAACCCGTACGTATTCAAATTGATAAGTGAACCGAACGACGCCGTCATTACCCCAGATCAAATTACCCCCCAAAAGCTCATCCGATGAAGACGTCAATTACCCGCCGAGAAAACTCGAAAGTTAGTGGGAAGTTCCTCCTCATTGTGGAGGGATAAACGATCCCATTTCGGGATAGAAATGAGGAGCGATTGGGGAAACGATCAGGAATAAAATAAGTATTTGCGGCCGACGAGGCCTCAAACCAACGGACGACTTTTTGTTTGATAGCTTTTTGTCTTTACTTCCAGTTTTTTGCTAATTTGATGATTTTCGGAAAATAAAGTCAACCGAGCCTGATATTGTATTTAAGTGTAATTAATAGCTTGAAAACGCAATCTTATGAGTAATACACAAAAAATAACTTCGTTAATATCTATAATATGAAGTAAAAAATTACTGTCCGTTAGATATTTCAGCTTTATTTAGCCATGGAATAATATTTTTATATATTTTTTGTCATCACATTGCAAGACATCATCATCCTTACATGTTTTCAGGACTCGTATAAAGCGATTTGCGTCGTCTTTTGTTATTCGCAAGGTCTGGAATGCCCTTCCAAGATCAGTTTTTACTTATTCCTACAACTAGGGTATCTTTAAAAGAAGAGTGAATAGGCATTTGGCTATGACAGCGCGTCCTACTTCTAACCGTATTATCTACACTTACCATTAGATGAGGTAGTGGTCAAGCGCCAGCTTATTTTTTTATTAAAAAATCTTCTTTTGATATTGTTTTTTATAATATGTTACGTAGTTATCCATGAATTAGGTTTCCGTCGTACGATAGACAATTTGTCAAGCGACATGTCACCTCTCCGGTCCCGCGGCGCTCGAGGCCGCTAAGTGGGTAGCCGAGATTTTCTCAAAGATATTCGGAACTGCTATTGAGGCTTTGTCCGGATAGAGTTTGCAATCAGCGCCGACAATGCCGGTTAGACAATGCCGCGCGCTTTAATGCTATTTTCTTTTCATTTTTCTCCAACTATGGGTTTTAGAAAGATTTCTTTCAATTGTTGCATATACGGGTTAGTCGCATTTTTGAAGATAAACATTCAATAATTGCTTTTGGATGAGAATTTTATATTAATTATTGACGGCCTCCATGGCGAAGTGGTATACGCAGTGGATTTATAATACGGAGTTCCTGGGTTCGATTCCTGGTGGGGCCGATTGAGATTTTCCTTAATTAGTCCTGTTCTGGCTGGTGAGATGCTTTGGCCGTGGATTTATGGACACGAAGTATGTTTAACGAAAGAAATGTAGAACGCAGGGTATAAAGTGACCTGAATATATTTTTAAGCTTTTCGAACCAATATAAGAGGGTCTAGAAACAGACTTGAGAAAAGTATAGGTAGGTAATAATTATAATAATTTTTGAGATATTTGTTTGATGAAGAATTTGAATTCCAATTTACGATAAATGCATTGCCATCTGCACTAATTATTGAATAAATATGTATCTCTAAAATACGGCAATGTACACAAAACTTTAATCTTACTTACATTAAATAGTGCAGTCAACACTTGTATGTTTTTGATGAAAAGATGCGAATCTCTGCTCAAATCAATTTTACAATTATTTTCTTCAGTGGGGCAAGTGCGAGTTTTTCACCGAGCGACTGTGAAAAAACGTAGTCACTCATAACGCCAAATTATATAGCAAAAAAAGCGTTTACTCTCGCTATAACTAGATGGCGCTACTAAATTTCCATATAAATTTGCGTTACGTTTTTACGCGGTCGCTCGGTAAGAAACTCACACTCGGCTCTCTGTGGGGCAAGTGTGAGTTTTTCACCGAGCGACTGCTTAAAAATGTAGTCACTCATAATGTCAAATTATATAGCAAAAAAAGCGTTTTACTCTCGCTATAACTAGATGGCGCTACTAAATTTCCATACAAATTTGCGTTACGTTTTTACGCAGTCGCTCGGTAAGAAACTCATACTCGGCATTCAGTACTGCGGTAACAGGTGACCTAAAAGAGGTTTATTTGGAAGGACAAGATTTGATTAGACCACCAAAGAATTTGGCTTTACTTTGTACATGATATTAGTATCTACCTAACTAGTTTCTCATACAAGTTCAGTGATGAACTGCAATCACACCTGATGATAAAGGTTGATTTAATCTAAGAGAAGAGTAGCGGGCTTAGTTGATAGGATGAAATTCACAGCCACGGCTTGTGCGTCGTCATATCGGAGCGCTAAATTCTTAGCAGGTGACAAGAAAATCTTAATCGGCCAAGACAGGAATCGAACCCAGGGCCTCTATTTTTAAATACACCGCGTTTACCGCTGCATTACGAAGACCGTCAAAAACAGTAACTAACAAACATAATGAAACGGTTTTTTAAGGAAATCTTGAAAGTAATAAAGTTTTACGATGCCATAAATCGTAGGCGTGAGGACTAGAGATTATTTTTTCATAGCCTCATTCAAACGGCAGCTTCTACAAGCGAAATGTTAGATTATAGTTTATCTATTTGCTTTTAAAACTGTCTTTTGCGATTGGTTCAAAGGTTCAAATATGTGCTATGTTTTGTCTTTAACTGTCGTTAAGAGCCTGATAATGATTATCTTGCATCATCATCTTGGTCATCATTATCTATTAACGGCTAATGAAGCTTAAACCCATCACGCTGCTCTAATGTGGTTCGGTGATGGTTGGTAATGTTTGCTTCTATCATTATTATGTGTAATAATAGTAACCGTCTTTACATGCTCTCCGAGGCATGTGGCATGACACCACTAACTTCCTAATTCAGAGCTTAGAATTGTTACTGAAATTATCTTATCTTAACAGAAAAAACTTGGTTACTATACCATTGACGATCTCCGTGGCGCAGTGATCTGCGCGGTGGATTTATAAGACGGAGGTCCTGGGTTCGATTCCCGGCGGGGCAGATTGAGATTTTTCTTAATTTGTCTTAGTCTGGCTGGTGGGAGGCTTTAGCCGTGGCTAGATAACACCCTACCGACAAAGACGTACCGCCAAGTGATTTAGCGTTCCGGTACGATGTCGTGTAGAAACCGAAAGGTGTGTGGATTTTCATCCTACTCCTAACAAGTTAGTCCGCTTCCATCTTAGATTGCATCATCACTTAACATCAGGTGTGATAGCAGTCAAGGGCCAACTTGTAGTTGATAAAAAAAAAGGACCATAATTTGTTTCGAGACTAGAACCCAAGACTTAGTGATCTAAAGTCACATATATTAATATGAAGTCACAAAGAGGCAAATTGTTATTGCTCATGAATATCTATAAATTTTTCAATAAACTTGTAATTAAAAAAGTACTCATCAAGACGAAACAATCGTGCAAAACTTGTACTTATGAGGAGAGTGAGGTTGAGTAAAGGACTTCTTATAGCCCCTTTCCAGTTTAAGCAACAGACCAGAGAGACCATGGCTACCATAATTATAAAATTAAAGTTTCACACTCGATGTAGTTATTGTTATGCGATATACCTATGTAAATGTTAACTTCGTGCTAATAACTAATAGGTATACAAAAGATTCAGCCACTTCATGAAATACGTGAGATTCTCAGCAAATTTCACAAATTCTCATCCAATCGCTGATCACAGCTAAAGGTTACAGTTAAATTCTTTACACAGAGCGTCCTCCAGAGGGGAAAGCAATTACTAAATTGGTTGAGCAAACGATTGGACGGAATCCGGGATATTTATCAAAGCTTTAAAAAGATATGGCGCTTTCTTACTTGATAGCTGGCCAAATGATGTAAAACACCGTTTACATACTATCGTAACGATCAAATTACGATTAATCGAAACCTTTATCTCGTATATCTAAAAAACTAGTTTATTAGAAGTCACTACTTTTGTTAGCAACGGTGGTAGAGTCACTACGTTCTGACAAATTTTACAAAACCTACTAGTATAACAGTCTACTTGAAATAAATGAGTTTGAGTGTGTATTTATTTGGCAATGTTTTTTTAAATGTATACTCGGTTATATTGAAAAAAAAAAATTGGTTGTCTGTAAAGTCGGTTTACTGACGATAGTTGAACGTGACAATGTCTTAAGAAAATAGTGATGGAATGGTAGCATTTAATTGGTTATTAAAATTTTTAATTTAAGTATATTTTTATAAATATTAATTTAAATTAATAAAATAATTGATTTTAATTTTATAAATTTATATTTTAAATTTATAATAAATATATTAATTTATAAATATATTAATTTTTATTTTGAAATTAATATATTTAATAATTATATTTAATAGACGGATGTCGAACGCTGCCGAACGCAAAGGCCGATTGTGCTTCTTTGTCGCTCGTTCCACGCTCTCGCTTGCACTTCAAGCCTTACATGGAACGCCTCAAAGCGAGGTAACGTCGCATGATGTCATGTTTTTTCGTGCGTGCAGCCGGCTCTATCGAATTATAAGACGTAGTCACGTCAAAAAGTAATTACAAGCAAACCATCTTTGATGTTCAAATTAGATCAAATCAATGAAATATATATTTTTATTATATTAAATTAAAAAAAATTCATTCTATATATTTTTTATTATTAGCAGTACAAATACTTTTCAAGATCTTAAAGAGTCTAGTCCGTAACACTACCGGTTCGGAAAGTTGGTTAGTAGTTAGGTGGGTAGGTCGGGTAGTAGGTAGATAGGTGCCGAGAAAAGCCGGAATAATTCAGCAGATGCTCTTCATTACATAATATAAAACAAAGTCGCTTCCTCATGTATGTCCCTATGTATCCTTAAATCTTAAAAACTACGCATCCGATTTTCAAGCAGTTTTTTTATCAGATTTTTTTATCGACTACAAATTGGCCCTTGACTGCTATCACACCTGATGTTAAGTGATGATATAGTCTAAGATGGAAGCGGCCTAACTTGTTAGGAATGAGACGAAAATCCACACCCCTTTCAGTTTCTACACGACATCGTACCGGAACGCTAAATCGCTTGGCGAGAAGTATTTGTCGGTAGGGTGGTAACTAGCCACGGCGAAAGCCTCCCACCAGCCAGACCAAGACAAATTAAGAAAAATCTCAATCTGCCTATCTTATAAATCCACCGCGCAAACCACTAAGCCATGGAGGTCGATAGATAGATAAATTAATAAAATAATATAGTAGAGAAACACTGATAATTTTAGAGGTTTCTGATGTGATGTCGTAAATTAAGGCATTTTTGCGCTTACATTGCAAACGCTAGCTAAACTCTACGTGATATATCAAAATAATGTACTACAGTATTGCACACCTTAAAAAGGTCAACAAAAAATCCGCAATGGTATATGTCTATCTCTTATGAATAACCCACAATATCCATTTTGTATCTTTTACTTTCAACCAAAAGTAATGGCTTACTTACGAAGTGAGTTTAAGCAATACTGCATTAAACCTTATCCAATTAGGTATCTTAAATACTTTGTACATTCAATATAGATCACTATTGCCCTTTACAATATGTAATTTAAGTGAATATTTTCCAAGATAATAAGATTCAAAATGCATGAACATTCTTTAGTACCAGCATTGCACCCGTGCGAAGCCTTACATATTTTTAAAATTAAAATACATAAGTACCGAATTTAAAATAATTGTTACAATTTGTTATTAGTAACATTTCATATCATTGTGCCAAGAAAAAATAACTTTAGCGTTAAATATTATGAGGATAGTTAGACAACGTCCAAACAGTACGTACAATGGATAGACGTTTCTCTCACAACGAAGACTACATTGAACTGCCAATTACACGTACCGACAATGTAAACGGGACACGGCCCAATATAATGGCAGCACATTCCAATATCGAACAGCAGTTCAGTAAACGAGGCATACGGTGTTGCGTGTTTTAAATTCGCCGCCATTTTGTACCTTTTCTAGACTAATCGGCAAATTGAACCTTGTAAATGAATCGAACTTTTAAATATTGCGTAAAAGCAGGCGTTACTTTGCGGGAGTTCATTATACTGATCATATTAATTTTGTTTTATTGGTGATGTCAAGTGACTATGCAATTAATGATGGAAGCGGGCTAATTTGTTAAGACTAGTATACTTGTTGACTTGTTAAAGCCGAAGTCTTGGACCAGTCAAAAAAATCTCAATCAGCCTAGTCGGGA
Organism: Mycalesis mineus; assembly: GCA_034621355.1. NCBI lineage: Eukaryota > Metazoa > Arthropoda > Insecta > Lepidoptera > Nymphalidae > Mycalesis > Mycalesis mineus. The sequence continues at coordinate 5,059,071 of CM067903.1, forward strand.
TTCAAACCCAGGACCTTCATCTTACATATCCACCACGTACACCACTGCGCTACGAAGGCTGTCAAATATGGCAAATATTCTTTAAAAAAAATAAGTACTTCTACATGTTACGTTGTACCTATAAAAAACTTTTACTTTTTTATTTTTATTTACAGTATTCGAATGTTCCCCTTGTAGAACAGATTCGTAAAAATAAATAAAATAAACAAAGATAATAATAAAACATGTAATTCATGGTAAACACAAACAATTTTATTCAATAAGATTATCTGTATATCTGTGTCCTGTTTACTGAGGCCGGTTGAACAGTGGTACGATAAACATCGATTAATTAATCAGCAGTTAGACCTCTATAAAAATGTTATAAATTCAAGTTTAAAACAGGGAATCGAATACATAATTTTAGCATTTTAGCATGAAGCTTATGAATAAAATAATAAATATTGATAAAATAGATTAAGAATAAAAAATAGAATCAATATCTCAAAGAATTAACTATAAAATAATAAGATATAGTGAATTTGTATGTTTGTTACTTCTTCGCGACTAAGCGGAGCGATAAGAGCGATTTTAATAGAGTTTAGTATGGAGGTAGATGACACCTTGGATTAACACATGGCTACTTTTTACCCTGAAATTTTTAGGTGAACGGGAAAGTACGCTGGTAAAACCGCCGGCGTCCTTTAGTTATCTAAATGTTTATTACGTGTATGTACGTGTATGAAATATGTATTTTATTAACTTTTGGCTAGGAAATCAATCTGAACTTGGCAACGGACTTACATTTTTTTACTAAAATCAATCGTAATAAAAAACTTACAAAAAATACAGTTAACAAAAAATATTTTTTAACTATCTTCAACTTACAGTTACTGAAACACTTCTTATATATATTAATATGCATTTAAATAAGTAAAATTATTTCTTCTAATTATTAGCTTCCTTTTTCCAAGTCGCTTAAAAATAGTAATATTTAACATTTTAAAAAAGTTATCGGAAAGAGTACCTAAACCACTAGTCAAAGCTTCTTAACACTGGTCTCTCCACATATTTTATTCCGTATCCAATATTGTCGCCACGTTTTCTATTTTCTAAACGTCCAAATCCTAAATCGACGGCTTATAACACTCTCCCGAAGGGTGACATGTGATCAATTTATTTCGACTGAATTGCCGGATATATCCTAATCATAGTGTAAGAGCTATAGCACTGTATGGATGTATAAATTAAACAATTAAAGAATCAATGTTAGATTTACTTTTTTCTATAAACGATATGTCTATAAACGGTATATATGACGATATATTATAATTGGTGTTATAAGCTCTTTACCATTGATGTGTTAGATATACACTCCTCATTGGTCCAGTGGTTAGCCTCTGTGCAGGTTTTGCGCGGTTCAGTGAGTCTAATCACCACATTCTTTGTCCTAAATGAGGAGGGAAGACTGATCTTGTAGTAAAGTATTAACATAGACCTTAATAATTATTTTATTTGCATTTTGATGATATGGTTTTCTTCATTTTTATTGTTGATAGATTACCTAACTCATTAGTACCATTTTGGCTGTCTGGTTCAGCTACATATATTGAGTTCTAGAATTCAATTACCAGGCCAGGCCAAAAAGCTTAATATAAAATAATTATATAACATTATAAAAATAATTACAAAAGTGGCTCAAAAATCGAATAAAGCAAATAATAAAACATTTAATAGAATAAGATTCATTTTGAAAATCCGTTGACTAGCTCTTGACCTATATTATGATTTTTGGATAGCCACATTTTATGTCAACTACAAAAATGACCAAAGTGGGCTTTAGGCATTTTTTTATAAAGAACGGAATAAAATTCTTTTGAAATAATATAAAAGTAGGATGAAGCGAAATTACCGAAAATTTGTGTCCAGCGCATTTCTTTTGCGGACAAGTGACACATTTCGGTTGAATAGGCATTTTTAAAACGTCGGTTTTTTAAAATATAAAACGCTTGAAACCTGTATGTTGGTTTTTGTAGATAAGGTGATGAGGTATTCTCCTATCTACTTAGTTCTTAATTACTTTTATGTAAAGGTTTTAAGCCTCATTTAGTTTCACATTTTTGACGTGAAAACGTCTTATAATTCGATAGAGCCGGCTGCACGCACGAAAAAACATGACTCATGCCGCGTTAACTCGCTTTGAGGCGTTCCATGTAAGGCTTGAAGTGCAAGCGAGAGCCCGGAACGAGCAACAAAGAAGCACAATCGGCCTTTGCGTTCGGCAGCGTTCGACATCCGTCTATTAAATATATTAATTTTAAATTAAAAATTAATATATTTATTATAAATTTAAAATATAAATTTATAAAATCAAAATCAATTATTTTATTAATTTAAATTAATATTTATTAAAATATACTTAAATTAAAAATTTTAATAACCAATTAAATGGTACCATTCCCTCAGTATTTTCCTGAGACGTTGTCACGTTCAATTATCGTCAGTAAACCGACTTTACAGACAACCAATTTTTTTATTTAACTACCTTCAGTGGATGTCTAATTGACATTAGCGAGAAGCTGGACATTGAGAATGTCCTCTTAAGTTTGTATAAATTAAGATAAATAATAATATTTGCAAATGAGGATGGGAAGAAAGAATTTTTATCAATAAAAGATATCAAAAGCTTTGCCCGGCTGAGATATGCTAACACGACGGATATCCGCTGAGGGATCCGGGAAGCCTTGACGATGGATACCTACTTATTTAAGTACTTTATATGGGACATTCGATGGCCTTTGGAAAATAAAATATTAACTATCTAAGCAAAGACTTCTTGGTGATCAATAGCGTGACCTTGCTTATAATTTTACGGTTCTAGATATATCCTCTATTTCAACCGTTAGTAAGTATTTTTATTCAATTGTGAGACTTGTATTTATGAGTGTTGGACTTGTTTTGACAGAAGTTCAAGAACTGTGCTAAAAATATTTACACTTAGTAAATAGTTTTTAGCACATATCTTAGTTAGACATAGAATTATGACTATATTAACGACTAGCAGTCGCCTGCGACTTTGTCCGCGTGAAAAACTCTTTTAATCGTAAAGACAGACTTTCATATAAAGTGTGCTCTCTCCTCGCTACCCCTCCCAATTTAATTTTTTATAGTTTTCCCTGAAGCAATATCCTCCGCCCCGTCCCGTGTACTAAAGATCTACATTTTTGTTAAATATTGTACGATATTACAGTACATTAACATTAACAATATATATTTATGGTAAGCTGATGTGTATAGCTTGTATTAAATAGTCTTTTTCACTTTTGAGTCTAGCTTTCATAATAAACAAAATAATTTACAATCCGACACGCAGATCTAGAGATTAGCCCGTTTAAACAAACGAACAAACTTTAACAAATAAATTGAAAGAAAATATCAAAGATCGAATTCTCAAGGAATATCAGTACCAAAACGTTGACCCGTATTCAGTACGTATAACATAACACGGAGGAGGTCAACTTAATTTAGACGATATAGTGGCAGTGTTGTTTTTAAGATATTTTGTAATATCTCCGAAACTATATAACTAATTAACATACTGTAAAAGGCTAATCTTATCACTATAATATCCTTGTGATTATTAAATATTTTTTTTTGATAAGGATTTAAGTTTAGTTCTATAAATAAAGACGTAAACGTAAGCATATGAATTAAATGATTTTTTAAAATACAAAAAAGTTATATATCTGCCAAAATATAAAACATAGATATATGCTATTGTGGACTTTTTTGTAGAAATTTTTAAGATGTATGTTGGTAGCATTGTAGACTATAGACAATATAGTGGCCTCATTTGCTGTATTGTGGTACCGCGGGTAAACTATAGATAATAGACTAGGGGCGGTACTCGTCGGGCGTTAGGCTATAAAATATGCCCCTATGGATAATTGTTTTCATTCACGTTAGTTTCCAAGTCTTGCGCAGTCATAATGTTTGACTATTGCTAGAATCTGTGCTTGTAATGTTTAATTAAGTAATTACTGTAATAATGTTTCATTTTGATCATATTTGATGTCTTAATAAATAAATTGTTATTAAGTTTGTCTTTTGGTGTTTTAAGTTGTATTCCCTTCTGGCTGTTTGTTAACATCAGAAGTGGTATGGATCTTAATGCCCACAAAAAGGTAACAGAAATAAAAAAATATTTTTTTTTTTATAAATTTGTTTAAAGTTAAACAGAAATTTAAATGATTATCAAAATGAAATCTTATAAAAGTAGTGATTCGGGATTGAAGTGTAATTTTGCGTACGTCTGGGTTCTTATGGGCGAGCCTCTGCGGGCCTGAGTTTGGTTTCCGGCAGCGCTGGTGGTATCTTAATGTTTGGTACTAATCAACACGTTGCCGCAAACATCGTGGTTTACTACAGCTGAGTACTCATGTGACGGAAAGTAACGAGGAGTTGTGAGTAACGGAAGGTAATCAGGGAAAGTTGTGAGTAAGACAGTGGCTACGATGGTTGGTAAGAAAAAAAAAAGAAGACATTGTGTTTGACGATATTATTGTGTGAAGTTGCATATTTTGTTTTATTACAAGTCGATTTGCTATTAAGAGTAACCTAAATGTTTGAGTTATTGCAATAAGAAAAGATTATTACGTGAAACTATTTACGAATGAGGGTAGTTAAAGAACAAAGAACGAGTTAACAATTAACAGTCATAACGAAATTACGAGAATTTGTTTCAATTACGACTACTTTTGTTACTATGCTGGTTTGTTTGAAAAAAAAAAAAAAAAGAAAAGTTTGTGTACTTATCAAATGAAAGGCTTTGTCTCGCTTATGAGTAGTACCATTTTTAGAATAATGTAGTGTTCAATGTCTAATTAAGCAATCTAAAATTAAAATGTATCGGTTAAGAAATACCTATTGCTCTATAGTGTGGCGTTTTTGTGATGTTTTCTAACATAGATTTTTAAAGGTTACAGAATGGTGGCTTTGTCGCATGCTGTTGATGATACTACGTGACGAAATGATGATGAGCTGATGACAAAATGATGAGCTGTGGACATCAGTTGGCTGGCTGTGTGAGAATATTGTGAGAAAAGAAATTCGGTAAAGTTGACCAGGATTAGTAAGAAAAAAAGTTTTATTATTAAACGAAAAGTAAAAAGTTATTAGTAAAAGTATCTATTATAAGTTGCAAAGTAAAATAAAACGTTAAGTTGAGGTCAGGGCTGACCGAGCTATAACGATCTAAGTTATTAATTTTGAAAGTACCCACCTGTGTAAAAAAAAAAAAGTTTCTATCTTTATTTTTCGGAATCGGAAGTAAATAAGTGAAAAGTAATTATCTTTGTATTTTCTGGTATAAACCTAGTAGTAAACCATAATTATGTAGATGTAGCGAGCTGTAATAAAATAATAGAATGTTAGTTGAAACGGAATATTGGTCTAAGAATATACGAGTAATTTGCAGAAACACAAAACGACATTTAAGCTTGAAGGCATCTTAGTGTGATTAAGTGAGATACATGCTCTTTAAGTACAAGATGTCTTCACCAACTTGGTCAGCTTAAGTGAGATACATGCTCTTTAAGTGAGAGTGGTTTACAACTATGGCGAATCCGAAATCCTAAGTGTGGCTATGTCCCTTTAGGGAAGGGTGGTCATGTTGTAAGTGTAATGTAGGTAGTACAATAATCAATGTAATGTAGGTAGCACAATCATCAATGCTTTGTTAATATATTCACTCTGCGATAGTCCGTTGTTTCATTCAGTACATTACATTTGGCGCAGTTCGGTTTTATTATTTAAAACAGTTTTAAAACATGACTTTTGGTAAAATCGAGCCTTTTGATGTGGGTTCCCACAACTGGGATGCATATTGTAGGCGAGTGAAGCAGTTCATCGCGTTAAATAGCATCAGTGAGGACTTACACGTGGCCACGTTGGTGACGCACGTCGGCGTTGCTTGTTACGAGCTCATGTGTGACCTCTGTTCGCCGGATCTACCTGAAGATAAGACCTTCGAACAGCTGGTAATAATAGTAAAGGACCATTTAGAACCTCAAAGGTCGGAGATCGCAGAGAGGCACATGTTCCGGCAGCGGAAACAACTGCAAGGCGAGGCGGTAAGCGACTATCTAAAAAGTCTCAAGCACCTCGCCAAGCACTGCAATTTTAAGGAGCACCTGGAGGTAAACCTGAGGGATCAGTTCGTTTCGGGTCTCCTCAGTGAAGAAATGAGGTCAAGGTTGTTTGCCGAGCGGAACATCGACTACAGACGCGCAGTTGAATTGGCATTGGCGCTAGAAGCAGCAGAGAGGCATGCAGTCGAAGCGGCGTCCGGGGCGAGCGCGAGCGTCATCCCGGAGGGACTGCACCGCATCAGACCTGCTGCAGCGCGCGGCGAGCGCGGGCGCACGGAGCAGCGAGCCGGGGTTGGCGCGAGTGGCGTGCAAGCAGACGCGGTCGGTGCCGGGGCGCCGGGCCACGACGGCGCGCAGCGTGGTTGCTGGCGCTGTGGCCGCGGCCGGCATCCAGCGTCCAGGTGTCGGTACAAGTCATACAGGTGCGACCTTTGTGGAGTCAGAGGTCACCTCCAGTCTACGTGTACAAAAGCAAATAAGTGTAGTGATCGTGATAAGTGCAGTGATTCGTTAAGCCCGCGAAATCATAAAGGTCAGTTTTTTTTAAATGATAGTGATGACAGTGATCTAGGATTTTATAATTTAATGTGCGATGGCAACGATGGTCCGTACTATCTAAATTTAAAGGTTGAAAACTCGGTTTTGAAGTTCGAAATCGACACAGGCAGTAAGATTTCCGCTATATCAGAACATTTGTATCGTAAGTACTTTGGTAATATTCGCTTACTAAATAAAAATTTAAGATTAAAATCATACACGGGCAACATCATAGAACCTCTCGGATATATTTTAGTGAATGTTAATTTTCAATCTCGTTCACACAACTTGCCTTTGTTTGTCATTGCAAACGGCGGTCCGCCTTTGTTGGGCCGAACGTGGATAAGACTTTTACAGATTAAGGTCACTAATTGTTATAATTTATCTGAAAGAACTGATGACAATAATGATTTGGTCGAGTCGCTTAAGAAAGAATTCCCTGAAGTATTCGCTGAGGGGCTTGGGACATTTAAAACTAGTATGAAATTGTATTTAGCTGATAAAACTCCGGTGTTTGTTAAGTCACGCCCGCTCCCCCTCGCACTCCGCGCGCCCGTTGAGCGCGAGTTGGAGCGGTTGCAAAGGGATGACGTCATCTACAAAGTAGATCGCTCTGATTACGGTACACCTATCGTACCTATAATAAAAAAAAATGGGGATATCCGTATCTGCGGAGATTATAAGATAACTATAAATCCTTTATTAAAAGATTTTCATTACCCGCTTCCGCAGATCGAAGATATATTCGTCACTCTCGGGGGCGGCGAACAGTTTTCTAAGTTAGACTTGTCCCATGCCTATCAGCAAGTGTTATTGACAGAAGACTCGCAACCCCTTACGGTCATAACGACGCATGTAGGGAATTTTGCTTACAAAAGAGTCCCTTATGGAATCAAGTGTGTTCCAGAATATTTTGAAAAGTTAATTGAAGAAACACTTTGTGGCTTATCCTCTACGGTAGCTTTCCAGGATGACATTTGTGTAACGGGTAAGGATCGAGAGACACATTATAAAAACTTGCGTGCGGTTTTAGCGCGATTAAAGGAAGCCGGGTTGCGAGTCAACTGGTCTAAGTGCGAGTTCTTTAAAAACAGTGTAACTTATTTAGGATATAAAATTGACAAAGAGGGCTTACACACTGATACTAATAAAATAGAAGCCATGGTTTCGGCGCCGTCGCCCCAAAATGTAACGCAGTTAAAAGGATTTTTAGGTTTAGTTAATTTTTATAATAAATTTTGTGTTAATATGAGTTCTGTATTGAAACCTTTATATGATTTGCTTAAGAAAAATGTAAAATGGATTTGGAGTGCTGAATGTGAAAGTGCCTTTATAAAAATTAAAAATATTCTCAGTAGGTCACCGGTATTAGCACATTACGACGCCAAACTGCCTTTGTTATTATCAGTCGATAGCAGCGCGTACGGGATCGGAGCCGTGTTAACCCATCGCTACCCCGACGGTACAGAGCGCCTTGTCAGCTGCGCATCCCGCACGCTGAACGAGGCCGAGCGTAACTATTCGCAACTAGATAAAGAAGCTTTAGCTATTATTTTTGGAGTCAGTAGGCACCATAAATACTTGTTTGGACGACATTTTATCTTACGCAGTGATCATAGGGCCCTAAGTTATATTTTTGGTAAAAATAAAGGAATACCACAAACGGCGGCGGGTCGTTTACAGCGGTATGCGTTACGCTTAGCGGCATATAATTTTGATATCGAATTTATTTCATCGTCAAGAAACTGTTTTGCAGACGCTTTATCACGTCTGCCATTGAAAGAAAATACTAAAAGTAAAAATGCTCACGATGACAGCAGTTATTTATTTTTCATTAAAGATAAATTACCTATAACTTTTCATGAAATTAAAAAGGAGACCGTTAAAGATCAAACTCTCAATAAGATAGCCAGCTACGTTAAGTTTGGATGGCCCGAACATGTAGACGAAATGTATAAACAATATTATATAAGGCGAGAAAATATATTTTTAGAACAAGGATGTTTAGTTTGGGGCTACCGAGTAATAATTCCTTCCAGTTTACATAGTGCCGTGTTGGATGAACTACATGCAGGCCACATAGGTGTGGTTAAAATGAAACAGTTGGCTAGGAACTACTTATGGTGGAGCGGGTTGGACGCAGCCATCGAGCGCGTGTGTCGCGAGTGCGCGGCGTGCAGCGCGGTGCGCGCGCAGCCGCCGCACGCGCCGCTGCACGCTTGGGAGTGGCCTTCGGAGCCTTGGTCGCGTCTAAATATTGATTTTTTGGGTCCGTTTCGTAATAAATTTTATTTAGTTATTGTTGATGCCCATTCCAAATGGTTGGAAGTGGAACAGGTATCAAATATCTCGGCGGCAACTGTGATAAGTTGCCTACGCAAATTATTCGCGAGATTCGGATTATGTAGGTATATTGTCAGCGATAATGGTGGGGCATTCAATTCAGCTGAATACCTATCATATTTAAATAAGAATGGCATCAAACGAATTTTAGTAGCTCCTTACCATCCATCCAGCAACGGTGCAGCCGAAAATGCCGTCAAGACCGTTAAGTTAGTTCTGAAGAAGGCATTAATTGAAAACAACGATATAGATAAAGCATTATGTAGATTTTTATTTACCTATAGAAACACTGAACACTGTACTACTCAAAAAGAACCATCTGTAGCACTCCTAGGACATAGATTACGTGGTAGATTAGATTTGTTGCGCCCGAGCACGAAAGATGTTGTACGGGATAAGCAACTCAACCAAAAAGATTGTCGCGGTGGTTCGATGCGCGAAATGGAGGTAGGAGACCACGTTCTCGTTCGTAACTATAATAATAATAGTTTAATTAAATGGAAGGAAGGTGTAGTGGTAGACAGATCGGGGCCGGTTTCGTACGTGGTCAAAACTAGTGATGATCACACTTGTAGGAGACATGTCGATCAATTAATCGATAAACGGGCTCGAAAATCTAGGTACTCTTTGATAGGCACGGAAACGGAAACTCCGGTGGAGAGTGTTAGCAGCAATGAGAACAAAAGTCCAGATAAATCTGTAAAAGCCCCAACACCTACTAAAGATTTAGATAATAATTTAGAGGCACCTTCACCTTCACAAGAGTTACCTCATAATGATTTCAGTATTCCTATTCAAATGAAATTGAGACCGCGAGTTAAAAAGGTTTACAAATTGTAATTTTACTAACATTAACATATTATAAAAATGTTATAAATTAAATTAGCTAAGTTTTCTTCATAAATATGTATCTGTTTGTATTGTGTTAATAAATATAAAAATAGTTTAAGGCTTAATTTAAGAGAGGAGCAGTGTAATGTAGGTAGTACAATAATCAATGTAATGTAGGTAGCACAATCATCAATGCTTTGTTAATATATTCACTCTGCGATAGTCCGTTGTTTCATTCAGTACATTACAGTAAGAGCTTCTTTGTCGTAAAGAATTTAAGTGAAAATGGTCTACAATAATGGCGAATCTGGAATCCTAAGTGTGGCTATGTTCCCTTTAGGTATCGGGTGGTCATATTGTAGGAGTCGAGTTTGAGATCATGTAAGAGATTGTCGTAAGAGAGTAAAAACGAAAGGACAATATTCCGTTGACAATTTTGTAGCAATAAATAATCTGGTGTTTTAAGAGTCTCTGATGGTTAAAGTATTAAGTCTAAAGTTTAGAGTATAAAATATATCAAGTAAAGTAAATATCAAGTAAATAAATAAAGTCGATTGTCGAATGTTCCTCTAAAAAACTACGCAAAATTTACAAAACATGACTCAGGAGCGTCTAATCTGTATATATCTATGTGTATATGTATGCTATAATCTGTTGTTTCTAAACAGTGACTTTATCTCGACTCGTGGGGTGCCCGGGGCAGGCACCGTGCAGCATGGCCGTGTTGGCAACACTGCGTTGCTGACAGCTGTTTGCATCCGCGGTGTTGGCGCACTTCTAGCCGCGTGCACCACGCTCCTTGAACGATTGTCTTCATGCATGTGGTGGCTTGGTTAACCACTTATTTTCAATACTATTGATTACTTTTACTATTTTTGTTATCCTTATTAAAATATCAAGTATGCTCTATTCGTTATAGGGCGATACTAGATTCTGTTGGTCTCTATTAGACTTTATGGACCTCTATCGTGCTCTTTTAGTCTTTTATCTCTACGGACAACTATTGGACTGTATCAAATTGTTTTTATTATTTTGAGACCCCTCGCAGATAAAACCTGTAAGAATGCATTTAAAATAATTCAGTTGTCTGATATAAGAGTTAATTGAAGGAACTGCTGTGATGACAGGATGCAAGAGTTGGAAGATAAAATTTAGAATGTTGAATTTGCCTTCTAATATATTGTTCTTCACAGATGACGGTGACGAGGATGAATGTGCATTGCACTTCCTCAATGCAGGTGTCAGACACTACGAGCTCTACAGGCCTCTATAGTAGAGGCTAATGGTGCGGTTCCAGGTGCAGTCGTCAGTGACTGGTGTCGCTGGTCCCAGTCACGTCTCCGGAGATGCCTGGGTCGAGGGCGACCCAATATCAGGAGGGCCGTGTTGGTAGCATTGTAGACTATAGACAATATAGTGGCCTCATTTGCTGTATTGTGGTACCGCGGGTAAACTATAGATAATAGACTAGGGGCGGTACTCGTCGGGCGTTAGGCTATAAAATATGCCCCTATGGATAATTGTTTTCATTCACGTTAGTTTCCAAGTCTTGCGCAGTCATAATGTTTGACTATTGCTAGAATCTGTGCTTGTAATGTTTAATTAAGTAATTACTGTAATAATGTTTCATTTTGATCATATTTGATGTCTTTATAAATAAATTGTTATTAAGTTTGTCTTTTGGTGTTTTAAGTTGTATTCCCTTCTGGCTGTTTGTTAACATGTATAAATTTTTCATACAATGTTTTCATATATATATTTAATAGCTAAGGCAGCGTACGCGCATAAAGCTAAATAAAAAAAAAACTGTGATAACTCGGGTAATGTACACAATACAAATATAAAATATAGCCTATGATACTCACCGATGACGTAGCATTCTACTGGTGAAAGAATTTTTAAAATCGAATCAGTAGTTCCGAAGATTAGCCCCGACAGAACTTTATTTACAAACTTTACCTCTTTATAATATTAGTATAGATTCTAGGGAGCCATTCGCTTTTCTTTCTACACACAAGACGGGATAGCTAAAACTTATAAATTTCCAAGTTATAAAATACAAATTGTAATATTTATTTTTAAAAGATCAACTGCTGAGTTTCTTGTTAGCTCTTCTCGGCAGGACCTGCCCGAAAATCACAACGTATTGTTTGTTTGGCTTTTCAAAAATACTTGTAAAACAGCCCACTTGAAATAAATTATTTTGAAAATTTGAAATAAGTTTACAGTGTGGCATAGTGCCATAAGAGTTCCGCGAATAACCGAATGCGGATGAAATCGCGGTAGTGCTGTAGTAACTTATAATAATTAACTCTAGCGACCCCCTTTTTCCCCAGAGCTTAGCTTGGCTTAGCATTGAAAAGCGTATCTATTTGTCGGTGTTTAGTTGCGGCAACTCCATGCCTTTGTTTAGTTTGCGCTGGTTTGGCTAGATGGCGATATGTAACTATATGTTAAATATCTGTGTCTGTTTAAATCGTTAACTAATTGCCTCTCTGTTCCAGTGATTAGGTTATATGCACAAGCACAGCTATAGCTTTCTCATAAGAGGGGGTCCAGAGTTCAATGAGTATGGAGGCCTTTTTTGCGAGAGGTTGAAGAGTCCAAAGATGATAAATTAGGTAGATTTTCCTTAGTCTCTGGAGGAAAACATAAAATTCATAATTCAAATCTTATAGTTGCAATGCGTAAACGTTATATACTTTGTTTAAAATCCATCACATGAATAATCCGTGAGTTTTACGATCTAGACCTCTAAACACCTATATACGCCCATGCCTATGTACCGACGAATCATAAGATTCTGGTTAGGGCTATGATATTCTAACCACTTCTTTCCCTTTGGGTTATGTTAGACTTGACAACGACAGCAGTTTTATTCACCTAGTACTGTGGGAACTTTGGGATTAAATGTGACCTATATTTTATTTTTATATGTAAGCTGTATTATTGTCAAATTTCGTTAAAATCCGTTCAGTCGTGTTTGTGTGAAAGAGTAACAAACCCTCACAAACTTTCCCCTTTAAAATAGTAGTATGATAAAAACACCTCACACCATTAAGGGGCAAATAATCTACACTGTGGCACATTAATATGCAAAAAGTGACCTCTATGTACATGGCAACACTCAACACACAGACAGGAGTGTCCATCGCAGCCGGCACGTGATTAATGTAACGACATCGCGTCCGACATTATTGCACTTTAACGCATCATTAATTACTGCACTCATTAGCATCCGACACGCCTGTCCGACGCACTATCACCAGCTCGCAAATACATCTAATATATTTAAACTGCCCCGTTGGTTGCGTGCAAAGCTTATGTAACCTCGGAACACAAGGATTTAGTATTTTTTGACGTTTGATTGTAAGTGATGATGCGATCTAAAATAAAAGCGAGCTAACTTGTTGGGAGTAGGATGAAATCTATAACCCCTTTTGGTTTCTACTCGACATCGTGCCGGAGCACTTAATCACTTTTTGGTAAGCCTTTTTGGGTTGAGTGGTAACTAACTACCCACGGCCGAAGCCTCCCGCCAGCCAGACCCGAACCTATTTAGAAAATCTAATCTTGCCAGGAATCGAACCCACGACCTCCGTCTTATAAATTCACCGCGCATACTACCGCGCCACGTAGGCCGTCAACAGAGGATAAGTTGGAACATTAAATACAGAGCTTTTCTTTTTTATTCTACAAAAAAAAAAATTTTTTAACAAAAAATAGAACCGACTCAAAACGCACTAAAAAGTAAAAAATAACTGTATCATTTAGTTGCTTTAATTTACTTAAGCATATCAATGAAGTCAGAGACAATGGGATCATCTTGGAAGTGTGCCCTTTCTAATAAAAAAAGAATTATCAAAATCGAACAACTCTGTAAAAAGTTATGCGTTGTCATACATAAAAAAAAATAAAAAAAATATACGTGTCGAATTGAAAATCTCCTCCGTTTTTTTTCGTCGGATATAAAGACGACGTTTTAAAAGTGCATGTAAACAAAGTTTTTTTGAAATAAACATGCAATGCAATGAAAAATTGCAAAATTAGATCATCGCCGGCAACTTTGCCTATATGTCAGTTTTCTACAGAATATAGTTTGGAGTGTATGCTCTGGAATTTGTCAGTGTAGCTCCTCACCCACCTTTCTCTCACAGGGCTGGTAGGCATCGCAGTAGTCTGCAACCATACGTATGATATCACATGAAACGAACTGCGAAATTATGGAATGCCTTTCCAGCTCTCATTTTCCCTACCACCTACATTGTGTTCCTCGACGGCCTAAAGTGAGGTAGTGGGTTTAGGGTTATAATGTTTGGCCCTGCAATAATCACTGTTTCATCATCATCATTATCAGCCTATTAAAGGGCCAGACTACAGGGCTAGGCCTCCCTTCTAATAGGAAAAGGGTTATAGAGCGTACATCCACCACGCTGCTCCAATGCGGGTTGGCGAGCTTAGGGTGATAATGTTTCATTTATTAACGATCACTATCAGATGTTAATGAAAGTGAACGGGAGCGACGTCTCAACGTGCTCTCCGAGGCACGGCGGTGTAACACCTCCCACTTCCAGACTCCGGGCTTGGAATGTACGGAACATTTCATAGAAGAATGAAAAAGCTCAGAATTATTTCGTGACTCGACCCAGAAATCGAACCCAGGACCTCGTGATCGAAGCCACATAGGGTTAACCATTGTACTAGACCAACGAGGCAGTTAATAATCACTATTAGATAATAATAATTACAAAGACCGGCGGCTTAACGTGCTCTCCAAGGCACGGGGGAGTTACACCACCAACTTGAACTTGAGTTATAAATAAAATTGTTATTATAAAAACAAAAAACCTGACTGCTTCGAAGTTATGAACTGAAAAGAGAAAAACAAGGATCACGATATCTATATAAAATTCTAAATACTTTATGGAGATGCAAGCGGGGACAAAATACTTTACTAAGCAGTCAGGTTTTTTGTTTTTATAATAATAATTTTATTTGAGACTTTTTAGTTTTAGCTTATGATATAGAAATGAGACTGTACTACTGTACACTTGGTACACTTTTTGCCATTTTTTGTTAAAACGGCAATGTAAACATGATATGATATTTATATTTTTGAAATGGTCTTTTTACGACCTTTCATTTGACACCCATATTGGTAAGATAAGAGAAAGAAATACACACGTCCCTCCCCCCTTTTTTCCCCATTTACAGCCGCCATTTTGAAAATTTATATAGCCTATGTCACTGCCACAATTTTTAAAAATTCAACGACACCTCACATGTCAAAATCTGTTCAGCCGTTTAGGCTGTAGCGCGTGCCGAAGAAATGGACATACATACATACATACGCTCGAAAAACATAACCCTCCTTCTGACGTAGTCGGGTAAAAATAGCAAAAATATGAACCAGAAAGGACTCATCTGATTAAAAGGATCGAACCTTTTTCAAAATATTCTACACACTGGCTGTAAATAATTCTCCTTGTACAAAATTATAAGCAGAGAAAATTTTCAAATGATTTCATTTGATATTTTTATAACGTACGTGCGATTGTCAAAATGTAAATTTTATCAGTATTTTTAATTTTTTTATTATTGTTTTATGTAATTTTAGTTCAAAATTTGTTTAATGTGTAAAAATATTGAGAATTAAATATGGTAAGAAAATTGTGATTTTATTGATAGGAATAGTAAACGGGCGACTTTTGTTTGGGTGATATCTTTTTATTTTCGTTACGTTCTGAACTAAATTAATGCTCCTTGTAATAAAATTATGAAACCTGCTTGAAATTATAATTTTCAGTTGAGATTTTGTGTTTATCATTCAGTGAATTTGTTTCTTTCGTGCAGTCAAATGTCAATAGCATTTTTTTATATACCACTAGATTTATAATTTATAATTGTCGTCGAAACGTGTAGAGATGATATTTGTTTTGTATTAAAACTATACTTTTTGGTCTTGGTCCACCAACCCACATTGGAACAACGTGGAAAATTTTTTCTCTCCTTTAAGGATTACCCTGGCATTGTAATGTCAGGCATGTAATGAAAGGAAACTGATTGAGCAAGTTAGCTTTCAGAATTAGACTATCAACTAGGCTGATTTTTTATTAAATGCCTTTGATTGCAATTTCAACTGGCTGGTGGGAGGCTTTCGCCGTGGCTAGTTACCACCCTACCGACAAAGACGTATCGCCAAGCATTTTAGCGTTCCGGTACGATGTCGTGTAGAAACCGAAAGGGGTGTGGATTTTTGTCCCACTACTAACAAGTAAGCCCGCTTTCATCTTAGGCTGCATCATCACTTAACATCAGGTGTGATAGCTGTCAAGAGCCAACTTGTAGATGATAAAAAAAAAAACTGATAAGTGACGATGCAGCATACACGGTAGCGGACTAACTTTAAAGAGATACTTTTTTCAAACTATACTTTCCAAAAGTTTCTGCGTAGAATAGTACCGGAAGGTTAAATCAATTAGTGTAAATTTCCAATGTGCCGGTAGCTTGGCCACGGCCAACCCAAATTAAAGAAAAGTCCTAAATTGTCTATTGAATCCAGAAACTGTTGTAAGCTGCGACAAGGAGGTAGTCAGTAATGTTTTGTATGTATGATACCAGGGCTGCAGCGAAGGTGAGGAGGCGGCGGATGGGAAGCTGAACGAGGAGCTGGCCCAGTACATCAAGAAGCGCAGCGAGACCGACACGCGGCCGAGATACATCGCCAAGCTGAAGTCTTACGTCATCCTGCAACAGAAGTAAGACCGTCATCGTCATCATTGTTAGTAGTCGATGGAAATCAGACAATGACATACGAGTGGTGTCCCCACTTTGTGCATCCAAGGCCGTAGGTTCGATTCCCACAACTGGAATACTTTTGTGATTAGCGTATATTATTTATGTATGTTATACTTATTTGAAATATTCTCAGTTATCTTAGTACCCATACGACAATAATAATCGCTTACGTTGGGGCTGCATCCAGCGGATTCATGTAATCCGTTAAATGCCATTGGTGTACTGAGGGGGGTCGGCCAACTTCTGTTTTTTCCGGTGCTCGCCATGGGGTCGCACTATCAGACCCTCACGTCCATTTGCTCTTTAAAACCAGTCGGCTCGTCGAAGTTAAACCAAATAAATAAATAATAGAGAATACGAGTACCAGACTAACAATCATAAAAGCGAAAGTTTGTGTATTTGTTTCTTTTCACCCCATAACTACTGAGCCAGTATGGATGAAATTTGAATGAAAATAGATTATATTCTGTATTAAAATACAAGCAAATAATTATCTCAGATAAGAGTCACCGCGGTACAGTAAAATTCATTTACTTTCAATGAAAACTCAATAAGAAATTTTATCCCATAGTAAAAAAGCTGGTTATGTTACAACCTCGTGCCATGGAGACTACGTTAAAAAATCATCACAATCCCCATAAAAGTTATCTAACAAGGTACCTTAAAAGTTCAAATAGGAAAGTATTATAAGTCCATTTTGGGCTCACGGACTTGTGAGGAAAAGTTGGTGTGAGCCCACATTGTATTTATTGGATTGTGAACGTGTTAAGATCCGCTCTAAATTCGCAACTCTCCTATCATATAAGGAGGCCTGTAGTGGCCTATAGATAATGATGAAACTATAATATATTGGTAGGCGACAAAAGGCAGCAATCGCGCGGCGTCATGCTGAACAGAAGAAACGTTCCCCCGGTCGCAAGAACACTGAGAATGACCAGCAGAAAGACAAACTTGGAGATGATATGTATGTAATCTTTCAACATATTTTAACCACGTAGAGCCTGTTCCCGTAGGAATATCAGGATAAAAATTATGACTCTTCATGAGTTTCGCTAACATATACGAAAAATTTTTTTTCATCCGAGTGGTAGTTTAAAAGGTTAGATTATTTGGACATACAGATGGATAGATAAAATTGATTTTTTGGTGTAAGTCCCGTCAGCTAGCTATATATAATAGCGAAAGTTAATTCAATTTTTCAAACATACACTTCAATTTTGTTTATTTGTATTGATTAGAGTTGATACAATTTCTTAGGCACCAGCGCGGCGAGGGCGGGCGCCTGAACAGTGAACCCGTGGACCGCTGCAGAAGACGACGACGATACTCCCGTAGAGTAAGTCACCACTTTTATGAATACTAACTTCTTACCCTTATGGCCTGGCCAGGAGGATGGATGTCGCGACCACATTGCAGGGGGCAGGGTGGCGATTCGCACGGCGCAAACATTCGCGTTTGTCACAGCAACCAGATAGGCCGAGAGTTAATGTCTTGAATCAATCAAAGTTGACTCCTTAATATTGCTTAAAATAATACGTCAGAATTTTAAAGTAAGAAGAAAAACAGATTTCTCTCACAAACATATCGCGCGGGAAATACATTTTGACGATCGTTTACCCAGATGCCGCTTCATGTGTAGCGTGCTTAGTAGATTTCTATACATTGTTTTAGTTGCAAAACGCGTCATCGGTCGCACCTCGCGGAAATTCGCATTGGTGAATTGAAACGTGTTTTAAGTTCACGTTTAGTATTTCAAGTTCTGACCGCCTTCGACTGCATCATCACTTTACATCAGAGATCGCAGTCAAGAGCTTTTCATTGAATAAAAAATTATAACCTAAATTTTTCTTAGTCATATTTTCCATTTATTTTTTTTTCATACCTGTTTATGTAATAGTGTATATAGATTAACGTGTCCTCAAAACCGGCGGTAGAAGAGTGTAGCATGACGTTTTAAAGGTGCTTATAAACTAAGCATAATTGAAATAAATGATAAAAATGTTCACCCCGATTGTGATAATTTCATAGTTCATAATAATTTATTATCTACGTAGCGCCGGCGTAGCAGTCGTCGCCGTCGACGCCGTTGCAGCCGTCGCCGCCGTCGCCGTTGCAGTCGTCGCCGCCGCCGTCGCCGTTGCAGCCGTCGCCGTCGCCGTCGTTGTAGTCGCCGCCGTTGCCGTCGTAGCTGTTGCCGTCGCCGCCGACGTTGTTGCGGTCGTTAACGTTTGACGTAAATTTACGGCGATTTTTCTTAACAATAATTCAAGAAATTTGTGAACCCCTATTCATATTTTGGCAGCGGTATCAAATTTACTAACCCTAGTAAATAATATTAGATCTATAAAAATTGTTATTATAACCTCATCAATGAAATTCTAAAATTTCACTTAAAATTCTCTTTTAAACTTTTATAGGTCTCCAAAAATTTAGGCAGTTTTTTTTTAATTAAACCAAAGCACCTTAATATTAAGAGATACGATAATCGGACTTTCCAAAGTAGATCATGCTATTAAGGTTACTATAGCAAAATTAATGCTGTGGTTCCAACAAAATAGTTTAAGAAAACTGTAGTTTGTTTTTTTTGTAGTTTTGAATTTGATGTTTTATAATGTCTTTTGATGAATAAAATTGTATTTCGTGGCTTTGGGATTTTTATTTACACTAAGCAAAATTTAAAACATCAATGTACCTATTGCTTTTTTCTACAATTCAATGGAAAGTTATACAATTAATTGTCTGCAATTTCAAATTAACAGCTCTTTTCTCTTCGTCTGTTTTCATACTACAAGCCGCATAATAATCGGTATGTTTGCTTAGAAGCTACAATGCCACTGAATACGCAGCTTTTAAACAAGTTTGTGAGAAATCGCACAAAATTATATAAAACAAAATACGATATTTTTAAATAGGCGGAAATATTATTTATAATTACGTTGTACGGTGTAGATGCTCACTAAGAGCAGAATCTAAACATTGCGATAAAAATGGTCACAGGTATTGCTAGCAGGGTGTCCTGTGTAGGACAACAAGAAGACGCGACACGATGCTACGCGACGCGACGCAGGTGCCCATTACGTCGCGTTCCATCGCGTCGCGTCGATGGATGCTTTCGCAAAATATCCCCTAAAGGTCACAAAACATTTATTCGAAGGCTGGCTGTGAATTACAATCTTTACATGACGAAAAGATTAAAACCTTTAATTTCCAAATTTTCAGTTTGACAGTTTGATTTGATTTTATCCTTGTATTTTATAACTTGGAGTTTATAAAATTATATTATTTTTTTAATTTATTTATTATTTTAAATAATTAAGTGGATTGGATTTTTTCTAAAATGGTAAGAAAATCTTATTTTTTTAATAAATTAATTATGACCTGTCAGTCTACATTTACACTCAGACGTGGAAATTATTTAATTACTTTCACTGTCTGTCGCGTTCTGAGTGAAGGCACACCTCGGCTAACGAGACAAATACTGGATAAGTTTTTCCTGAGCGCACGCATTGATTTAATGCTTTTGTCTGGCAAAAATCTCAGAGGTAGGGTGACAACTACAAATTCGGAAATGGACAAATGTTCATAGAAGCACTTGACTTTGATTTGTTCTGCACACAAGACATGATAAACTATAACTTTACAAGTGAATGAAGAACTTTTTGTGACCTTATTTTTGTCATCAAACACCTTATCACCTATAACTATGGTTGATGGGACACAGGGTACCACTTTATAGGATTATGAACTATTGTTTTTCACTTACCATCTGGTGAGCTATCTGCTAGGTCAGTAATAAAATGAATCTCTCGCATTTCTTATGTTTTAATGCACCTGAGCAATCATGCTTAAATCATAGAAGGCTAGTTATGTGTGCAACTTTTTCGACATTCAACGATTTGGTTGGCTACTAAGATTGTTTCCTTCATTAAAATATTCTACCCCATATTCTCACGGGAACGGAAAGTAAACAGGTAAAACCGCGGATACAGCTAGTAACATTCATACCTATGTAGACAGTTAAGCCGGAGGAATACAGCGGCGGCAAAGGTAAAGAAAGAGGGAAGAAAATAAACGACGAAATCATTGAGTTTATGAAGAAGAAAAGCGACTATGATGCCCCACTTTACGCTACACGACTTAAGTCTTACGACACCTTGCGACAGAGGTAATTTAAGGTGTCTACTTTGACTTTTTTATTATATTATTATAAATCTAAAATATATTTGACTTGCTATCAAATCAAATTGTCTTTATTCAACAAAATCTTTAAGAATATTTTGAATCCTCAATATACAATATTTTATGGTGACATCACACACATAAATCACACCTGGTGATGATGGAAGCGGTTTAACTCGTTAGGAGTGTGATGGAATATGCACTCCCCTTGCGGCTTCTATACGACATCGTACCGGAACGTTTAACCGTTTGGCAGTACGTTTTTGCTGGTAGGTTTGTAACTAGCCACTACCGAAGGCTGTCACCAGTCAATCCTGGACCATTTGGGAAGATTCTCAATCAGCAATTCGGGAATCATACCTTGGACCTGTCTTAGCCTACGGAGGCCATCAAATGTAACGTATGTTTCTATGCAATTAATTATCCATTTGTGTTCACATTCATACGAAATATTTCATTTTACCAGACGTCAGAGGGCAACGACAGCGCGCAACACCGCTAAGAGAAAAAATCATCCACGAACAAGTCCAATGATGCCGATAATGCTAACGATGATTTGTAAGTGTTCTTTTTGTATAACATAAACATAACATAACATCACGCCTATATTACCCAGAAAGGTGTGGCAGAGGTGTAGTACACCCACATTTCACCTGTTATGTTTAAGTCCCAAGGGATAGGGGGTGAGCCTATCGCCATCTATCCAGAACTTCCTAACGGAAAGTTCACAGATAACACTTTGCCCAACCCGGGAATCGAACCCGGGACCTCGCAGTGAGAGGCGCATACGCTAACCACTAGACCAACGAGGCAATCTTTATTTACGCCTGCAAATAATAATGTTTAATGTGTAGTCTTCGTCATTTGCAGCTTGATGTTCATCATTATTATCAGCCTATTAACGGCTTATCAACTACAGAGCTGGCTCAAGGCCGGCCTCACTTTATATAGGAGAGTGTATGTGGAGCATAGATACAGCACGCAGCTTCTTCATTCTTCAATTCTTGAAAGAAAGAAGAACTCAATACTTTTAAAAAATATTTTATTAAAACCTACGTTACATACATTACCCAACAGTAATAGACAACTGCAGTGATATTTTGTTTTTTTTTCTTATGACAGTAGTCCGTAAAACATATAAATTGATATGGATTTTTAAAGAAGATCAACTGTTCTACTGGATACAAATGCAAACATTTTCTGGCCTTATATATATTTTTGTTCCACTTATTGGCAAATCTAATAAAAATTCAAATACCTTATTACCAAAAAAAAATATCCTGCGGATTGGTGATAGTTGTTATTTGTTGTCAGTTTCAGAGAAAACAGTTACCCTCCAGACCAGATGAACAGAGAGCCAGTTGATCGTTGCCGCAAGCCGCGGCGACGTTGCTCGCGTCGGGTTAGTAGCAACACCACTAGGGCTTATACTTTCACCAACAGTCAAAACGTCGCCGAAAATTCACTTGTCTGTTGGTTTTATAAAAGATTAATTTAGTTTAGATATATAGAATAGGAACTTTTGTGGGTCCGAAGGGCTAGCGTAAACTGTGTGTCCATTCAGCCTACTACAAAAATAACGTGTGTGCAACTTTTATTCAGATTAAAACTGAAGTTCACGCGATTATAGTCGCGGTTACACCTAGTTAGAAGATAAGAATAGAGTTTATCTATCGTAGCGTCGCCGTTGTCGTCGGCGCGTCCGATGTTGTCGGCGTCGCCGCCCGTGTTGTTGCCGGCGCCGCTGTTGCGAGTATCGCCGGGGTTGCGTCACTTCCTGGCGTCGCACGTGTCATTACCGTCGCCCGCCTTGTCGCTGTGGTTGTAACTAAAATATAAAATGATCATTACTTTATTAATTATAATTTATAAGTGTAGATATGTATAAATACTTATACATTTATTAATATATATATATAAAATATATATATATATATATATATATATATATATTTATATATATATATATATATATATATATATATTATATATATATATATATATAATTTGTAAAATAATTATATTTATGTTGTTAAATGCATAATTTTTTAAATAAGACGACGTGCGTTGTTGCACGTTGTAGTTGAAAAACATGGCATGTCGCGACAGTTCGACCCTACCAGGGCGATTTGAGACCTGAAATTAGATTTATGAAATAATAAATTAATGTCATACGTAATGATGTCTAATAGGTATGTTAAATCAGTTTGATGATGCTTACCGTGAGTGAAAAGCCAATGCAAGCTGCAGTTGTCAAACCATTTTTTGTGAATTTGTTAATTCTAATAGTGTAAAGTGTAAGTGTGGTCTGTCTTATTTTGTTCTTTTGACGTTTTTATTAAACTTGTATATAACGTTTATATAAAATGTATTTTATAAATTGAATACCTTTTTTTATTACTATCACCTCTTCACAGAGTATTGCAATATTGGTTTTATTAGACACCTATGCAAGCGCATTCTACCGTCGGCTGCATCTTTGCTTATAGTCCAAGAGCTAGTGAACCCTGGGAGTAACGGTCTTCCTGTAAGGTTAGAAATTTGTATACTTACGATTTATGACATGCTAAGAGCAATAGCCATGACCTGGCAGGCGTCAGCCCTGCACGTCATCAGCCCCTTTATTTTTTGGACTGTTCAGTAAATTGAGTTTCAAAACTTGTTTCTGTAAATTTGAAAATTTAATAGGATAAAGTTTATTTATTGTACATCTTAAAAAAAAATTGACAGGCGATTACAATAAGCAGAAGTATATGACAGATCAATTAGAAAACGTACTGTTGATAAGGTAAAATAAACTTTATCCTGTATACTTAAAATTTTTATATGTTTTCAAGTAAACGTCTCAGAGTAAATATGTACAATGCCAGGCGGTTTTGAACAGCATAAGACCTTGACAGGCGAGGGGACAGCTGCTAAGGGCGTGCAAATAAGAAATGTTACATGAACGCATACAGTAAATGCAATGTATTTTATTGGGTTTTATTCAATCCACATTATTTTTAACATTCATTTTCTTCAGCATCATCCGAAATTTCGCTATCACTGTTTTCATCATCATCTGATTCTTCAACAATGTTTTCCTCATCTGCAAATAGTAAAAAAAAATATTTTAATGAATCAATAAGGTTGTTAAGAATTAAATATCAAGCTCAATCACATAGGACTGCGTATTAAATATTACGGAATAAAATAGTTGTATGTTACCTGAAATGCATTCCTCAGTTTCAGTCGATTGTGCTGTGGCAGTATCAGCAGGTCCTTGTAAAAGTATGTCGTATATAGAAGATGGAACCGTATTCCCCTCAAACCAATTAAATTCGTAACGACTATCAATTAAGTTCCAACCGTTATTTTCAGGTGTAAGAATTGTTGGTTCTTTTAAATTACAATTTCGCCATATATTTGTAATGTAGGCAGTTCTCAATAATTGTTGATGTAGTTCACGTTGGCAGGGTGGTAAATTCGATGAATCATAGCTTACTACTTTTTTCATAAACACTTTCGGATTATTTGTGTTGTACGTAGCAAGGAACTTTTCATAACGTGCATTGTTTAACTTTGAACATTTCAAACCATACATTTGGCATACAAATTTCTCTAGTATCGGGAAAATTTTTTCTTTCTTCTGTACTATTTCTGCGTTTCCTAATTCTTTGAATGCCTTCTGATATACACTCGATTTCTGCAATATTTGGAATGGTTTTTTTTTACCTTTTCTTGAAAAGGATGGATTGAAATCGCAACCGGTTAATGCATGAAATCCCGGTAAGCTTTGGCATATAGAAGGTCCCAATTTTGTATACAGTTCAGAAATATTTATCCATTTTTTACAATTATTAGTGCCATATTCCATATAGATTTTTAAATTATTATTGTGGAGATGGTCCATGTTTCCGAGCATTAATATTAAAATGTCTGTGTCACATGTTTTTATTAATACGTCGGATACATCTTCATCCATTTGGCATGTATGGTATATTATTTTTGTATCAGCCTCTTCATGATCTTGGCACGATAAATCATCATTTATATCGACAATCACAGAGTTATTGTGGACACTATAAGTATGGCATTGTTTGTAATTTAAGTTCACTATGGTATTCCCGATAAACTCTATCATTTCATTTGTGCTCCAATGTGTAATTAAAAAATCTACGAAAGCTTCTTTAAATTGTATGTTACGAAGTTCTTTCATAAAATCAACTGGTCGAATTTGTTCTGGTCCGGTAATGAAATAATTTATGTTTCTTACTTCTTGTCGTTTGGCTCGTTCATAATCTTTAATTGACGGCGAAAAGTATTGGTCGAAAATGATATCTACTCGCGAGGCATGTGTAGCTGTTAGTAGCGACATAATTTTTTTGGAAATACCACCAAATGTTTTAGGGATATTTTTGAATGTATGCAGTAAAAAGAATCCATCAAAAATGACAACATCAAAACGTCTTGGTACCTCTTCACTGTTGACGTTTGCCTTTAAAATTTCAACCATTGCTGATTTCTGAGTTTTATGTATTGTACCATCTTCATGACACAATGACAATGGAACAGTTGTAATGGGGTATGATAACGTCTTTTCCAAATCGATGTTATGTTGTATTGACAGAGCTAACAGGCGACCAAAGAAATCACGTTGCACACGGATTTCATGAACCTTATCACCGACTTTGATTTTTTTTCTTTTTTTTTTCAGAGGCAAAATTCATAATGTTCACTTGTGCAATTCTTTCTTCAAATCTTTTTCCATTCTGTGAACATTCAGTTATAAAATTCTCTTTCAATCTTTCTCCTGATTCTATAAAATTCAATAAGTAATCCTGTACTGCGATCGAAGCTACTGTACCATTACCGATGTTATACAGACAATCTTTGTTTAGATTCAACATAAATGGATTTAGAAATTTCTCAAAGGTATTTATGAACTTCCACAACTGTGCTGAATCTCTTTTTATTGCATGTTCTTCCAGGTCTGCTGATACATCATTTTTTCTTCGTAAACCAGTAATGTCCAGAGTGTGAGATATGACTGTTGTTCTTATGTCGTGACTTCTAGCCCATCGCTGACGAGCGGAAATAGAATGTGTGAACTGGATTACACCAGTTAATCTTTTTCCCGCGTCGGCATTAATAGTTTGTTCAAGTACTAGATCTGTTGGCTGTCTAGAGAAAGATTTATCAGTACGTTTGATTCCAAGGTATCCATCTTTCATAAATTTTTCAATTGATGGATGTGTAAGACCAACTTTTAACAAATTATCATGATATTTTATCAGCCATCGTGAATAATTAGGCTGATTTGTCATAAAAAATATATTTGCTATTTTTGACAAAATATATTTGTACAAAGAAAAGTTTCCAGTCCTTATGCTTCGACTCAGTAACTGATAGTGATGAACAAGATCCATATAAATAACATAAAATTGAGGCGTTTTACCAAAAGCTCCTTTTCTACATTGTTCTTTGTGATATTGGTATCGAGTCATCAATGTTGATATTGCTTCACTTTCTATGACGTTCACAAACGGTTCATTACCATCGATAAATGTAGAGAGATTATTGTAAACATCTTCATCAATACTTATATCTTCTTTTTCTATGAAAGATTGAAAACATAATATTTCTAGTCCTAGTGCCATTAATGGATGCAGCCGCTTACATCGATTAAAATGTTTTCCTTTCAAAAATCCATCTACTGAACCATTTGCGATAATTTCACTTTCAACAGCTACATTCATTATTCCACTGTCGTCAATAAATTTTCCAATTGCTCTAAACAATGCTAACATGATGTGGAACGGTCCTAAATGGATAAATAAATTATCATAAACTGGTTTTTCTGTAGACTGTACCTGCATAGCAATTTTTGCTATAGCTAGATCATATGTTACATTAATGCAAGGTTGTCCAATTTCTGCAGCAATACTTTGACTTTGTTTCATAGTTTCTATTACAACTGGTATATTTGTCGGTGATTCGTTTATTGGTGTGAGATAACAAATTTTTTCTTTGTTATTATGAGAATCTGTGTTTAAATTATGATGGAACCCAACCCACATCGATGTTTTTTGAATTTTTAGAGCATGGCAAAGCATCCACAGAAACTTTTGCTGATAAATTATTTCTAGTGAAGCTGGTGTTGCTTTATTTCTTAAATTGTCAGATAAAGACAATAATTCATCATTCATCTTGGGTTTTTTTGAATATGGGACTAACTCTGGGATGATAGCATCAAGAGTCCTTCTTCTTTTATGTCCTGCATGAACACATGAAACGGATAGCTCGCCTGTGCACTCGCCATGTTCAGAAAGATTTTGGAGTTGCTCAGAAGTTCCCTCTGTTGATTCCTCATTTTCTAGAACTGTTTGATAGATTATGCCTACCGTATCATGTAGGGTATCTTTACCAGTAGCAGTATCAACATAACGATCGAAGTTGTCGAAGGCTACTCCTGTGAATAAATCTTGTCTTTTACAAATTTGATTTGGACAAATTTTAGAACGATTCAATAACGTAATGGTTGCTGCAGTTTCCAATTCTTCAATAACATGATAACTACAACAATGACCATATTTATTTATAATTTCTACGATCTTTCTGCTGCTCGTCAAACTCTTCAATGTCATGCCCAGAGTGATGTGTTTTTTGGTTTTGACAGACCCATTAGTGACATTATAAATCAAATCTTCTGCCAATGAATTAGTTTTCCTTATACAACCTTCACTAATTCTCCGACGTCGTTTATGACCACCCAGAAGAAAACAATAAAAATCAAGTAATTGCTTAGGTATTTCACATTCGCCATTTAACAAATCAGCAGTTGTTATGTTTTCTGGTAATTCTTTCTTTGTCATTTTTAAAATAGTTTTTCGTAAAATTGATGCTGCTCTTTGCAATATCTCCGCATCTTCCAACAGTTCACATAATTTTGCATCAACAACAGAATCTTTTAATGTTACATATTTTTTTCTGTCCCTCTTGATAATTGTAATTTCATTGTAATTCTGTAACAATTTAGCTTCAAACCGCTGGATACTAAAATTAACATCAACATCTTCATCATTTTCCTCGAGCATTCCTTGTAATAATTCAAAGTAGTATTTACATAAGTATGTGAATGAAAATGTCCTTTTTTTATTTATTATTTCCTCGCTGATAAAAAGTTGCATTTCATCAAAAGCCAGTTTGTGATAATATTTCCAAGTCTTCTTCGGTGGTGATCTTGTCTTCGCTTGTTCTTGTAAAGTATATATGGCAATTGTTCGACAGCTATTATGATAAAAAATCAATGGGCTTGAATCTGCGCTAACTTTTTCATAAAATTCATTATTTTCGCCAAATTCTTTCAAAACTTGCATCAAACTTGCTCTTTCTGACGAGTGAAGAGGTTGGTACCGCCCTTTCACTCGTTTATATTTATTTTGACAAAACACACATAGCCTATCAGCATGGCTAGTTTTAGTAACGGGCACTTCAGCAGATGTTGATGCTCCGCTTTCTTCAGTAGCTATTGGAGGGGCTACTGTCACTGTTTCTACGTTTGTCGATGACGTTTCTATAAAAAAAAGCCATTGAGATATTCATATTTAATAAGTAATAATAATTTTTATTTTTACGTAATTATTTTTATTTCCGTCAATAATAATTAATAAATCGTGATTTGCACATTAATATAATTATTGTTACAGTACCATTATTATGAATAATTTCCATTTAATATATATTTAATAATGATAAAATTTGTACTACGTAATTAAATCAAAAATATAGTTACAATTAAAGAATAAAGCCTAGTAAAAAATATAGAAGTTCATAAAAAATACCTGATGATGATACTGATAGATTTGAAGAAGTTGATGATTCACTTGTGCGATATTTTTTCATCACGGCAAGAAAGTTTTTATAACATTTTACATGGTAACCAGTATTTGCGTTAATTTCCTCTGGCAAAGAAATATCTTTAAATTTTAAATTATTGTCTTTTCTTATTTTTAATATTGATTTACTTTTATTCAACGTAGTCTGTGTAAATCGTACAGTTTTCTCATCAGTGTCTTCGTTACAAATCACACAAACCACGTGCTCCAATTCCATCTTGCACACTATTTACTGAAATGTTAATATTAAGTACAACAATACACAATATCAATGCACAATTGATAATAATATAAAGTTTGATTTTTAAAAATTCGAAATCACTCAACATAAGAAATGTTATAGCTCAAAGCATCTTCACAAGTAAAAATCATTGGCACAACTGACGAAATTCTTCTCTGTACATTGTTGCTCGAGAGCAGGTATACGTCCCTTCGTATTAGATAAACGGTCTCACTCGCACTATAGGCATTCACGCAACACCTCTCACTCGCACGCCCTTAGCAGCTGTCCCCTCGCCTGTCAAGGTCTTATGCTGTTCAAAACCGCCTGGCATTGTACATATTTACTCTGAGACGTTTACTTGAAAACATATAAAAATTTTATGTATACAGGATAAAGTTTATTTTACCTCATCAACAGTACGTTTTCTAATTGATCTGTCATATACTTCTGCTTATTGTAATCGCCTGTCAATTTTTTTTTAAGATGTACAATAAATAAACTTTATCCTATTAAATTTTCAAATTTACAGAAACAAGTTTTGAAACTCAATTTACTGAACAGTCCAAAAAATAAAGGGGCTGATGACGTGCAGGGCTGACGCCTGCCAGGTCATGGCTATTGCTCTTAGCATGTCATAAATCGTAAGTATACAAATTTCTAACCTTACAGGAAGACCGTTACTCCCAGGGTTCACTAGCTCTCCAGCTATTACCATCAGATCACAGCTAAGCGCTGATCTATACAGAATAAAAAAATAACAATATTTTATATAAAACAGTAACTATCAGCGATAAAGAAATAAGTAAAAGTATCCATCTTTAGCACAAAGTACCTGCAAATAGGACAAACTGACAGATATGGGCATTGAATTCCTAAAGAAATAAGTAGTTTGGTGAGTCTAGAATCTTATTTTATAACTTTAAAAAGGCTAATTTTTATCAAAATAAAATTCAATGCTATATATTAATCAACTAGCAAATGCTAGCAGTTTCGCCTGCGTAGTCTTAGTTCCCACGGGAATTTCGGGATAAAATGTAGCTTATATGTTATTGTGATAAAATGTAAGCTTTGTTATTTTGAAGTTTCATCAAAAT
Organism: Mycalesis mineus; assembly: GCA_034621355.1. Lineage (NCBI taxonomy): Eukaryota > Metazoa > Arthropoda > Insecta > Lepidoptera > Nymphalidae > Mycalesis > Mycalesis mineus. The sequence goes on from CM067903.1 coordinate 5,089,081, forward strand.
CCATTCAATAGTTTTTGCACGAAACAGTAACAAACATACACACTTACAAACTTTCGCTTTAAAAAAATTCGTATGAGTAAGTACCAAAGTAGACAATACTTTATTTATTAAACTATCATTCATTAATTCATCGAACCCGGGACCTCTAACTTTTTAATCATCCACTAACACTAACGCTTCAGAATCGTTAAAAAACATTGTCATCACTAACTAATTTACAACATGTTGATTCAATATGTAATTCGTTCATTGTTTTTAACATTGTATAGAAATGTTATAAAATTATTTTAATAATTGAATTAATATTCAATAAGTTGATTTACATTACAAAACAGTGTATTTACTAATGTAATGTCCATGTATAATGTTGTTACGACTGAATTGAGAATTAAATAATTAGCATGTTTTGTGTTCAATGACATTTAATTGGATTATAGGGGTTTTTACTCGGAATGAGAGCTATTTTTAAATGTTAAAGTTCGTATATATTTTAGACTTCAAAAAAGTTTTAAAAATTTTTAACAAAAAATAAAACCGACTCAAAACGCACTAAAAAGTAAAAAATAATTGTGTCATTTAATTGCTTTAATGTACTTAAGCATATCTTTGAAGTCGGTGCCAGCAAGTTTAAGGAACATTTATTTAACACACTTTGTGGGTTCTAGATAATATCATTAAAGTAGAAACCTTGGCTGGCAACGACTCCTAGATATGCTTAAGTAAATTAAAGCAACTAAATGATATAGTTATTTTTTACTTTTTAGTGCGTTTTGAGTCGGTTCTTACTTTTTAGTGATTTATCGCCACGTAACGTACTCGTACTATACTGTCATAGTATATTATAAGGCACTAGCAGTCGACTTCGTCCGCGTGAAAACCTTTTTACCCTTCTAATTTTAAAGACACACTTTCATACCCGCTCCCCCTGTCAATTTAATTTTTTTCTAGTTTCCTATAACTTTTAAGGAGTTCCTTCAATTTTCCCAGGATATAATCATCAGATCCTTACATTATGACAATGAGACCACCTTAGAAGTGTGTCCTTTCTTATAAAAAAGGAATTATCAAAATCGGACAACTCTGTAAAAAGTTATGCGTGGTCCTACACAAAAAAAAAGAAAAATATACGTGTTGATTTGAGAACCTCCTCCGTTTTTTTCGTCGGATAAAAAATAAACAAATTACTTTTTTTATAATCTATGAAACAAGAGAACTTTGGTCTACGTATTTTGAAACCCTCCTTTTATAGTGTATGCGCCGATCAGTTGAGTTAGTGTCCTGGATTCAAGTTCTGGTTCTGTATTTAAAATTTTGAGCTTCTTTTTCATCTGAAAAATTCTCACTAAAATTCTTACTTCTTCAAGATTGAGATCGAGAACGAAGTTGGTGGAGATCTGGTTAAGTCAACCATCATCATCATTAAGATCTGATAGTGACTATGTTCACCTCGCTTTAAAGCAGCGTGATAGGTCTAAGGTCCATATTAGCTCTCTTATACGAAGGCCTGGCTCTGTGTTAATCTAGAATTCTTATAGAACTCTACAATTCTTTCTTAAATAATTTCTAGCTCCATATATCGCACCTCTATATCTAAACAGGTATTAACTCAAAAAAGCTCATTTTGCAGGAGAGGCAAAATGAACTGATTGCCGAGTCCCTGTGCATTGTAAAAGTTTTCTGTATAGATGTATGAACTTTATTTTACAGCTTAATGTGATAAATATAAAGAATCTTGGGTTTTAATAAAGGGCTGGGTCTTAATAATGCATTTTGATAGATGCTTCCTTATAGCTTATCAATTTGTGTATATATTTTTGTATTGTTTTGAGTTGAACCCATTTTGGTGATTTTCGTGTTAAGTTGGCCCTTTTTTGTATTCACCTTGCCAGTAATACTGGTTCAACTCAAATATGTTTCATTAATTCACAAACTCAGCACTAACTATCAAAATGGCGTCAACTCGAAATAATGCTCCATCAAATTTCAAAAATATGGGTGTAACCCAAAATAACTCTAATTTGTTTAAGCCCGGTATGTGCATTCCACATGTAAATTTCGTCTCAACTAGCGTTGTCGCTGTTTTGGGTGCGAGCGGGGTGGCGTCGCTCGTTCAATGATATAGGTATACAAAGACATCTAGCGGCGAATATTGGTAATAGTTTTGAATCTGATTTATTGGTCGATAGCTATTGAAATGACAAATTCAAAGGTGTTCATAACTCAAAAATCAAGAATTTTGAGTTAGTTTCCTTTAGATCTAGGGGTGCGATATTATACTCTCCAATAAGAAGGTACTGTATAAAATATAAAACTGCTACTCTACGAAGAAAGATTTAGTAGCAGTCATATTTATCAAAAACCTTTTTGTTTTGATAAAACCGCCTCGGAAATCTCATTATTATAATGAAAGGGAATAAAGTGTGCTGTTATCGGGACATTAAAGCGTCCAGTCTGAGCCCGCAACAATATTAATATTTATACCTCTTTACAATCAAGGGCTCTCTGCACAAACTCTATGGGCTGTTTAGAGCGGCCGATAAGCTTTACGATGGGCTCTGAGGTTAAACTTCGGTAAGGATTCCTGTACACATGCGACATAGTGATATGTTGTATTTAACATGGAGTGGTTCTATGTGTGTAATAGAAATTTTTTTGAATCATGTACAACGAATAACTAATTAGTTTTATTCTTCGCGAATAAATAATTTAACAAGTTAAAAACTTTTGAATATGCTCCGGGTTCGTAGGCTTAGTGATACATGAATGAAAGTTTTCTTGTCAGCCATGGGTAGCTTTGGGATAATCGCTTATTTGAACGAACTAAAATTTTCACGATGTACTGTCAAGTTATTCTTACTGGAGCCACGGTCGGCTGGAGATCTTAGCAATGTTTATAAGTTCATTAATTTTTACATTCATCAGTCATTTATTTCATAAATTTAATATTTTCCAAGATATATAAGATTCAAAATGCTTCATGTAATACTTTAGTATCAGCATTGCACCCGTGCGAAGTCGGGGCGGGTCGCTAGTTGTTTATATATTTTAATGCAGTTTTGTTACCAGTCATGTTTATTATTTGATTAAGCAACCTTACCAAAAATATTCGTAACAGTTATAATTATAAGTGATAAATTACGTCAGCTGCAACTCATAACTTGTGCATGTGTATATTTTCCGGTGCTATGCTGCTGCTGTCGTCTACAATGCATGCATAACTTAATGTGATGCATGGTATTCATGCATTCAGTATGTAGATTAAAGAAGCAGTGAGACGTTAGTTACTACATATTTTTGTATACTATGTAATTCTCGCCGATATAAAATACATCATGGAAAAGGCAAATATTTTATATAATTTGAAAATTTGAGATTCTTATGAAACAAATGTAAACACGATAGAAAGTAAATAGTTCTAAAGCAAGTATGTACGCAATTGATAGGTACGTCCTGTTATACGAATAGCATCAGCTCCTTCCGCAAGTGTGTGAACTGCCTTAACTGAGCTAAGAAAATGCTTTGGATGATTCATTACTTTTTAGTGTTCATTCACAATGATGAGCGGTAATCAGGTTTATTTGTGTTGTTATTACGCTTTCCCCGTGTTTGCCTTCTATACATAATTAGGAAAGCGTTTCACTTGGGATCGAAGTAGATTGAAGCGATATAGGCTTGAATATAAACTTGATTGCGATACTGTATTGAAATGAATGTAATATTTAAATTAAATAGCTCCTGCCAAACTTCGAGTGACCTTTTTAGTTGCAATACGCCAAACTGCGTAGGATCTTGGTAGCGCTGAGAACTATTTTGTGCTCAAAATCAATTTGTGTACTGCGCAGGCATACACCTCGTGTTCAGACTAAACTCGAAAATAAGAACAATCTATATACTCAAGCATTTTTTAAAAATGGCTACTCGGCTTTGCTATCCTTTCTTACAAGAATTCAAAGAAAATTATCTATTTTGAAGTTGGTGGTATTTGCTCCAGGTCTCAAAGAATACGTTAGGCCATCGTTCCCTGTTATTATTATGAACTAACTAGAGGACGCCCGCGGTTCCACTTGCCTAATTCTAGTAGTAGATAAATTATGGCCTATGTTTTTTTTGTTACGTAAGACTATGTTATTGTAAGTTTCATCAAAATCCGTTCAGTATTTTTGTGTGTAACAAAGATCATATACTTATAAACTTTCGCCTTTATAGTATCAATAAGGAGGTAAGGATAATAAATACTTTACTAATTGTAAAGTAATCGTATACATAATTACTTTAGAAAGCCTCCTATAAATATATCGAAATAAAAATAAAAAATAAGCGAAACGCCTACCCTCTTTCCCGCTTACTGTTCTCCCTCGGTTTGTAAACCTTACATTGCAATTAACCTTCTAAGTCGTAAGACGATTGAAGCTTAAAAGCCGGTTACAAAAGCGAAACGATATACAGGAAAATATTACAATACATTTTGATGTATAGAACAATCGTCGTGGAATAAAAGACATCAAAGGGCCCGCCCGGGGACGCTGAGATATGCAAATAATACTCGGCCCGGATATCCGCCGAGGGATTGCTAGAAGACGTCTTTACTGTACCCGGATAAACTTTAATCTTACTGTTTTATATACGAATAATATTAAATACATTTTTTGAATAGACATTATATTTTGGAAAGAGCTACTTGCTTTAAGTGTCTCTCCGACTATCGAAGGTGGGCCGTCAGCTTCGCGAATTCCTCTCTATCTTTCGCAAGGCGAAATAATTGTGCAGCATTCTGGTCCACTCTCTGAAATTCCTCAACCAAGACTTCTACGACCAACACCATTTTAGCAGCAACTTTCCAAATGAGTAGGATCTCGTATTTTTCCGTTATACAATACTGACGACTAGAGAAATAATTTTTAACAAAAAATAGAACCGACTCAAACAAACTAACGCACGCTTAAGTAAATTAAAACAACTAAATGAGTTTTGAGTCGGTTCTATTTTTCGTTAAAAAATTTTATTTTTTACTTCTAAGTGATTTATCGCCACGTAACGTACTCGTACTGTACTATCATAGTATATTATGCGGCACGTATAGCCAAAAAGCTACCGATACTTACACTAAAACCAAAATCGCTGGAAGTGTGCCCTTTCTAATAAAAAAAGAATTATCAAAATCGGACGACTCTATAAAAAGTTATGCATGGTCATACATAAAAAAAGAATATACGTGTCGAATCCTCCTCCGTTTTTTTTCGTCTGTTAAAAATAGTAGTGGTTTCCCGTTGCATTCTGCAGCAGACATTTTTTGAGATAATTTGTATCTCAAAGCCTTGCTTGTCAATCCAGTGTAAAGTTATGATGCAATCTAAGATTAAGCGAGCTAAGTTGTTACAGGAATGGGATTAAATCTACACCCTTTTCATCCCACCAGCCACACATGGATAAATGAATGAATGGACAATTAATAAAATCAAAATTGTTTCCAACACCTCATACGCATACAGCAAATGGAAACAGTTTATTTTCCGAGATAAGTTTTGCTTAACAATTTCCGCGTAAGCTATAGCCAGGTGACCCTATTACGGGGAAACGTTTAGCCGTAAACAAAACGGCCATCCGCATTACCCCGCAAATGGGACAGTCGCTTCGGAACGTTGGCTGAGCGAAATGTAGCCGACTATGAAACTGACTGCGAATTACTTTCGGCAGTCATCGCTATATAGCACCAAACTAGTAGGTACCTTGTGTTATGGGTATTATGATAACTGATGAATATCTTAATATATATAAATCTCCTGTCATGATGTTTGTCCGCGATGTACTTAACAGATTTCGTTCAAATTTGCACGCAATAAGCAGTTTGGTCCAACTTGAAAGATAAGATAGCTTAGATCTTAAATTATAGTCGCAATTTTATTTTATTGCAAATTATTTGTCTACAATTAATTGACAGTCACAAATATCTGTTAACTCCAAAAGATTCTAACAAATGTCACTGCTATGGTAAACTGACAACCGTGTCATATAAGCTACAATTCAATACATAGATTAAAGACTAATAGATGGAGTCATAACGCGGCTGTAGGTTCAAGAGCGTGACAGACTTATTTCATTCAGCCTTTATTAGAAAGTGACACAAGATTATTTTTTGTCCCTTTCAGCGTGTTCGTTTTTATTATTTGTCAAGAATGAAGTTGGTGACAAGCAAAGGAAGCAAACATATCTGAGTAATTAGTAGCTTTTTATTAAATTTGCTGATAAATAATACAACTTTGCGGTTACGATATTAATTTAAACGTTGTCGTGCTATGGTGGGTTGTAATATTTTCGGCTGCAACAGTCGCAGCGAACAGAAAATCGAAGGAATTACGTTTCATACGTAAGAAGGCATAAACTTCATTGATTGATGATTTAAAGCTTAGATATGTTATTTTTTAGCAAATTTCATATATTATGCGTTTACTAAGCTATCTTATATAAAGTAATATTTCGTATTTTACGATATTTTAAAACATAACGTTTTATGATGTACTTTAAATGTTGACATGTCATGTCAATAAGGCTGATTTCTGTCTCGGGGTTATATAGAGCCATGATTCAATAGCATGATTACCACGTGTTATTGAGGCTAAAGTATAAATTAAATTTATTTTGTATCTCAATATATATAAATCTCCTGTCACGATGTTTGTCTGCGATAGACTCCTAATTTATATATATATTATACATAACTGCATAATATAGTTTTAACTTCAGTTAGTAGAAATAGAATAGTTTTAGCGTTAATTAGTATAATTTAGGTTTTGTTAAGAAACATTATCACTACTGTTCCTTTTAGTCGTCACAATATGAAATAATAGTGATCATTACAAAGTCAGATATTTTCACTCTAAGCTCTATATCCACTCTTCTACAAGAGAACTCTTTCTCTCTTCTCTTTTGACGACCTCCGTGGCGCAGTGGTATGCGCGGTGGATTTATAAGACGGAGGTCCTGGGTTCGATTCCCGGCGGGGCAGATTGAGATTTTTCTTAATTTATCTTGGCTGCTGGCTGGTGGGAGGCTTTTCGCCGTGGCTAGTTACCACCCTACCGACAAAGACGTACCGCCAAGCGATTTAGCGTTACGGTACGATGTCGTGTAGAAATCGAAAGGGGTGTGGATTTCATCCTACTTCTAACAAGTTAGCCCGCTTCCATCTTAGATTGCATCATCACTTAACATCTGATGTGATAGCAGTCAAGGGCCAACTTGTAGTCAATAAAAATAAAAAAATAAATCGCTCTTCTACTGGGCCTTGTAGTGGCAAAATTTCAACCGAATCAAGCCTTTAATAGACTGGTACCTACTGAAAATGACCATGATATTTTAAATATTAATCTATCCCCTTCTGAATTGTTGCGATATAATTCACCGCTTCCGGCTCAGTAATGAGAGATCAGCTTTAGACGAAAGGATTTCACTGAGACAATCTGAAAACGGCGGCCATTTTATTTTAGCCGTCTTGCACGTAATTGAATTTACGCGGCAAAGGGGAGTGCTGTCTATTCTTGCTTAAACGGCACCTTAGCAGCGGAATGTGAAATCTTTGTTCCGAACATTTATTCAAATGACTAGAGGACACCCGCGGTTTCGCCCGCGTAGTTCTCGTTCGCCTGGGAATTTTAGGATAAAATGTAGCCTATGTGCTATTCTAATATGTGAGCTATATTATTGTGAAGTTTCATCAAAATCCATCCAGTAGTTTTTGCGTGAAAGAGTAACGATCATCCAACCATGACTAACGTTGTGTCACTTTCTTAGTGTTGGCTGCTCTGCCGAGCACCTTTCACTTGTTCCTGCTCCGAGGCCGGCTATTACGCGACTTGTGATGGATGGAGGAAAAATTTTTGAGCAATAAAGCTTGACCAGGGACCGAACGCAGGTTTTTTTATACATTGCAAGTTATTTCTAGACTGCAATTATAACTGGTGGCAGGTGATGTTGAAATCTAAGATGGAAACGGGCTGTCTAGGATTGAAATCTACAACCTTTCGGTTTTTATACAATCGTACCGGAACGCTAAATCGCTTGGCGGTACGTCTTTGTCTGTAGGGTGGTAACTAGACACGGCCGAGGCCTCCCACCAGGCTGTGAGATCAATACTAATCATTTATTCATTAGAACGTCGTTACACCAGATGGATATATTTTAGTCTAATTTCCCTAATACATTCTACTAATTATAATGTATGAAAATTAAATATATGGTGTAGTAAACCACACATTATCAACATTTGTATGTCAACAAAGTATAAAACAGTCCAAATAAAATAAAAATCATCATCATCATTATCATCGCCCTCTTAGCGGCCCACAACAGGGCCAGGCCTCCCTCCTATAGGAGCGTATACCCACCACGCTGCTCCTATGCGGGTTAGCGGGCTTAGAGTGATAATGTTTCATTTATTAACGATCACTATCAGATGTTGATGATAGTGACCGGGACCGACGGCTTAATGTGCTCTCCGAGGCACGGGAGTGTAACACCACTAACTTCCAAACTCCGGGCTTGGAATGTTCTGAAAATTTCATAAAAAAATGAAAAAGTCAGGATTATTTCGTGACCCGACCCAGGACCTCGTGATCGCAGCTCTCAAGTAGACCCACTCCTAACAAGTTAGCCCGCTTCCATCTTAAAATGCATCATCACTTAACATCAGGTGTGATGAGGCCCAACTTGTAGTCGATAAAAAAAAAGCCACATAGGCTAACCACTAGACCAACGTGGCAGTTATATATGTAAATAAAAATATGTAATGTATGCAGTGCAGGTATATGTAAATAAAAATGTCAAATTAAAATTACCACAAAAAAATTAATACAATGTCATAAAATGTTAGCTATATAATAAAAAAAAGTCATTAAAAAGTGCGGTTCAAATATGCTTTGATCATAAAATAATCTAAAACATGATCTAAGAGCATGTCAAAAGCTTTTTTTTTGTAACTATTACAGTGACTACTTTTATTAGTGGATAGTGGAATTTTATTAGTTCACAAAGGACTTTCAAAGAATATTTTCATTTGGATGAATAATGGAGGAAATGAAAAATGTCCAATTACTGACATTCGGTCGTCCATTTTCTTTTTGTGAAAATTTTCTTTTTCCAAAATATGATGAAACGGTGACGGCGTTTTAAGATAAAATGTCTGCGTTCACAAAATTACTTTTCTTTTCTTTTCTTTTGGTTTTGATTATTGTCATTTGTTTTCAATTTGGCGGTGTCAGAACTGATATTTATGTTTTCTTTGTAAGACAAAAACTTTGATTTTGTTATTTATTGAAATATTTTTATTCTTGTAGTAGGTATTTATTTACCAGTATTACAAATGCCTTTGCGTTTTCGTTATTTGCGAGAATACGCTAGTTATTCTTGCGTATTCCCTTTATTCCTTCTCTGTTCTTTTCGGTATCCAGGTATTTTATTGAGTTATGTATGTGTGTATAATTATAGTATTGATGGTATTACAAATAATGTTAAGGTAATGAAGACAGGTAACGCTGCAGGAGAACGTAAGTATTGCGTCAGTATTTTTGTATTTAATATAAAGGTATACTTAAGTACGTAGAAGTAAGCAGATATAATATGTCTAAGTATAGGAGAGGATTATGTTAGTTATATTGTAGATGGCCGAGTGGCGCAGTGGGTAGTGACCCTGCTTCTGCGTCCTAGGCTGTGGGTTCGATTCCCACATCTGGAAAATGTTTGTGTGATGAGCATGGATGTTTTCCAGTGTCTGGCTGTTTATATTATAAGTATTTATGTATAAAATTATTCATCAGTTATCATAGTACCCATAACACAAGCTACATAAGCTTACTTGGCTATATAGCGATGTGTGTAATTGCCCTATAATATTTATTTATTATCATTTATTTATTTATTTATATGATCATTATGTAGGCAGGTTTACGTGTGTACGATTGATTTCAAGTTCGGCATTTTTAAAAATTATAATTTATTACCGACGCCCTGTGGTTTTAACCCCACGGTTCCCGTTTTTACAGGAATATGGGGATGAAAGTAGCCTATATTTTAAACCAAGCTACGGTCTATTTCCATTCCAAATTTAAGTATGTAAGAAAAGCACCACACACACACACACAAATTTTCGTTTTTATAATAATTTACTACTAGTACTAAGTAAGCTTTTAGCAACCGAGAAATTTAGAATTCAAGGTTGCTTTTTTATTTGAATTGATTAAAACAATTTTGAGGTTCCACAGATTATATTTATTATTATTTAAGCATGAAGATATAATATTATAATTACTTAATTAAATCGGCAAAATGTATAAATTCCTAAAGAAATTATTAGATGTTGCAGTTAAAACTTTTTTGCAGGCAGAATTAGAAAGATCTAGAATAAGTTTCATCTATACTAATATTATAATAAGGTAAAGTTTGTAAGTTTGCAAATAAAATTCTGTCGGGGCTAATCTTCGGAACTACTGGCCCAATTTTAAAAATTCTTTCACCAGTAGAATGCTACGTTATCGGTGAGTGTTATAGACTATATTTTATATTTGTATTTTATATATTACCCTAGTCATCACAGTTTTTCTCGCGCGAGTCGGACCGTGAAATTGATTAAATTTAGCTTTAGGCGCGTACGCTGCCTTAGATATTGGATATAATTGAAAACATTGTATAAAAACTTTATGCATCTTAAAAAGTTCTAAAATAAAGTCTGGAATAGCATATATCTATCTTTTATATTTTGACAGATACATAACTTTTTGTGGTTTTAAAAATCATTTAATTCATATGCTTACATTTACGTCATTATTTATAGAACTAAACTTAAATCCTTATCAAAATAAATTATTTAATAATCATAAGGATATTATAGAGATAAGATTTGCCTTTTACAGTATGTTAATTAGTTATATAGTTTCGGAGATATTACAAAATTTCTAAAAAACATGACAATGCCGCGTCGTCCAAATTAAGTTGACCACCTCCGTGTTATGTGATACGTACTGAATAGGGGTCAACATTTTGGTACTGATATTTTTTGAGAATTCGATTTTTGATTTTTCTTTCAATTTATTTGGCATGGCAGACCATATTTATATAATATACGAAAAAGTTTGTTCGTTTGTTTGAACGGGCATATCTCTAGATCTGCATGTCGGATTGTAAATTATTTTGTTTATTATGATGATAGCTAGACTCAAAAGTGAAATAGACTATTAAAAGGTATACACATCAGCTTGCCATAAATATGTATTGTTAATGTTAAAGTACTCTATCGTACAATGTTTTTCAAAAATGTAGATCTTTAGTACACGGGACGGGACGGAGGATATTGCTTGACGGGTAACTATAAAAAAGATAAATTGAGAGGGAGGTAGCGGGAAAAGAGCACACTTTATATGAAAGTCTATCTTTAAAATTAAAAGATTACCAAGAGGTTTTCACGCGGACGAAGTCACGGGCGACTGCTTATACATACAAATAAATTCATACATTTGAAGTGTCTGTTTGTTTCTTCAATATAACAGATTTTTACTTAATGTAAAATATATACAGTATCTACGTATAAATATTATTTTTATTTGTTAGCTAGACTCAAATTTATATTCTGATATCGCACGGGAACGGAAACTACGCAGCTGAAACCGCGGGCGTCCGTTTGTATATAAGTATAAATATCAACTCATTACAAAAATATAAGTAACTAGCGGAAGCCGGCTTTACTCGCGTTGTTCTTGTTCCCATGTCATGAGTCTAGAAGTGGTGGTTATAGTATGTTATTGAAGTTCAAATTAACATTTATAAATTAATACGAATCGTTTTTACGGAAGTGTAAAAGAGTTGGTTTTATACATTTTTAGGCAATTTTCAAAAATTTTCTCTGCGTAAGAATCTATTCTCAAGCTTCGAGGGATATTCTAAAAAAAGATTTAGCGAAATCGGTGTAGCTGTTCTCGAGATTTGCGCTTAGCAACACATTCAATGATTCATTTTTATACTATAGATGTCTAATTAATTAAGTAAAATAATATGAACGCTTACTTTTTTGGTAGATTTAAACCGTTGATATAATATGATCCCACAGACACGAAATCCTTTGTTAATTAAACTAAACAATGATCGTGAAATTGAACAGGTTGTAATAATAACGAATCTGCACCTCAAAACACGCAATTTACTCCTTAAACAAAATTTGAAACGTTCTCATTAAAGTATTTGATATTATTTCCAAACATTGACGGTCAAGTGGCGCAGTGGGTAGTGATTCTGCTTCTGCGTCCTAGGCAGTGGGTTCGATTCCTATATTGGGAAAAATGTTTATGTGATGGGCGTGGATGTTTTCCAGTGTCTGGGTGTTTGTCTGTATATTATAAGTATTTATGTAAAATACATATAAAATATTCATCAGTTATCATAGTAACACAAGCTTCCTATGTTTAGTTTGGGGCTATATAGCGCTTTGTATAGTTGTTCTATAATATTTATTTTTTTATTATTTATAATATTCTAATATTGTTTAACGCCCTAAATTTAAATTCTGCCACGATCTGTGTGGGTGCCCTACCTCTGTTACTTACTAGCTGTTAGAATTTCCTCTATAGTCCAGTGGTTAGACAAAGTGGCTTGAGATTATAGATTAAAGATTTAAGAGATTATTGTAACTAAATTCCATTGGAGCAACGTGGTGGGTCTAGGCTGCATAACATCGCCTCTTCTATAAGGAAAGAAAATCCCTGTACTGAAATGAAAAATGTTCCAATATTGAGATTTTCTATCTTCTTAAATTTCAGAATAGAAGTTAGAAAGTTGGTGCTATTTTGAAGAGCAGATACAGTCGTCGGTGCTGGTCTTCATATTAAAAAATCTAGACACATTTACGTTTAAATAGTTCATATTATTAAAAACTAGATACATTTGCATTTCAATTAGAGTTAGTAATAGGTGCTCAACCATTTTAGTAAATCTGTGTAGCTCATTTAAAATAATCAACACGCATCGCAAGCGCTCCACCGCATGAATGTACTGTCGCTAAAACTGTTGATTACATTCCGACCGTGTTTCTGCTACACTGATTCTAAATATTAAAATATTTTGCGAATGCCACCGAAATGCGTTTGAAATGCGTAGTATTGCGGTGACAAAGTTGCTGAGGTTTGATTTTTACATCCTCACCGTCATCATCATCATTAGCAGCCATGATGATGTGATAGACGTGCACTGCTGGACATGGGCCTTTTTAGGGTCTTCCAAACAACGATCTTGAGCCGCCTGTGACCAGCGTTTAATGTCAGTGGGGGGTCGACCAAAACTGAGATTTCCGGTGTCTTCTGCGGTATTACAGTCGTATGTTACATGATGTCCTTGACGTATCCGTCAAAGACGATTTTTAACCGACGAAAAAAATGGTGGATGTTCTCAATTCGACACGTATATATATATATATTTTTCTTGCCACGCATAACTTTTTACAGAGTTAGCTTCCAAAATGGTCCCTTTGTCATCATGTTAGGATCTGATGATGATATCCTGGGAAAATTGAAGGAACTCTTCAAATTTTATTGGCACACTTGCAGCGATTTCGGTTTTTGTGTAAGTATCGGTAGCTTTTTGGCTACAAGTGCCGTATAAATTACTATGACTATATTTTACTTTTAAGATTATTTTTTACTTTTTAGTGCGCTTTGAGTCGGTTCTGTTTGTTTAAAAATTTTTATATTTCACGTCCAATGTGCGCCTGGCTGTGACTAGCGAATCCAAAGTTTCGCGTCAAGGTTTTCTACACGTTTAATTTTTAAACTAAATACTTGGTTTATACATATTTAGGTAATCAGGTTTAGGTAATTTATTTGAAGCCCTCGCCTGCAATTACAGTTGGTGGCAAGTTTAGATAGAATCTTAGATGGAAGCAGATAACTTGTTAGGTTTGTACACGATATCGTACGTAAACACTAATTGACAGTACGTCTTGTTGGCAGGGTGGTAACCAAATACAAATATTTCAATGGGCTCTGTAGGGAATATAATTCAAGAGATCCGTCTTATTAATACACTCCACACAGTAATCTACTTTGGAGGCCGTAAAAAAAATATGGAATTAGCTTAAAAATACATGATGATCAGATGGATAATTATTTTGAAAAGTTATGATTTTGATAATTCTTTTTTATTAGAAAGGGCACACTTCCAAGGCGGTCTCATTGTCATCATGTTAGGATCTGATGATGATATCCTGGGAAAATTGAAGGAACTCTTCAAATTTTATAGGCACACTTGCTTCGATTTTGGTTTTATTGGATTTGGATTTTTAAGTATCGGTAGCTTTTTGGCTACAAGTGCCGTATAATATGCTATGCGAGTATTGTACGAGTAGGTTACGTGTTGATAAATCACTAAAAAGTAAGAAATAATTTTTTTTTTTAAAAATAGAACCGACTCAAACACGCACTAAAAAGCAAAAGATAACTGCGTCATTTACTTGCTTTAATTTACTTAAGCATATCTAGGAGTCGGTGCCAGCCAAAGTTTCTACTTTCAGAACATTACCTAGAACCCACAAACTGCTTTACTACGTTAAATAAATGTTCCTTAAACTTGCTGGCACCGACTTTATAGATATGTTTAAGTAAATTAAAGCAAATTTTTTTTATTATTATCAGTCTATTAACAGCCCACTACAGGGCCAGACGTGCCGTTACGAATCAGCAACGATGATTAATATTTGTAATACACTCGTGGGTAGAGTAGCATCGTAACTGCGACTTTCCCCGTCTGCTGTCATTTTAGTTTTTTTTTTACATAATTTCGTATACGTACGAAGGTCACCTACAGTTACGTAATCACTCCTGCTATCTTTATCTAGACTTTACACATCAGAGGCACTCTTCCTCTGATGGACATGGTTAAGGAAAGGACGGTGGTGGTTACGGAATTATTTATTAAAATTTCAAGGTGCTTAGTGATAATACCGGGAAAATTACACAAATCCCATACACAGAACGCGCAACACAGAACCGGGTTCACGTAATTAAACATTCAAACGTTTACGTTATAATTATGAACCCGCCCGGGGAGTTCGCTGAACGTCAGAACATATCACATTAACCGTAACACAATACGAACCGGGTAATTATTCAATTAGCCGAGACAGCCAATTTTAGAGCATCTGCCGTGGAGATTTATTTTGATGGGAATTAAATTTATTACGTTTCCAGTTTTGGAATGTGTGCTGTAGCTACCTTAACGGTATTTTTCGTAACATTTAATAATTTTTTTTTTCTTCTAAGAAATTTTTTATAGCATAGCAGAGCATAATTTTTTTTTGGCCCTTGACTGCTATCACACCTGTTGTTAAGTGATGATGCAATCTAATAGTACGTTAAGCCATACATGAGCCAGCTCAGTCGCTATCATCAACATCTAAGATTGATCGTTAATAAAATAAATATTATCATCCTAAGCCCGCCAACTCACATTGAAGCGACGTGGTGGGTCTCCGCTCCATGTCTGAGATATAAGATATTAGTAATAAAGTGAGATTAGTGTAAAATTTTATTTCACAAAAATTGCTTTCAGGGTGCAAGATCGTAGTCGACCGCATGCGGCCCAGCGCCACTACTGAATCCTTTGTATTTGTAAGGAAACGACATGTCTTTCGCAACGAAAGCTATTTCATAAAGATACGAGTACATGCAAACCAGTGGTGTTGTGAGACACGTTGTCTGCAGTGGTCGAACGGCTACGAAATTCACCTAAAAACTATTTTTTTTATTTTTTGGCAAATGTTACACTGATCCCGGCCTTTATTACCACCAAAAGTCCAGGGTTCAACTGACATACAATGGCGTTTGTTTATTATCAAACTATTATTAATATTGCTATAGGTCAACTAAAGTTGAAAATTAATTTAAAACTACGCCCTCGTCGCTTTTGGGGATTATTTTAGTTAAAAAACAAACTATATTTTGCCTCGCTTTCTCCGGTCTTTTGTCGGAGCAAGAAGTAAAACTTGTGGGTTCAATACGGACAGAATTTTTTTTTCAAAATAGGTTTAAGGATAGGTAAAACCTATTTTATTGATTTGACTTTCTTACGATAATTAACTTATCGTCCGCCTGTGTGTTGTTGCCAATCAAAGATTTATTGATAAACACGAAACGATATAACACGCCTTGTAGGTCAAGGATGCGTATAAAGACATGTCTTGTGTAGAGAAGAGACATGCTGTCGCTCAATGGCAGTAAAATCATCTCAATATCGCTTTCTTTTCGCGCTTTATGGCAAAATCAGAGACAATATTTTCGATGTCACGCTATTGGGCGATGATTTTTCTTTATTTCTACTTGAGATGTGTCATATCCTAATAATTACATTGCGTAACTGCTACTTTATTACTACATACATTTTAAAACAAATCATAAATTACACTCAATTCCAAGTAAACTTTATAAATAAAATATTGATGCGTTGAAAATTCCTTGTTTCACTAGAGAATGCTAAAATAGTCAATTTTAGTAGCGAATAACTGGAATTAAGCGTTGTTATTTCTTCGCAGTTTTAATTAAACAGGTTATCGTCTACCCTGATTAGGGTTAAGAGTACCCCTAAATTACGTTTACGATAAATAGCTTTCAAGTCCTTCACAGACGGGCAAGTTTCTTTTGGTAGGTATCTTGTAGTGATGTGCAAACCATGCAACGTTGTGAATACAAGAAATACAGCATCCATATCTAGGGCCCATGTTTCCATTTCATCTTGCCCTGGATAATAAGTTAGAGCAGGTCATATTTTATCTCTACTTTGGAAGATGCCTGTGGAAGGTGTCCAGTAGGGAGCCTACCGAGGAGTGCCATGCCATGTGGCTGCACCTCAAATACGCGCAGCACACTCTGTTTGAGTTGGATGGAGCTACGTGAGGCACTTGTAATAGTAATTGATTGGGAGTTATTTCTGCCAAGTATTGTATTGTCAAAGCCATGACAGGCAAAGCGACTGCGAGAGGTTGACGTAAACTCTCATCATATCCGCCGTGGGAGCAGCCGAACGCAGGCGGCTCGCTCATGAACGCCTATAAAGACTATAAAATATTGAGTTTCTTCTAAGAAAGTTTCAGTATACATTCTTATAACCCTGAGTTTGTAGGTATTAATGGTGTAAGACCTCCGTTCTTTAGAAAGCAGATCAGATCAATCCCTTTAGTTAAAAAAATGAATGAAGATCAAGCTCAGCTTCACGAAGTGTTACCTTGGAAGCCATTATATAAAGCACGCGAGGCTCGGAGCGCAAGCCATTAGTCGGGAGCGGGGAGCAGTGTAAATGTGTCTTAAGGATTGATTGCTGTTAGGTGACGCCGAGTGAAAAATTAAAGGTTTTACTTTGTAGTCTTCTAATTTCTTTTATAAAGCTTCTTGTTAAATTATTTTTCAATGCTGTAGCGTACTGGGACGGGGAGAATAATCGATATTAATTAAGTGACATTTAAGGAATATTTATTTATTTTTTTATTTATTTATTTACAACAACTTACGTCTAGCTTTACAGGATATTCCCAATACGCTATCGTAGCATATTTATAAACTTATAATAGGTACTAAATACTTACAAAAAACAAAACATTTAAATTTAACAATAATTACTATCATAACACATACATCATTGAGCAAATAATGATGATGATGATGCAATTTAAAATGGAAGCGGGCTGACTTGATAGGAGTAGGGTACAATTCAGACCCCTTCGGTTTCTACACGACATCGTAACACAACCCCAGGACATCCGTCTTATAAGTTCGCTGTGCATACCACTGCGTCCCAAACACTGTCAAATTTAAATGATCTAAAACAGGATTATGCCTCGTAGAAGGCCTTATAGAAGTGTTAAATAAGAAATAATTACTTTCTTGAAGTCAGCGTGATACTTTATACCATGCACTTCACGTAAATTTACATAAAAGCGTTAATTTGTGAATGAAAAAAAAGTATCTGAAAACACAGTTTACCAGTAAATAGTGTTGTGCAAACAGGAACGTAATTTGAAAACGTTATAAGGCAAACACAGTTCCGTTGTATCGGCCGGTATTTGCTCGGCCACACTTGAGCGATGCGCCTGTGTGAGTGAGCACAATATCGACTGGGCTATTAACTTTGAAGATGGAAAAACTGTTTTATTACATACTGACGCAACTTCTTCCGATAGAAAAATTTGAACCACGATTTTTTTAACTAAACAAAAACCTGGCATCTGGCATTCATTCTATCAATTGATCAAACCCGCATTAAAATTCAATACGTACCTAGGTGATATAATTTAGACTACAGGTTTCCTAATTTTTTTTCTCATTGACCTCTTTCAAAATTTAGGTGGACCCGGTGTACCTTCTGCAGCGCTACATTTTACCATTTTTCAAAACTTGACGGTTTTTCGTCAAGTTTTGAGGAGAACGGTAATCAATAAAATTGCGCGCTATGGACCGCCTCATCGGAGTTGAATTCTTTCCTTTGCAAGAAGTTATCCAAATTAAAAAAAAAAGTAGTGTTCTGTTGGGGAATACGGTAGATGTCTTAAACATTCCAAGTTAAGCGCCTGCTAGCGATTCCAAGGTCGAAATCTACTGTTGTTAATAAGTTAATGTTTACAACCCTTAACTTTTTGAAAGGACACAACACAGTTTCAAAAATTCATACTTGGCACTTACCCAAAAGGATAAGTGGCATAACTGTAACGTATTCGTGCGTGGCTAAAAAATGTCAACCGCTTTATGTTCCTGTTTTCGAAAAAGGCATAAATGGCCGCCTGCCAAAGTACCTTGCTGCCAAGTTATAAATTTCGAAAAAATTCTTAGAGAAATGTATACTTCGCACAATATCGATAGCGATGCCGTAAACTATAGTATTTATACACCCAACGTAAAAAAGGGGTGTTATAAATTTGACGGCAGTGTCTGTGTGTTTGAGTGTCTGACTATGATATTGTAGCGCTCAAAAAGATGGACCGAATTTGATCCGAATTTTTTAATTTGAAAGCCAGTTTCCTGGCGGTAGTTTTTAGATATGTTTAATAAAAAACTCCCATTTTGTGTGTCAAATGAAAGAGCTTGACGAGTAAAATACAATAGACTATTAAAAAAATGGCGAATTACAATTTTGGTGGGGTTTATAAATATTCAATTTAATCTTGTTAAGCGATTGGACCGATTACGATGAGATTTTCTTCTGTTTGCACGGTCTTAATTTTTTTTATCAAAAAAATTTAAAAAGATTTTAATTTTTTTATTCTATGTTATTTGAAATTGATCATCAAATTTATTATTTGTCATCGTCAGCCTATTTTAAAATGACAAGCCCTTTTCTTACAGGCGATTTAGAGCTTAGACACACCACACTGTGCCAATGCAAGCTCGAGGTCTTATTTTTTTTTTTTTTTTATCGACTACAAGTTGGCCCTTGACTGCTATTACACCTGATGTTAAGTGATGATGCAGTCTAAGATGGAAGCGGGCTAACTTGTTAGGAGTAGGATGAAATCCACACCCCTATCGGTTTCTACACGACATCGTACCGGAACGCTAAATCGCTTGGCGGTACGTCTTTGTCGGTAGGGTGGTAACTAGCCACAGGTCTTAGAGTAATGATAATGTATGACGTTATATCACTATCAAATGTTAATGACCTAACGTAACCTGTGGGATAAGGGGCGTTTTCACCAATTAGTTTATATTTCCGTAGATATTATCATTTGTTTATTACCTAAAAACAATTTAAATTATAAATAAGTACCGAAAATATTTATTTCCCCAAGTTACAAACTTGGAAATTATGACGTTAATAATTCAACCGGTCGTTTCCTACTTACCAAATTTACCCCATAATTATTATGAAGTCCAACCCCTATTTCAGGAAGTCATGAATTTTGGGGGCGAGATATTAACGAATCATCCCTCCCTGGGGAGACGTTTCAGTTGCGAGTATATAAATTTTGGAAAATGCAAATTATTTTTGCATCATCATTTTAAAATGTCTCAACGGTTGATTGACTGTAATTCGTAATGTCCTTGTTTTTATAATATTTTTTTTTTAGAATATTCATCACAAGCTAGCCCTTGACTGCAATCACATATGATGGTAAGTGATGATGTTAATAATCAATGGAAGTGGATTAACTTGTTAGGAATAAGAATTTGAGGACGATTGAACTT